>CM076577.1:634013746-634359961 GCA_034641835.2 Pinus albicaulis
ATTCAGGGGAGGGAGGAATGGGAGGGGTTATATATTGCCTCGATGAAAAAATAGAGATTCAATATGCTTTGGGCTTGCGGAGTGCTACAAATAACCAAGTTGAATATTTGTCTTTGTGGCAGGGGATAGAGTTGGAAATTGCAAGGAAAATTCGACACTTGATGGTATTTGGGGACTCCACGATCGTCACCAAACAAGTGGTTAAAATCAAAGAGAACTCCATCAATGTTCAACTTCCAATTTTACAAAGGGTAAAAATTCAAATTCAAATTTGATTCAGAAGAGTTTCATCATGTCAAGGGGCATCATAATTCCATGAAATATGCATTGACGAATAAAGGAGTTTCCTGGAACAAGGGATGTTGGTCCAAGATCACAACAATACTGTCTTTAAACCTTTACCATGAAAGTAGAAATTAAATTTCAAGGAAATGGTGCATCAACCAGAATAAGTGCAATTAGTGGATATATTAGTAATTGGGAGGGTCAATGGCCTCATGTCGAATCTCATCCTTGATTGGCGATCCTCCATAATCAATCCATTGAATATTGATGGAATTACATTAATTTGAGGGCTTGGGCCCTTCCAAACACCTGGCTAAGGTTTATTCATGTACATTAAACTTGGGACAACTAGTGGATTAGCATCAATTTTAGTAAACACAAGTTGGATCCGCAGTAAAACTTCTCCATCAGCATGGTGATGTAAGCATTCTTGAGCAACAGATTATGGGAGGGTGTTGTCATTGATGTCAACCAATGGAGTTGAATGGTTTGAATTTTACCAAAACCACCAGTCATTAATGTCAAATGGTTAATGAACGCTTCTTAGTAATTTTCATATTACATCAAGATGGAAACTATATTATTGGATGGTTGAAAACCCAAGCCCTAGGTTTTGGGTTCCCTACACTAATGATGTACCCTGAATTTGTTGAGGGTTTTTGGTAGATCAAATCTTTTATTTTGGGCCAGAGATCTATGTCATTAGATTCTCCTCAAAAATAAGTTTATGTTTATATGTGGTACGCCCCGAGAGGCCTCTTGGGTTTGAGAGATATTCAAAATTGAATTCGATGACCCAAATTTCTAAGCTAAAACCCTAAGGGGTTGTGACATGACACCTCCTCCTACGTTTGTCAATATATGACAATTTTTATCACCATAATATCACCATGAAGTTATATAAGTTCAATAACAAAAGACAATAAATCATTCATTGACTTCATGCACCCACGTGTCACCTACAAAACACACCAAAACACCTTGAGAGGCCTCTTGGGTTTAAGAGATATTCACAACTGAATTTGGTGACCCCAAATTCTAGGCTAAAACCCTAAGGGGTGGTGACATGACACCTCCTCCTACGGTTGTCAATATATGACATTTTTTATCACCATAATCTCACCATGAAGTTACATAAATTTAAGAACCAAAGACAATAAATCAGTCATTAACTTCATGCACCCACGTGTCACCTACAAAACACACCAAAAGAAAGGGTTAGTGTACAAAATACTTAGTATTTAAAACAAAAATTATTACTAAATTAAATTAAATTTATTAATAAAAAAAAAGTATTTAAACCATCCTAAAATGTGTACCTAATGAAGCCCCTAAAAGTCTCATCCAACGTTCACTATAGAAGCCCCTCTCAACTCTATAAAAAGGGATCGCATATATCGTCTTAAAGCATAAAACTATACATGAAATATATTTATGGTATTACCTCTGAAATTTTTGAACTTCCTGAGGTAAAGACAACGAAGATTTTTGAGTTTTTTTTTTTATGTTCAGCTTCTTTGTGGCTTGAGAAACTTTATTCCAAGTACTCCTCCTCCATTCAGCTTTCAAGATAAGTATTTATGATTGATTGATTAAATTTTCTTTAGCATTTATTCTCTTATAAACACCCTGCGGATAGGGATTTCTATTAGGCTTGGTCATAGGTTTATAATTGTCTTAAATTTCCTCAACCTTCATTCCAAGTTGTTCTACAATTTTTTCAGCTTCACCATCCTAAAGACCACAAGCATGCTCTCTTTTTTAAGTATCTTTATAGGGCTAGGTTGCATGCCTTTTATCTTGCATTGGAAGTGTGTTAAGTCTTCAGGTAGGGCTCTTTTCTGAGGGATCATTTTAATGAAATAAAGGTATATCTGCGACCTAACTTGGATTTTCAAATTTTCATCCTTGTGGTATAATTCAAAGACACTTAGGAATTCATTTAGTTCCTGTGGAGAATTTCGAAATCAGTGAATGACAAAGGGTGGTTTTTTGTGTGAAATCCTTATAACTTCATAACAGTGTGTCGTATCAAATTTTAATCGGTCATGTTTGTCAAAAAGAAAGAGGTAAAATCATTATTGCTTGATGTGTTTCTATATGCTAATCATCTAAGAGAATATTGTGATTCTAAGTGCAAGGACGTTGGTACATTACACGATGTCACTCACTTCACAATACAAAACTTGGACATTGATTTGTACGACTATTGCGCAAGGTTTTGTAGCTGGAAGAAACCTTAAGTCAAATTGATATACAACAACACTTAAGGTTTGAATCTTGATGTTAGTAATACAGTAGGTAGTTTTTTTCTTATAATGGTTGACAATACCTTGACATGATCCTTGATAGGTGATGTGACAGCAAGTTACGCATTCACAATAACATCTTCACTTGACACATTGACACCTTAACTTTACCTTGACTTGATGCATTAACAGTGTTTGACAGCTAGACATACTTGTTGAAATTTTTGACTTTGACCTACCTTGAGCATAGATATGCACATATGACAACATTTCTTGTAAAAAAAAATACGTGACACTTGAATTATAGCTTAGGAAAATACGTAGTTATTGTTAGTTTTTGTAGCATAGGATGTGCTCTAGCCACTAAATTTGGTGGAAAGGCTAGAATACATGAGATATCCAAAACCCTGAAATCGTTTCTGGAAATTCCACCTAGAAGTGTCTCAATTAGATTATTAATTGTTTTTTAAATATTTCCTAAGTCCAAACTTAGGTAATATGGTTAATTATTCAGTATTAATTGAGATAAGGTGAGAATCATCTAGAAACTCACACAAATCGATCCTAGCCATTTATTAAGTTTTAATCTTGGTCGTTGGTGCTCCAACAATGGATTATAAGAAGAGATCGGTGTGGTGATGGATAAGACACTTGAGCACTTCAATTTCCTTGGCAGATTGATTTCTAGAGTAGAAGCAGTTAGTTTCCACAGAGAGTCAGTTTCCTCATAGAGCCAGCTTCTGTAGGGATTGTGATCCGAAGGAATTTTTCTAGATCTAGAGAGGCAGCAGTAAGAGGACAAAATTCTTCTAAGTGAGGCAGCGTAGAGGAATGTGCAGTTGCTTAATATTGGCAGTTCGATATGCTGGAGATGAAATCATTCTCAGTTCCATTGGTCGGGTAGAGGTTCCAGAAGTCCGGAGAGATGATTTCCTCGACAACTGAAGGCAGAATAGCTTCATCAGAGACTGGTTGGAGGATTGACATAAAGTGGACTGTGCAGTGCAGCGGAGAGGCTGGCGGAGAGAGTCAAATGGTCAAGTGTTAAGTAGGCAGGTTGTGCCAGGATTGCTTGTGAAAGACGAGTAATTCACTTCAATAATTTTTCCCAAATTTTCTTGTTGTGGATTTCCAATTTTAGGAATCCAAATTGTACTCAAAATTAGCTACTGCATGATAATAAAAAGCCTCACTGCTGCACTGGTTTTCCCACATTGGGTTTTTCTAGGGAATTTTGTCCAAAAATAAGTGTTATATTTTATGTGTGTGCTAACATTTCTTAGCTTCTAGCATTTTATTTTTCTGCTGAATTTTATTTGTGAAGGTTGCAGTGTGTTTATTTCAATGTTTGTCATAGCAGATAATTTGTTAAATATTTAACAATTAGGGGAAATAACACCAATTGCTGCAATAGGATTTCAGTAGTGAAATTTTCACATGGTATCAGAGTGTATTTGATCAACCAAAGAGATCAAAAATGAAAAGAAGGAATTTCACTACTCAGTGAGAGAAGCAAGCCGAAATTCCCAGGGGCATCGCAGACTCTTGCCAGAGGGCCAAGATACTTGAGGAAAATTGATTTTTCAGAGCATAAAAATTCAATTTTCTTGATGAAGTGATTCCAGAGGAAGAGGGAGAAACTCATATTTTTTTTTTGGGAAGATCTGTAGCTAGAACATATGGTTTTGCAGTAGTTCGCTAGAGCATATCAAATGTCGGGTGGAAGAGAGAAAAATACACACAATTGAGGGAAAGTTTTCCTCGGGGAAATTCTAGTCTCAAAAGTTCATTTTTCCTTGCATATTAGCAGTATTTATGAGCATATATTCTCACTCCGAAAGGGAGTGTGAGTAGAAGAGCAGTATCCAAGTAGAGGGAAAGAGGAAGTTTTCGACAATTTTTTGAGATGGCCACTGCAGGGCTTCTAGATCAGGATAGGTTGGATGAATCATCTAGCTACATCATATAAAAGGTTAGGATTTCCTTCCTTCTAGATGAATATGGCCTAAAACCATAGTTTTATAATGCAGTTCCAGTTCCTCAGGATGCAGATCATCTCAAGAAATATGGGAAGGAGATGGCATGGGAAAAGCATCTAATCCTGGATGGAGTCTGGGATCATATAGTCTCACACATAGTGGTTAAGGGAACGTCCAAATAGATGTGGGATGCTCTCTCCACATTATACCAAGGAACTTACATGAAGCAGAAGATACAGTTCCTTGAGGAGAAGTTGAGATGCATCTGGATGCAGAAGGGGGAAGGAATATATCCCTTCCTTACCAAGATTCATGATGTATGAGACTAGGTGTCTATTGTTGGGGCAATGCCTCAACCCACAAAGCTAGTGTGATTGGCACTCAACAGTGTCTCAGAGGAGTAGTAGGTTATCGTCCAAAGTATATTGGGAAAAGATACCTTGCCAAGGTGGAACTTGATGTGGGTTGGTTTTCAGCAGGAGGATTTGTGATGAGCTCTTCTAAAGAGCTCCATTAGTGGCAATAGCAGTAGCATATCGAAGATAGTGAAGGAGGAGGAGAATGTAGCCCTTGCATCTAAAGGTCCCAGTCAGTGGCAGGGGAAGCAGTAGAAGAAGAAGAAGAAGGACATGTCAAAGGTAAAGTTCTTCAGGTGTGGTGAACTTGGTCACTACAGTACCCTATGTCCTCTCAGAAATAAGGATGAAGAGAAGCAGGACCAGTAGGAAGCTTCAGCAGAGATCAATAGGTTTTCCTCCAAGTTGAAGGAATACTTCTCGATGATGGCAGCCATACCTCCAGGAGTGAGCTGGGGTGATTTGGAGCTGTAGCCCAAGAGAGCTACATATTTGGGAAAAGTCTTTTAGGATTCCACCTCATGGATCATCACCTAGCTACAGGGGCCCACAGTATTCAGTAGCAAGATGGATCAGTGTCAGATATGCAGACAATACTAGAGTGATAGTTGCAGATTAGTAGCAGTAAAATGTTGAGGAGCGCGGTGCAGTGTTGGTAGCATAGTAGGTGTCTTAGTGCAGAGTCAGTAGCAACACAAATTCTTCAGTGACAGTGTAGAGGTTAGTAGCAGTTAGGACTCAGGAAACAGATGCATCTTATTGAACACATATGATTCAGTATTTTGAATTTTTCTCAGTTGTAGATGTTGTAGTTTCAACAGCAACAGATGAGAGGGAGTTGCAGTGCATATGTAGTGTTGCCATTAGTACAACATGGTCAATAGTAGAACAGGTGCAGTGCTTATCAGAGTTGCATAGTAAGTCAGTATCGTGACAGGATATGATGCAGAGACAAGGTATTGTGACAGGATGTGTAGCACTACAACACATTCCTCGCTAAGAGGGAGTGTTATTTCTTGTATCATCGGATGTGTTCTAGCCACGAAGTTTGGTGGAGATGCTAGAATGAGATATCCAAAACCCAGAAATTGTTTCTTGAAATTCCATCTAGAAGTGTCTCAATTAAAATATTAACCTTTTTTTAAATATTTCCAAAGTATAAACTTAGGGAATATGGTTAATTAATCAATATTAATTGATATAAGGTGAGAATCATCTAGAAACTCACATGGATCGATACATAGATGATACTAGCCATTTATTAAGTTTTAATCTTGGTTGTTGGGGCTCCAATAATGGATTATAAGAAGAGATCGATGTGGTGATGGAGAATACACTTAAGCAGTTCAATTTCCTTAGCATATCGATTTCTAGAGTAGCAACAGTCGGTTTCCAGAGAGAGCCAAACATCAAAGCAGTGAGTGAGGGGCAGGGACAGTGATCCAAAGAAATTTTTCCAGATATGGAGAGGCAGCAGCAAGAGGGTCGAATTATTCCTAGTGAGGCAGCATAGAGGACTGCATAGTTTCTTTAGATTGGCAATTCGATTTGATGGAGTCTTAGTTCCAGAGGTCAGGTAGAGGTTCCAGATGGTTGGAGAGAAGATTTCCTTAGCAACTGAAGGCATAATGACTTCATAAGAGATTGGTTGGAGGCTTGACGTCAAGAATACTTCATAGTGTAGCGCAGAGGCTAACACAAAGGGTCAAAGGGTCAATTTTTCTGTAGGCAAGTTGTGTCGGGATTGCTTATGGAGGAAGGGTAATTCCCTTCAATAATTTTGACTAGATTTTCTTGTTGTGTATTACCAGTTTCAGGCATCCAAATTGTACTCATAATTTCACTGCTGCATAATAAAAAACCCATTGTTGCACTTTTTTCCCACATTGGGTTTTTCCGAGGACTTTTGTCCAAAAATAAATGAGTTATATTTTATGTGTGTGCTATCATTTCTCAGCTTCCAGCATTTTATTTTTCCACAGAATTTTATTTGTGAAGGTTGCAGTGTGTTTATTTCGATATTTGTCATAACATATAATTTGTTAAATAATTAAAAATTAGGAGAAATAATACTAGTTGCTGCAATAGGATTTTAGTAGTGAAATTTTCACAGTTATGTAGAGAAATTTGAATGGAACTGCTAAGCACACAAGGAAATTGAATAGCAACATGAGAGTTGCTTGATATCTTAACATAAAAAGTACTATGACAAGATGCTTGCTTAGACTCAACTTGTTTGATATTAACACTAAGGTGTTGTAATCAAGTTTGTGTGATTGTTTGTATTATTTATCCTTTTAATGAGACCGTAAATCTCTTATACAATGTGAAGATAAACTACAACAAGTATAATACCTATACTTGATTTAACTACATGACCTTGACAGTTAATTAACATAACAATACCTTGATTATGAATTCAATGATATTTCATGTGGATACTTAGACATTAACATTGAATTAACATCTTAACTTGGCATGACTTATTGACTGACCCATAAATTAAGAAATGTAAACATATGGTAATGATGACCTAGGGTTTCTCTTATAGTATGACCTATGGTTTGTGTGCAATAACATAATTGTAATCTTGCATGGTAGCAAGTTTTGAAGTAAATATCATCCAATTGTATAGCATATTGATGTAAATATGGATAGAATGGTTTGATCAGTTGAGCAATAATGTTTACACCTATGTTGGTAGCTCTTCAAGGGAAAATATTGAAAGCATTGGTAGCATTTCATAGGGATGAATTGAGGCACCTTGGGTTGTGCCATCATTTGATAGCAGTGTGAGATGGTTGTAGCATCATGTGAAACTTGATGTAGTGTGGTAGCAGTGTATGAGCATTGATGCCTATTCATTCATGAGAAGCTCAATACAGTACAAGCAGAGGTATCCAACGGATGTGTAGTTGAATTGTGACATCGATATACAGTGAATTAATGTGAAGCTTTATGTAGTTATCAGGTTGAATAGGATTGTATTGTGGTCAGTGGCTACCAGGGTTGGTCATACATACAACAAACTCTTTGTAGCTTTCCTACATTAATTCATAGTACAGGGGGATCCATTCTAAAAATTGTGAAACGTGATATAACAAATATTTTGGGTGATTGGAGTCACCTTAGGTTGTCGCTTGAGAACACTTTAGGGAAGAAGGGTCGTGTTAGGGAAAGTTGTGACTTGCACAGGGCATTTTGGTGCCCATTCAGTTTCGGTTGATAAACTAACAGGACATCGAAGCATCCTTTTCAACAACGGCTAGTAAACAGAGTGTTGGGGCACTCATCAAGTTATGGCCTGATCTACAGGGCGTTGGGGCAGCCTTCTGGTTGCATCAAGATATAAGGGTTTAGTAGTGTCCTCTAGGTTGTGGCCTATGAATTAAGTGGTTGACGCATCCCTAAGTTGTAGCTGAAATATTGATGTAATTAATATTTCTTTTAAAGAGAGAAAAATAAAATTACTAGAGAAGCATTCAGGGGTTTTTGACCCAGAGGGGGTTTTCCACCTAAAAATATTTGTGTCTATTGTTTTATCTTCCTGCAATATTGTATGGTGTTGTCTACAGTTGATTATTATTTATAATTTTTGAAGAAGAACATTAATACTAATTGAAGAATAAATGATTCTCTGAAAGGGATTTAAAAGTGCCAATTGCTAAGAAACATTAATTCACCCCCCTATTAGTATTTCCAACAATTGGTATCAGAGCTTAGCATAATTGAAGGAAACAAAAGAACTCATTAAGGAAAATGAAGAGTCTGAGAAGATGATTATAAGTCTTAGAACTCAATTGGAAGAAGTCAAGAATACAGAGACATAAGACCTTAAGAGAGAAATCTAAGTAAAGAAACAAGAACTCGACACAATCTTTGTAGATATTAGCAAGCTCAAACAACAAATGCAGGAAGGAGAAATTGAAAGGAAGGAATCTAATCAAAGATAAATATTCGTAGTTGAACAAAATAAAAATAAATTGGAACCTTCTTCGGTTGAATTAAGCAGACTCAGGATTGAGATTGAGAAGAAAAACGAATAGATACAGGTACTCAACAGAGAAGTTGAAAATGTCTCTCTTGTCAAGCTACAGGTTGAAGAAGCAAAAGAAAGAAGGAAATTTTTGAAGGACAGATTTCAGGAGGACTTTGCCCAAAATAAATGAGAAATTGATGCAACTTGTGATGAGATCAACAAACTCAAGGGATCGCAAAAAGAACACATACAAGATAAGACATATGAAGAAGCAAAAATGAAGGCAATTAAATTTGTTAAAGCTCTAGTTGATGAAGGTACAAGCTCCACATATTCAAAGGATGATTCTAAGAAGGAAGTTGATCAAAGTGAAAAACCAAATAATAATGTTGCAACTCCAAATAACAAGATCAAATCAGTCAAGAACAAAGGATGACAACAAGCTACAACACCTCTTCCAAAGAAGAATAAAAAAAAAATTAGGTATGTTCATTTATTTAATGGTTATGATTTTGCGTGTGATAACTATGGACATATGGTCAGGGATTGTAAAATTGTTGAAAGGTACAACTATCAAGGACCATCACATTTGAATGCACCATTTAGGTACACCCATGTATTTAATGGTTATTGCTTTCTATTTGCTAGCTATGGACATATGGCTAGGGATTGTGATGTTTTTGGCAGGTACAACTATTATCTGCAAAACCCTAGAAGCAATTTTGTAGGTTCTCGAGACAATTACCAGATGGAATATTCTATGGATGGAATTTCAAATTTCTTATACAATTTGAAGATAATCTACAGTAAGTATAATACCTAGACTTGACTTAAATACATAACCTTAACAGTTGCTTAACATAACAATACCTTGATTATGAATTCTATGATATTTGATGTGGATACTTAGACATTGACATTTAATTGACATCTTAAATTGGCATGACTTACTGACTTGACCCATAAATTAAGAAACATAGACATATGGCAGTGATGACGTATTGTTTCTCTTATAGTATGACCTAGGGTTTGTGTATAATGACATAATTGTAATCTTGTAGGGCAATAATTTTTTAAGGAAATATCATCCAGTTGTATAGAATATTGATGTAAATATGGATAGCATGGTTTGACCAGCTAAGCTACAATGTTTGCACGTACGTTGGTAGCCCTTCAAGGGAAAAGCTCGAGAGCATTGGTAGTAAGGCATAGGGACGAGATGAGGCACATTGGGTTGTGCCATAATTTGATATCAGTACCAAATGGTTGTAGCATCATGTGCAACTTGATATAGTGTGTTATTAATGTATAATAATTTATGCCTATTCATTCATGAGAAGCTCAGAACAATGACAAGCATAGGTAGCTAGCAAATGTGCAATTGAACAGTGACAATGATATTCAATGAATTGATGTGAAACTTTGTGTAGTTATCAGGTTGAATAGGATTTCACTATGGATAGTGGCTATAAGGGTTGGTCAAGCATACAACATATTATTTACATATTTCCTACTTTGATTCAGAGTAGAGGGGGATCCAGTCTGAAAATTATGAAATGTGATCTACCGACTCTTGTGGGTGACTGGATTCACCTTCAAGTTTTGTCTTGAGAACAATTCAGGGTGGGAAGGTGGTGCGAGGGAAAGTTGTGGCTTGCACAGGGCTTTGTAGCATACAACCAGTTGTGGCTGATAAAAAAATAGGGCAGTGAATCATCCTTTCCGACAGTAACTAGTAAGCAGAGTGTTAGAGAACTCATCAGGTTGTGGCCTAATCTATAGGGTGTTAGGGTGTTCTCCTGGTTGCAGCAAGATATTATGGTTTAGTAGCATCCTACAGGTTGTGGCCTATGAATTAGGGGTTGACACATCCCTCAATCATATTTGAAATCTCGATGTAATTAATATTTCTTTTAAAGAGAGAAGAAGACAATTACTAGAGAAGTGTTCAGTCGTTTTTCACCCATAGGGGGTTTTCCACCTAAAAATCGATGTCTATTGTTTTATCTTCTTGAATTTTTGTATGGTGTTTTCTACTAGTGATTATTGTTTGTAATTATTGAAGAAGTCCAATAATCATAACTGAAGAATAACTAATGCTCTAAGAAGGATTAAAAAGTGCTAATTGCTAAGAAATATTGATTTACCCCCTATCATTATTTCCAACAATTGGTATCAGAGCTTGGTTCCTTTAGTAAAAACTTAACCATTGCATAGAGATGGGAAAGTCAAAGAAGCAGGTTGCAAGGATTTCAAAGGAAGGTATAAGTACAACAAAATTTGAAGAAAGTGAATATTGTGTACGAACCCCTGATTTTGATGCATATAATTATTGGATATGGGAATCCAAGATGGAATTAAATTTGCAGACAGATGGACTATGGGAATCAGTTGTTTCTGGAGACACATCTACCGATGAAGCTAAAAGGTACAATTCAAAGGCCATGAATGTAATTTTTAATGTTTTTCCAAATTATGTGAAAACAAAACTTGGTCAATGTTCAAAAACTAAAGCTCCTTGGGAAAAGCTTCATAATCTCTATTCAACAAAGCAATCAAGTCAAGATTTTATTGAAAATTTGAATCCTTCTAATTATGATGAATAAATTGCAGAAATAAGTAAGATATATTTTAAAAATCAAGTGATCAAGGGGATAAAGGATCTCAAAAGTCAAAAAAAAAAAAAAAAGACTTTAGGAAGCATAATTGAAGACAACAAAAGAACTCATCAAGTAAAATGAAAAGTATGAGAAGATGATTAGCAATCTTAGACCTAAATTACAAGAAGTCAAGAATAAAGAGACACGAGACCTTAAGAGAGAATTCCAACAAAAGTAACAAGAACTCAACACAGCCTTTGCAGATATTAACAGGCTCAAACAACAAATGTAGGAAGCAGAAAATGAAAGGAAAGAAATATGTTCAAAGATACATATCCGCAATTGAAAAAAAGAAAAATGAATTGGAAACCTCTTCATTTGAACTAAGTAGGCTCAAGATTCATATTGAGAATAAAAATGAACAGATACAAGTACTCAACGGAGAATTTGAAAAGGCCTCTCTTATCAAACTACAGGTTGAAGAAGCAGAAGAAAGAAGGAAATTGTTGAAGGAAAGATTTCAAGAAGGCCTTGCTCAAAAGCAAGGATAACTTGATGCAACCCATGATGATATCAAAAAATTCAAGGGATCAAAAAAGAACACATACAAGATAAGACAGATGAAGAAGAAAAAATGAAGGCAATTAAAGTTGGTAAAGATCCAATTGATGAAGGTACAAGCTCCACATCTTCACAAGATGATTCTAAGAAGGAGTTGATCAAAGTGAAAATCCAAAGAAGAATGTTGCAACTCCAAAGAACAATACCAAATAAATCAAGAATAAAGGATGACAGCAAACTAAAGCACCGACTCTAAATAAGAATGAAAAATCTTCCAAGTATGTTCGTTTATTTAATGGTTATTGTTTTTCGTGCGCTAACTATGGAATATATGGCCAGGGATTGTAAAGTTATTGAGAGGTACAACTATAAAGGACCATCACATATGAAGGCACCATTCAGGTACACACATTCATTTAATGGTTATTTCTTTCTATGTGCTAACTATGGACATATGGCTAGGGATTGTGAAGTTTTTGGCAGGTACAACTATTATCTGCAAAACCCTAGAAGCAAGTTTGAATGTTCTCGAGAAAAATACCAGATTGCATATTTTATGGATGACATTGAATGTTTGAAATGTCATAATCATGGACACATAGCTCAAGAATGCAGGTGCCATCTAGATATTGAGTGTTACAAGTGTCAAAATTAAGGACACATAGCTCTGTCACTAAAGGAACAAAATGTAATCAATCATGAATATTGATGACGAGAATAAGAAGGTTTGGAAGAGCAAATAGGTATAGGATGAAAAAATATAGGAAGAGAAATTACAATATCAGCAATAACTGGAGAAAGACAAGAAATTCTCAATAGTCATGCTTTCAGGATTCGTAACTGGTTGTGACGAATCAAGTCAAGATGACTCGTTAAGCGGATCACTATTTTGAAAAATCTGGCTCATTGACTCCTTGAAATTTGTATAGGGGGAGTCTATGTAGTAGTATATGGCACAAGTATATCATTGAAAGATATATAGTTTGGAAAATATGGTAGTTTCATAACAATTTCAGGGGGAACAGAACAGTTGAAGGATTATAGGTTCATAAAGGAAGGCTTCTCTTCAAGGGAAGCATATATAGGACAGGTCCACAAGGATCGTCATTGAAATACTATTACAAGAGGGCTTCTCATGAGGGAGATCACAAGAAGATAACAGTTCCACATGAAGCAAGCAAATTTTGACAGGGAGTAACCCTTCGCCATTGATGTCGAAGGGGGAGAGAAAAATCTAAGAAGGAGATTGAAATATGAGAAGGAGGTGAAGCATGATGTTAGGGGAACTTGTACTCGCTAGAGGAGTATGTGTATTTCCATCAATGACAAAGGAGTATATTGTTGGATGGTGTTGTCATTGATGTCAACCCATGGAGTTGATTGGGTTTGATTTTGAACAAAAACATCACTCATTGATGCCAAATGGTTAATGAACACTTCTTAGTAATTTTTGGATTACATCAAGATGGAAGCTATACTATTGGATGGTTTAAAACCCCAAGTCATGGGGTTTGGGTTCCCTGGACTAAGGATGTACCCCAACTTTGTCGAGGGTTTTTGGTAGGTAAAATCAGTGATTTTGAGTTTGATATCAATGTCAATATATTATCCTCAAAAATATGTTTCCATTGGTATGTGGTACACCTTGAGAGGCCTCCTAGTTTGAGATATATTCACAATTGAAGTTGGTGACCCCAATTTCTAAGCTAAAACCCCAAGGGGTGGTGGCATGGAACCTCCTATTATGGTTTTCAATATATGGAATATCTTATCACCATAATCTCACCACGTGTAATTTACATAACTTCAAGAACCAAATACAATAAATCATTCATTGACTTCATGCACCCATGTGTCACCTACAAAACACACCAAGAAAGGGTTAGTGTACAAAATACTAAGTATTTAAACAAAAAAATAAATAATTATTACTAAATTAAATTAAATTTATTGTCAATAAAAGTGTTTAAAACATCCTAAAAGGTGTACCTAATGAATCTCCTAAAAGTATCATCCAATATTCATTATAGAAGCCCCACTCAACTCTATAAAAACAGATCTCATATATCCTCCTAAAGCATAAAAATATATATGAAATTTATTTATGCTATTACCTCTGAAGTCTTCAAACTTCCTGAGGTAAAGACAATGAATATTTTTTAGGTTGTTTTTATGTTTGGTTTCTTTGTGGCTTGAGAAACTATTCCAAGTATTGCTCCTCCACTCAGCCTTTAAGGTAAGCATTTATGATTGATTGATTAAATTTTGTTTGGAATTTATTCTCTTATACAGACCCTGTGACTAGGAATTTCTATTAGGCTTGGTCATAAGTTTATAATTTTCCTAAATTTCCTCAGCCTTCTTTCCATGTCGTTCTACAATATTTTCACCTTCACCATCCTAAAGACTGCAAGCGTGTTCTCTAGTTTAAGTCTCTTTATAGGGATAGGATGCAGAAATGTTATCTTGCATTGGAAGTGTGTTATGTCTCCGGCTAGGGCTCTTTTCTGAGGGATCATTTTGATGAAATAAAGGTATATCTGCAACCTAACTTGAAGTTGCAAATATTCATCCTTTTGGTCTCGTTAGAAGACACATAGGACTGCATTTAGTTCCTGTGGAGAATGTTATGAAACAAACTCACAAAATAGAAGAAAAGATAGATCAACGACCTAGAAATCAGCCTCTTCAAGGGGGAAAACCTCCTTTACATTACATAAATGAACAATTATTGGATGATACAAAGGACAAAACCTCCTTCCTTTATATATAAGTCCAATGGGTCACAATATAATCCTATCCAACATAACAATAACAATGTAAGGGCACAACAATAACAATAGTGGGCTTCTATGTGGCACCATAATAACAATATGGGGACTACATGGGCACAATAATAACAATAAGGGGGCTATACTAACAATAACAATAAGGGGATAAACTAGTATTATAGGGACCTAGCATGCCCCTCTCCTTCAAAAAAGTGATGTCCTCAACGCTTGAGTAATTCTGAATGCTTCTATATAAAATTCTCATCCTCCCATGTCGAATCTCCAGCGGGTAAGTTCTTCCACTTAATGAGATACTCTAAAATTAATTGATTTTCTAGTTGTTGAGTTCTTATTTTTGTGACTGTTTCATGTTCCAATATGATTTTTCCTTCTTCATTAGGTTCTGGAAATATTGTTTGAACTAGGAACTTGTCACCTATAACCTTCTTTAAGCAAGAAACATGGAAAACTAGGTGCACTCGAGAAGATACAGGAAGCTCTAGTTTGTATGCCATAGTACCAATATTTTGCAACACCTTGTAAGGACCATAATACTTTGATTTTATTATCATTCTTAGCTTTCTTGAGGGAAATTTGTTTGTATGGTTGTAGTTGTAAAAATACCAAGTCGCCTACATCAAAATGTCTTTCGTTGTGATGTTGATATGCATGTTGTTTCATTCGATTATGTGCCAAAGTGAGGTTATCCTTTAAGAGTGGGAGAACTTGTTGTTGACGCTCGATGTGATCTTCCATTGCTTGAACCTTTTAATTTTCTCTTAAAGATGATGTGATGGACAGTGGATGATATCCATAAAGTGCCATAAATAGGGTCATTTTTATTGTTGTATGGAAGGAAGTGTTATACCACCTATACCACCATTCAGCCAAAGGTAACCACTTGACCCATTATGTTTTTTTATCAGATACAAAGCAACGAATATATCCTTCCAAACATTTGTTCACTATCTCAATTTTCCCATCAGATTGAGGATGATATGATGATCTATGAGCTAATTGAGCACCCAAAAAAGAAAATAAATTCGTCCAAAAAATTCCTGTAAAAATGGGATCTATGTTTCTTACAATGATCTTTGGATTTCCATGTAGCTTTTGAATTGTTCCCATAAATGCAGTAGAAACTGTACTAGATTTACATAGATGAGATAATGCACAAAGTGGGCATACTTGGTATGTCTATCAACTACCACCATGATGATGGCAGTATTTCCTTCGGACTTTGGTAAACCTATAATAAAATCCATTGAAACCTCCCCCCAACATTGACTTGGAATGGATAAAGGTTGTAACAGACTTGGGGTCATAATTGTCTCAACTTTATTTTGTTGGAAAACCAAACATTCTGCCACAAACTTTTTAATCTCATATTTAAGGCCATCCCAAAAATAATCCTTCTTGAACCTGTGCTAATTTTTTTTAAATCCTGAGTGCTCTCCTAAGGGAGAGGTGTGCAATTCCAAAAGAATACTTTGTTTGAGTTGGGAATTATTACAAAGATATAAGTGATCTATGTACCATAATGAATCATTTTTCTAGCTAAATGTTTCAGATGTACTTGGATCTTGCTGCAAATTTTGAATGAGTGCCCACACATCTTCATCATTCTTCCATTCATCCCTTGCTTTTGTTATCCACTCGGGTTGGATAATTGAAATGGAACAAAGAAATGCTTCCACATCCTCATCCTTTCTTGAGAGTGCATATGAAACGACATTTTTCTTCCCTTTTCTGTAGATACTTTCAAAGTAATAACCCAACATCTTTGTGACCCATTTGTGTTTCTCTTCTAAAGATAATCTTATTTCCAGTTAGTATTTAAGGCTATCATGATTTTTTTTTACCTTGAAGTGTCTTTCCATTAGGTAAGGTCGCCATTTCTTTCGTGCATGTAGTATTGCCAACATTTCCTTCTCTTAAATAGGTTTCTGTAAATATTTCCCTTTGATTGGAAGACTTTCAAAAGCAATGGGTCTTCCTTATTGCACTAAAACCACACCAATTCCATTTCCTGAGGCATCACATTCCACAATAAAAAAAATTGTGAAGTCTGGCATAACTAATACTGGTGCTTGGAACATTTCCTCGTTAAGACGTTGAAAGGCCTTAGTTGCTTCCGGAGTCTAAGAAAATGCATCTTTCTTTAGTAATGATGTTACAGGTGCCAATATTCTCCCATAATTCTTAACAAACATGTGATAATACCCTGTTAACCCCAAAAATCCTCGAAGATGCTCTATGGTTGTATGGATTTTCCATTCCTTAATGGATTTAATTTTGTTAGGGTCTACCTTAACACCCTCATGAGATACAATATGACCCAAATATTCCACCTCCTGTACTCCAAAGAAACGTTTGGAGGTTTTTGCATATAATTGTTTCTCCTCCAATAGTTTGAGCACCCTATCAACATGTTGACCATGATCATTCCAAGACTTGTTGTAGATTAGTATATCATCAAAAATACTAACACAAGTTTTCTAAGGAAGGGTTTGAAAATGGAATTCATCAAACCTTGAAATTGTTGGGAATCACGATTTCCATTAGACCAAAACCCGCAGGTGTTAGTCAATGACCGCATCGCCAGAGATAAGGATCCACAAAGGCGGTTATTCCATGTTGCAAAACACACAGGGAGCGCTGGTATATCCAATTTCCAACAATACCCCCCCCCCTCCAGCATGATTCAGGTGTGTATCGAACTCGTGACCTACACTTTGATACCACTTATTGGAAATCACGATTTCCATTAGACCAAAACCCACAGGTTTTAGTCAACGATCGCATCGCTAGAGATAAGGATTCACGAGAGGCAGTTAGTCCATTTCGTAAAACACAAGGGGAGCGTTGGTATATCCAATGTCCAACAGAAATGTGGAAGTTGCATTAGTAAGGCCAAAAGGCATGACCAAAAATTCATAATGACCCTTATGAGTTATGAATGTTGTTTTCGAAATGTCTTTAGTCTTCATTTTAATTTGATGATATCCAGAATGAAGATCTAGTTTGGTGAAGTAAATTTCTCCATGTAATTCATCCAATAATTCATCAGTGACGGGGATGGGAAATTTATCTTTATGTAATATCTCGTTTCAGGGATATCTCTAAAACTCCTGGCAACCTAAACGATGGACTGAGGCGTTTACGTATATGCTACTCCGTCTCCTTTCCAGACTCTATCTAAGAGTATAAAATAAACACACCAAGTGGTATAGAACTAGAATGCTCAAATATATATATATATATAAATAACAGTGTGACAGACATATAATAACATAGAAAGAATGTATGGCAACTCATCCAGAAATATAGAGAGGAAATGCTACGCCATTTTATTAAACTGAGAAATATAATGAAGTACAATAGGTGATCAGAGTGATGGCACCTAAAATTTCTCAAGGCAAGTGAATAAATACTCTCAGAATACACCAAAAATGGTTGCTCTCTGAACTGCGTCCCAGCTGCTGGAAAACTACCGTGTAACTGCTACCACTGAAATGAAATAATAACTAGGGGCTTCTCCCCTTGCTGGAATGAGCTGAAAATCTGGAATCCTCCTCTACTCACCAATCCTGACAAAACCCAGAAGTTCCGTCACGTTCCTCGGCTCCGGCCAATCCCTGATGGCCCTGATTTTCTCCTCATGGACTCTCACTCCGTCCACTCCAATAATGTGACCCAAATATAACATCTCTGTCATCCCAAACTCACACTTGGAGAGCTTAGCATAGAACTGTTGCTCTTCCAAGATATGTAGTACTGCCTCTATATGTTGGAGATGCTCCTCCCAAGTCCTACTATATATGAGTATGTCATCGAAGAAGACCAATACAAACTTCCTCAGATGACTGCGGAAGATATGGTTCATGCAAGACTGAAAAGTGGTTGGTGCATTGGTTAGCCCAAAAGGCATAACCAAAAACTCAAAGTGCCCATAATGACACCTGAAGGCGGTCTTGGGAATGTCTTGTTCCCTCACGTGAATCTGATGGTACCCTGATCTCAAATCAATCTTCGAGAAGAACTTGGCTCCTCTCAGCTCATCCATCAACTCATCGATCCTAGGTATAGGATACATGTTCTTCAAGGTCTTCTTGTTCAGGGCCCTATAGTCAATACACATCCTCAAGGTGTTGTCCTTCTTCTTCACCAACACCACGGAAGAAGCAAACAGACTCGTACTCGGTCTGATGTGCCCAAGAGCCAGCAACTCCTGGATGGCCTGCTCAATCTCATCCCGATAGGCTTTGGGATGCCTATAGGGGGTAGTAATCACCTCCTGAATGCCCTGCTCAAGCTCTATGGTGTGCTCGAACCCTCAGTCTGGTGGCCGACCTGGTGGTATATCCCCAAACACTGCATCATACCTGTTAAGGATGGCCTGTATGTCAGGATGAACTGCCTAAATTGTGGTCTCTGCCTCTAATGCCCACAACTCAACCGCCCACTCTATGTCTCCCTTCCGGAAATTTGCCTCCATCTGGTGTGCCGAAACATTCTGAGGTGGGTAAGTGTGCATCCCGCGGATCTTCTCATGCTTCCCGATCTTCTTATCATCCGACCCCATATCTAAGGCCTCCCAATCCGTGGTGACCTTCCCCAGAGTAATCAACCACTGAACACCCAATAACACATTGGTATCTAGTATGTTGACCACGAAAAAGTGATCAGTCACGGTGTAGGTACCCATCGTCACTGCCAACTCTGGAACATACTGGGCACACTGTATCTTCTAGGCTCCTGGGACCAAAACTGAAAATTCGTCAAAGCTCTCGATCGGTATACCTCTCCGCTTAACCATCTGTGCATCAATGAAGTTGTGGGTTGCCCCACTATTGACCAAAACTGACACTCACTGGCCACGTACTATCCCTTGTACGCGCAGCGTCAAATACTTGGGAACTCCTCGCAAGGCTACAAGGGTCCCTCCGGTGGGTGCAAAAGTTGCACCTCCTGTCCCTGGAGGAGGAGGTGGCAACTAATCCTGGGCCGTTTGACTATCTCCTGCCTCCTCATCCTCCTCCACATCCTCTTCCCCGCTATCATCGAAGAAGACCTCAATGAAGTGTGCTTTGCCAACAGCACACCTATGCCCTAGTGCCCACGGCTCTTGACAAGTGAAGCACAGTTGCTTCTTCCTCAACTCCCTCTTGGCATCATCATATATTTGTGCCCATCTCGGATTCCCCTTTGAAGGCGGAATCCTCACATCCTTCCCCTTGGGCTGGAAACACTGTCTCTGGGGGTAAGGTGTCCGAGTCCTGGGCAATGCATCCTGTAAGTCTCGGGTCCTGCTAATAGCATCCTGAAGTGTAGCTGGTCTAGTAGATCTGACTAGACCCCGAAGTGGCTCTGCTAACCCCTCCACAAACATATAGATCATCCGTGCTGCGGATAGATCTGGCACCATCACTGAAACCCTCAAGAAGTCTGCAATGTATGTCTCTGGGTTCCCAGTCTGCTTGAGCCTTGTCAGCTCTACAAAGTGTTGTTCCTGATCTCTCTGGTCAAATCGCTCCATCAATCTCCTGGTAAACTCGACATACGTCGTCACTGTAGAGTGTCTGAGTGTGACCATCCTATGGAACCACTAGTCCTGGGCCTCACCATCCAAATGTAATGTTGCCACCTTGATGGCCTCTGTCTCCGACATCTAGTTAAGCTGGAAATAAATGTCCAGCTTCTCAACCCAAGACTTTGTCGAACTATTGATGACCCATCAAATGTAGGCAAATGGAATCTGCTAGATGTGCGGTGGCTATCTCCATCATGATAATGCTAGTGCCCTCTATGATGGTCACGGGGTCTACTGTCCCGCTGGAGCTGAACAAAATCTCAGAATGAGAGATCATCCCTGAACTCCTGCCCATATGCCTGATACTCTGCAAAATACTCGCCCAGGTGTCCGGGCTCTGCCTCCTGTTGGGCTCTTGCCCCTATGTCTACTCCCAAGAAAGTGGGCATGGTAGAGCGTGTAGGTGCACATGAAGCCATCGACTGAGGAGTATCACGCTGAGCAGCACCATGCTCTGGAAAATGGTGGGATGTACCTGATCCCTCTCCTACCTGGAATACCCATGGGGTCTCACACTATCTAGCCTCTACAGCAGTGAATCTCTGACCCATCACCTCAATCTGCCTCGTTAAATCCTACACCGATTTGAGGAGTGCCTCCCCAAACTATTTGGCCTCTGTGTCATCTGCCATCGACTCTCTCTGCTCTGAATCTAACACAGGCTCCTCCTGCTCTGCATCTGTCACAGGATCCTCCTGCTCTATGTCCACCACCCGAACACAATCTCCCTCTCCGTAGGTGTTCTCCAGCCTACACTCACGATCTCTGTACTTCCTGCCTCTGTAACAAA
This sequence comes from Pinus albicaulis, assembly GCA_034641835.2. Taxonomy (NCBI): domain Eukaryota; kingdom Viridiplantae; phylum Streptophyta; class Pinopsida; order Pinales; family Pinaceae; genus Pinus; species Pinus albicaulis. Next base: position 634,034,910 of record CM076577.1, read on the forward strand.
TATATGGTCTCTTCCCCAGTGTCATAGACAACTAGCTCCACAAGTTGAGCCAGAACTATGCTCTGATACCACTGTAATATCCTGTTTCGGGGATATCTCTAAAACTCGACAAACTCCAACCAGAGATGGACTGGGAGGGAATTTACTAGATATGCCGCCTCTAAAAAGAGGGAGAAACCTGGAGGCTACCTGGCCCTTTCTAGACGCTATCTAAGAGTATAAAATAAACACACTAAGTGGTATAGAACTAGAATGCTCAAATATATATAAAAATAACAGTGCGACAGACATATAATAACATAGAAAGAATGTGTAGCAACTCATCCAGAAATATAGAGAGGAAATGCTAAGCCATTTTATTAAACTAAGAAATATAATGAAGTACAATAGGTGATCAGAGTGATGGCACCTAAACTTGCTCAAGGCAAGTGAAGAAATACTCTCAGAATACACCAGAAATGGCTGCTCTCTGAACTGCGTCCCAGCTGCTGGAAAACTTCTGTGTAGCTGCTACCACTGAAATGAATTGATAACTAGGGGCTGCTCCCCTTACCGGAATGAGCTGAAAATATGGAATCCTCCTCTACTCACCAATCCCGACAAAACCCAGAAACCTTATAAAAAATGGCCGACCTCTGAAAAACACCCCCTTGGGGAATTACGCTGGCCTCCAAGGCTCTGCGTAGAGGCTAAATAAGAATGGCTGAAATACCGCCTCAAACTCCACCAAAATCCTCCCAAAGGCAAAGGTTTATCCTCTGCTCAAAATCTCGGCTCAAATCTCCTGCAAAAACCCCGATCCGGAACACCTCCTAGATGGACTGCGTCCTCCCTCTCAGTGACTGCGTAGTCTCTATGAATGCACAGCTCCGCAACAAAACCAAACACCAAAATCTCCCACAAAATTCTGAATAAATAACCTTGCCTGAGCAAGCACTCGAAGTCCCGCAGGGCTAAGGGCGAGATCTCTGACCGGAGACACTCAATGCACTAAACAGTGCTGCAAACAGGCTAAACAGGTAGTGTGATCAAGAAGTCGAAACGACCAGCTCAATATCATCAACAAAAAAATGAATGAAATGAGAAGGCTCCTCCCTCTTTTATAACATTGGCCTTCCTCCAAAACCCTAAGGCCTATCTCCTCAACGTAGCCTCTCTCTCTTGCCACGTGCTCATCCTCATCTACATAGTAGCTTCTAGAGCATACATGGGCCCCCTCTCTACGTGGTGCTTGGCCCCCCTTAGCTCCCCTTTAAGTCACAACATTGTGCTACTAGGGAGGGTGTTTTATTCCACTTAAGTGAGTTAGACCCTCTTCACTCACTTTTTATTTATTAATAAACTATAGACGGCAAAATTGAACAAAATCGAATATTCCAATTAGCTGTCGCTAATTAGGAATATTACACTTTAATAGTGAGCTTGTTGAGCTCCCAATAATCCGGACACATTACGCAATGATCCATCCTTCTTGTGCACCAATACTACTAGAGAAGAGAAAGAACTTTGACTAGGTTGAATTATACCATCCACTATCATTTCTGATACCATAAGTTCAATCTCACTCTTTTGAGCATCCACATCAAATATCATAGAATTCATAATCAAGATATAAACTTTCCAAGTATGCACAGTTTTGTGCTTTTAGGATTTGTAACAGGTTGTGACGAATCAAGTCAAGATGGATCATTAGGTGAATAACTATTTTGAACAATCTGGCTCGTTGAATCCTTGAATTTTGTAGAGGGCGAGTATATGTAGTAGTATCTGGCACAAGTCTATGATTGAAAGATAGATAGTTTGAAAAAGATGGCAGTTTCATAATAGGTTCAGGGGGAAAAAAATAGTTGAGGGATTACAGGTTCACAAAGGAAGGCTTCTCTTCAAGGGAAGCACATAGGACACAAGTCCATAGGGATCGTCATTGACAGACTATTATAATATGGATTCTCATGAGAGAGAGCACAAGCAGATAACAGTTCCACATGAAGCAATAAAATTTTGACGGGGAGTAACCCTTTGCCATTGATGTCAAAGGGGGAGAGAAGAACCTAAGAAGGAGATTGAAATATTGATAAGGAGGTGAAGCATGATGTTAGGGGACTTGTACTTGCAAGAGGAGTATGTCTATTTCCATCAATGACAAAGGGGTATATTGTTGGATGGTGTTGTCATTGATGTCAATTCATGGAGTTGATTGGGTTTGACTTTAAGTGAAATTTAAAATGGTTAATGAAGGCTTCTTAGTAATTTTCAGATTACATCAACATGGAAGTTATAATGTTGCATGGTTTAAAACCCCAAGTCTTAGGGTTTGGGTTCCCTGGATTAAGGATGTACCCTGAATTTGTCGAGGGTTTTTGGTAGGTAAAATCAGTGATTTTGAGTTTGATGTCAATGTCAATATATTATCCTCAAAAATATGTTTCTGTTGATATGTGGTACACCTTGAGAGGCCTCCTGGTTTGAGATATATTCACAATTGAAGTTGGTGACACTAATTTCTGGGCTAAAACCCCAAGGGGTGGTGACATGGCACCTCCTCCTATGGCTTTCAATATATGAAATTTCTTATCACCATAATCTCACCACGTATAATTTACATAACTTCAAGAACCAAAGACAATAAATCAATCATTGAATTAATGCACCCATGTGTCACCTACAAAACACACCAAGAAAGGGTTAGTGTACAAAATCCTTAGTATTTAAACAAAAAAATAAATAATGATTACTAAATTAAATTAAATTTATTATTAATAAGTGTTTAAAACATCCTGAAAGGTGTGCCTAATGAAGCCCCTAAACGCCTCCTCCAATGTTCGTTATAGAAGCCCCTCTCAACTCTCTAAAAATAGATCTCATATATCCTCCTAAAGCATAAAACTATACATGAAATATCTTTATGCTATTACCTTTGAAATATTCAAGCTTCCTGAGGTAAATATAATGAATATTTATGAGGTTGTTTTTTATGTTCGGTTTCTTTGTGGCTTGAGAAACTATTCCAAGTACTTCTCCTCCCCTCGGCCTTCAAGGTAATTATTTATGATTGATTAAATTTTGTTTGCCATTTATTCTCTTATACAAAACCTGCGGTTATGGATTTATATTATGCTTTTTCATAGGTTTATAGTTGTCCTAAATTTCCTTGATCTTCCTTCCATGTTGTTCTACAATTTTTTCACCTTCACCATCCTAAAGACTGCAAGCTTTCTCTCTAGTATATGTCTCTTTACAGGGCTAAGATGTAGGAATTTTCTCTTGCATTGGAAGTGTGTTATGTCTTCAGTTACGACTTTTTTCTGAGGGATCATTTTGATGAAATAAAGGTATATCTGTGACCTAACATGAAGTTGCAAATCTTCATCCTTGCGGTATCATTCGAAGACACTTAGGACTGCATTTAGTTCCTGTGGAGAATGTTATGAAACCAGCTCACAAAATAGAAGAAAAGATAGATCAAGGACTTACAAATTAGCCTCTTCGAGGGGGAAACCTTCTTTACATTACATAAATGAAAAATTCTTGGATGTTACAAATTAAAAAACCTCCTTTCTATATATAAGAGTCCAATGGGTCACAATATAATTCTAACTGACATAACAATAACAAAGTAAGGGCACAACAATAACAATAATGGGCTTCTATGGGGCACAATAATAACAATATGGGGACTACATGGGCACAATAATAACAATAAGGGTGCTATACTAATAATAAAAATAAGCAGAAACACTAGTATTATAGGGACCTAGCATGCCCCTCTCCTTCAAAAAAGTGTTGTCCTCAACACTTGAGTAATTCTAGATGCTTCTATATAAAATTCTCATCCTCCCATGTCAAATATTCAGCAGGTAAGTTCTTCCACTTAATGAGATACTCTAAAATTGATCAATTTCGTAGCTGTCGAGTTCTTGTTTATGTGACTGCTTCAGGTTCCAATATGATTTTTCCATTTTCATCAAGTTTTGGCAATATTGTTTGAACTTGGATCTTGTCACCTATAACCTTCTTTAAGCAAGAAACATGGAAAATTGGGTGCACTCGAGAAGATGCAGGAAGCTCCAGTTTGTATTCCATAGTACCAATCTTTTGCAACACCTTGTAAGGACCATAATACTTTGGTGATAATTTATTATCCTTCTTAGCTTGCTTGAGGGACATTTGTTTGTATGGTTGTAGCCGTAAAAATACTAAGTCGCCTACATCAAAACTTATTTTGTTGTGATATTGATATATGTGTTGTTTCATTCGATTATGCGCCAAAGTGAGGTTATCCTTTAAGAGTTAGATAACTTGTTGTTGATGCTCGATGTGATCTTCCACTTCTTGAACCTTAGAATTTTCGCTTAAAGATGATGTGATGGACAGTGGATGATATCCATAAAGTGTCATAAATGGGGTCATTTTTGCTGCAGTATGGAAGGAAGTGTTATACCACCATTCAGCCATAGGTAACCACTTGACCCATTGTGTCTGTTTATCATATACAAAGCAATGAATATATCCTTCAAACATTTGTTCACTATCTCAATTTCCCATCAAATCGAGGATGATATGATGAGCTATGAATTAATTGAGTACCCAAACAAGAAAATAATTATGTCCAAAAATTTCCTGTAAAAATGGGATCTTTGTCGCTTACAATGATATTTGGATTTGCATGTATCTTTTGAATTGTTCCCATAAATTCAGTAGAAATTGTACTAGATTTAAATGGATGAGATAATGCACAAAAGTGTGCATACTTGGTAATTCTAGAACTTGATTATGAATTCTATGATATTTGACGTGGATTCTCATTCAAAGACGTCAAATCAGTGAATGAAAAATGTTGGTTTTTGTGTGAAATCCTTATAAATTTAGAACAATGTGTCCTATCAAATGTTGAAGTGATCATGTTTGTCAAAAATCAAGAGGAAAAATCATTATTGCTTGATGTGTTTCTTTATAATAATCATCTAAGAGAATCTTGTGATTCTAAGTGCAAGAACAGTGGTACGGTAAATTGTGTCACTCTCTTCACAATACAAAAGTTGGACATTTGAGTTGTATGATTATTGCACAAGGTTTCGTAGTTGGAAGAAACCTTAAGTCAAATTGATATACATCAACACTTAAGGTCTGAATCTTGATGTTAGTAATACAGTAGGTAGTTGTTTGCTTATAATATTTGACAATACCCTTACATGATCCTTGATATGTGATTGCACACCAAGTTACACATTCACAATAACATCTTCACTTAACACATTGACACCTTAACTTTAACTTGACTTGATGCATTAAAAGTGTTTGACATCTAGACAAAGTTGTTGATATTTTTTACTTTGACCTACCTGAAGCATAGATATGCACATATGACAGCAATTCTTTTAAAAAAAAACATTAGGGGAATTTTGAGGTCTGAAACGGGTCCCCCAAAAAAATTATAAAATAATAGTGGAAATAATAAAATAATATTAGATTACATCATCAAATTTTAGAGGAAAAAAGAAAAACTTCTTTTTCAACTCATATTTTCGGGAGGAAGATGGCGATTGTAAGGGTTTTAGTCAGGGTTCAGCAAATCTCTGCTGTCATCGAGAGCGTTGATCTTGGTGACTCAGGTCTGGCGAAGTCTTGCTGCGGTTTTAATCTTGTGGTCTCAGAACTCCATCTTGCAGCCTTAAGGGTATACAGAGATGATGGAACTCTCGCAGCTCGTGAAGAGATTCTGGTTTCTGCTTCAAGCCTGAAACGTGGGATCTTAGATCCAGGAGCCCAAAATTGCAAACGAAGAGCCGTGTATTTAGATCCGCCTTTCCCAGGCGACGAAGAGGCTGAAAATGTTTGGTTGCAGGGTTTTTTCAATGAGGGCAACGAGATCAGTGTATTTTGGGGAAGAATACCCACTGAAATCTGCACGATTTTTCAAGGGTTCATGAAGTTCGGCGTGGCTGGGAACGGACCGGGCTTCAACGTTAGATCTGGAGTCTTGGGATGCCGATCCATCCATACCCAACAACCAGTGGCTAGATCTATTGCTCCTCGGCCTTCTCTGCTAAGGAAAATCGTAGCCCTGACCAGATACCAGTGGGCATCGGAAAAACAGATCCGGGTAGGGTGGGAAGCCTTCTCCCAAGGGAAAAAGATATTGAAGGCAGTGCTGATGTCTGGGGAGGATGGGACGGATAGCGATGACGCTCCAAAGGGAAATCCACATATCCCTCTATCAGACCATCGTCGGATCAATACAGTAAGGGCAGTCGAAGACCTCTCACAACATAAGTCAAAGATCACCGGCCGCCTGGAGCTTGGGAAAACCAAATCCCAACGAATCCAGAGCTGGGAATCGAAGCAGTACAATCTGCCCAAAAAATGTACGCATCCTGAGCACTCGCATCTCAATCTGGAGCAGTGACATGGAATGTCATTTTCAGACCCTCGGCAACAGGTAAACTCAAACTGTTTCCAGATTTTTATAAATCTCATTTAATCTGGGTACAAGCGGAGAATTTAGTTGTGCATCTGAAACAACAAATTTGGGAATTGATGGGATATCCGGTCCTGTCTCAACACCTGGTCAAGGGCAGATACTCTCTTCAGGACAATAAGTCTCTAATGGAATATGGAATCAAAGACGAAATGACCATTTCACTGAATCTACGGCTGAGAGGGGGTGTTGTACATCAAGGAATGCCAAGTGTTGCAGGAGGAGATAAGGGGAAAAAAGCCACATCTCAGCAGCAAACAAACAATGGCCTCTCCTACAAAAACATCCTACAGGGTAAAAAAAATGCAGGGTCACTGCGTGCTCAAGAAGGAGTTGTTCCACGGCCATACATTGTGGAACAGCTAGGACAAACACCTGCCTTCAAAATTGATCTTCCAGAAACTGAGGATTATGTCAAGTCATATGAAATGCGGGCTCTAATCTACCGCTTTAATTGTTTCTGGCCAAAACCAATGGACCTCTTCCATTGGATCTTCACACGATGGACGATGGAATGTGATATTCACCTCTGCTCCAAAGGGTTTTTCATTGTCAAGTTCAAATCCACGGAGGTCAGAGATCTCGTCATTAGATCAGGACCGTGGTTTTGGGGTACTACGGGTCTTTTCCTAACCCCATGGTTTCCAGATTTTGACCCAAATACCATGACAGTGGCTAGAATGCCGGTATGGGTCCGTTTATACAATCTCCCTCTTTACTTCTAGAGTGATCAGGTCCTGGAGGGAATCGGAAACAGTATTGGAAAATACATCAAAACTGATACAGAAAGACTAGAGGAGAGGATCTATACCTTTGCACGGATCTGCGTGGAGGTAGATCTGAGTAAAGGACTTCCGAAGAATATTATGCTATCTTATAAGCAACAGAACTGGCTGCAGGGACTAGATTATGAAAATACTGCATTCAGATGCAGAATTTGTAGGAAGACAGGACATCTCCAAAGTTCATGTCTAGAAGCAAAGACAGCAAACAATAAAAAGAAACCAAAAGGGAAACAAAGAAAAGGGTGGCAATACCCCCCTCCGGAGTTCTAGGACGAAGAATCTGAAGCAGAGGAGGTTCCCACTCCCACTGGAAACAAGGAGACTAATCAAGGACAAGAAGCTCAAAGGAAAGAAACAACGGGCCAGAAGGAACCTCAGTACCACCAGAATCAGTCAGAAAGGAATAACGAGGATACGGGTGTTGGAGGAGTCAAACGACCTCACTCCTCGGATACTTCAGATTCAGATAAGGACACAGGACCCCAGACGACAGAAAATCAGTTAGCCCTGGTAACTACTGCGCCTCCTCAAAGCGAGTGGCGCAAGGTCGAGAAGAAGAAGGGAAGGAAAACCTGAGTTGTGGGACAGTTACTCACTCTCTGGCTGCAGTGGTTCCTCTTTTGGGCCATCTAGTTTTTCTCTGGCCTTCTCTCTCGACTCTTCTCTTTCTATTTTCTTCTCTCTCTCTCTCTCTTTCTTTTATTTTCTTCTGCATTGGTAGCCTTTCTACGATGACATGTGTGCCAAGGCACACGAGCCCTTTGGGCAGTTGTCTGAATGCTTATGCATATACTCCATGTAACTTTTCATTTTATAATAAAAAGTTACTGATTTTTTTCTGTGGAAAAAAAAAAAAAAAAACTCATATTTTCAACTTATCTCCTTATGGGTTTACTCAAATTTCGAGTGGTGACACTCATTGGATGCATAATTTGATTCCTCATCCAAGGATTCCCATGTTGCATACTTTTGATGGACCCTGCTACGTGAAAAATTATAAATACATGAAAAACATGATTTCAATCACGCTTTTTCATGTATTTCTAATTTTTCGTGTAGTAGGGTCCACCGAAAATATGCAACATGGGTACTCCTTGGTTGAGGAATTAAATTTTGCATCCAATGAGTACTCCTGCTCGAAATTTGAGTAAAACCTTAGGGATTTAAGTTGAAAATACAAGTGGAAAAAACAGTTTTATTATTTTATTATTTTTTAATCTTTTTACTTTTTAACCCCAAAAATGGTGAATCATCCCCCATGGTTGACATCATCATCATGAATCCTATTATTTCTTGTAAAGTTTATTTTGGTTATACATTTTTCTTAGGAGGCTCATTTTAAACGTCAAAATTTCTTTAATGAGACGTGACACTTGAACTATAACTCAAGAAAATATGTAGTTATATACAGAAATTTGAATGCAATAGCTAAGCACATAATGAACTTGACTAGAAACATGTCAGTTACTTAATATCTTAACATAAAAAGTACTATGAAAAGATGCTTTCTTGGACTCAACTCGTTTGATATTAACACTAAGAGGTTGTGAACAAGTTTGTGTGACTATTTGTATTCTTTATCCTTTTCATAATGCTTTAAATATCTTATACAATGTGAAGATAATATATAGCAAGTGTAACACCTAGACTTGACTTAACTACATGACCTTGATAGTTTCTTAACATAACAATATCTTGTTTATGAATTCTATGATACTTAATGTGGATGCTTATACATTGACATTGAATTGACATCTCAAATTGGCATGACTTACTGAATGACCCATAAATTAAGAAACATACATATATGGCAGTGATGACCTACAGTTTCTCTTATAGTATGACCTAGGGTTTGTGTACAATGACATAATTGTAATCTGGCATAAATTTTTGAAGGAAATATCATCCAGTTGTATAAGATATTGATGTAAAGATGGATAGTAGGGTTTGTCCATCTGAGCAATAGTGTTAACACGTATTTTGGTAGCTCTTAAAGGGAAAAGCTTGAGAGCATTGGTAGCAGGTCATAGGGATTACCTAAGGCACCTTGGGTCTTTCCAGCATTTGATAGCAGTGTTAGATGGTTGTAGCATCGTGTACAACTTGATATAGTGTGGTAGCAGTATATGGGCATTGATGCATATTCATTCATGAGTAGCTCAGTACAATGATAAGGAAAGGTAGCCAGCAAATGTGCATTTGAAAAATGACAGTGATATGCAGTGAATTGATTTATATTTGTGCAGTTATCAGGTTGAACATGATTGTATTATGGTCAGTGGCTACCAATTTTTGTCATACATATATCATCTTCTTTACATATTTCCTACGTTTATTCAGATTAAAAGGGGATTCAGTCTGAAAATTGTGAAACGTGATCTACCGACTCTTCTGGGTGATTAGATTCACCATCAGGTTGTGGCCTAAGAACACTTAGGATGGTTCTAGGGAAATTTGTGGCTTGCACAGGGTGTTGTGGAATCCATTCAGTTGTGGTTGATAAACTAATAAGTCATTGAGGCATCATTTCCGACAACAACTGGTAAACAGAGTGTTGGGGCACTCATTAGGTTGTGGCCTGATCTACAGGGCATTGGCGCATCCTTCTAGTTATAGCAGGATATTATGGTTTAGTAGGGTCCTATAGTTTGTGGCCTATGAATTAGGGGGTTGATGCATCCCTTATTTGCAGCTGAAATCTTGATGTAATTAATATTTCTTTTAAAGAGAGAAGAAGACAATTATTGGAGAAGGGTTCGATGATTTTTGACACGGAAGAGGTTTTCCACCTTAAAATATTTGTGTCTATTTTTTTATCTTCCTGTGTTGTTGTATGGTGTTGTCTATTGTTTATTATTGTTTATAATTGTTGAGGAAGAACATTAATAGTAACTAAAGAATAAGTAATGCTCTGAAAAGGATTAAAAAGTGATCATTGCTAAGAAATACATATTCACCCCCCTATTAGTATTTCCAACAATTGGTATTAGAGCTTGGTTCCTTATGTAACAACTTAACCGATGGAAGGTATTTTTCGGAGCATAGAGATGTGAAAGTCAAAGAAGCGAGTTGCAAGGAAGGTACAAGTACAACAAAAACTAAAGAAAGTGAGTATTGTGTACCAACCCCTGATTTTGATGCAGATAATTACTAGATATGGGAATCCAAGATGGAAGTACATTTGCAGGCACATGAAGTATGGAGATCATTTGTTTCTTGAGACACATCTATCGATGAACAGAAATGGTACAATTCAAAGGCCATGAATGTAATTTTGAATGTTTTTCCAAATTTTGTGAAAATAAAAGTTGGTCAATGTTCGACAGCTAAAGCTCTTTGGGAAAAGCTTCATAATCTCTATTCAACAAAGAAATGAGGTCAAGATTTTATTGAAAATTTGCATCCTTTTGATTATGATGAAGAAACTGGGGAAATGAGTAAGACAGAGTTTCAAAATCAAATGATCAAGGTGATAAAGGAACTCAAAAGTAAAAAGGAAAAGACAAGACTTTTGGAAGAAGAATTGAAGACAACAAAAGAACTCATCAAGGAAAATGAAGTCTAAGAATATTATTAGCAGCCTTAGAAATCAATTGGAAGAATTCAAGAATATAGAGACACGAGACCTCAAGAGAGATTTCCAACAAAAGAAGCAAGAACTCGACACAGCCTTTACATAGATTAGCATGCCCAAACAACAAATGCAGGAAGCAAAAATTGAAAGGAGGGAATTTGATCAAAGATACATATCCACAATTGAAAGAAATTAAAATGAATTTGAAACCTCTTCATCTAAACTAAGCAGGCTTAGAGTTGAGATTGAGAAGCAAAAGGAATAGATATCGGTACTCAATAGAGAATTTGAAAATGCCTCTCTTATCAAGCTATAGGTTGAAGAAGCAAAGGAAAGAAGGAAATTGTTGAAGGACGTAGTTCAAGAAGACCTTTCTCAAAAGAAAGGAGAACTTGACGCAACCTGTGATCAAATCAACAAACTCGATGGATCGCAAAAAGAACACATACAAGATAAGATAGATGAAGAAGAAAAAATGAAGGCAATTAAAGTTGGTAAAGCTCCATTTGATGAAGGTACAAGCTCCACATCTTCGCCGGATGATTCTAAGAAGGAAGTTGATCAAAGTGAAAAGCCAAAGAAGAATGTTGCAACTCCAAATAACAATACCAAAGTAGTCAAGAACAAAGGACGACAATAGACTACAGCATCGCCTCTAAAGAAGAATGAAAAATATTCCATAGATGTTCGTTTATTTAATGGTTATTGTTTTTCATGTGCTAACTATGGATATTAGACGTACTTTCAGCCTAAAACTGGCTTCCTAAGGAAAATAATAAAATAAGAGTTATGAATTTTGGAGGGAAAAGAAGAAACTATTTTTTTTAATTGTATTTTTGGTTTATCGCCTTATAGGTTCACTCAAATTTCAAGTGTAGACACTCATTGGATGTGGAATTAAATTCCATATCCAAAGAGTACCCATTATGCGTACTTTTGAGAAGACCCACATTGATGAAAAGTGAAGATACATTAAGAAAAACATGTTGAACATGCTTTTAAAATGTATCTTCAATTTTCATCAATGTGAGTCTTATCAAAAGTATGCATAATGGGTACTCATTGGATGTGAAATTTAATTTCGCATCCAACGAATGTCTACACATGAAACTTTAGTGAACCTATAAGGAGATAAGACAAAAATATAATTAAAATAAGTAGCTTTTCTTCTTTTCACTCCAAAATATTTACATACATGTACCTCTTTTTAAATTTAAATGATTTTGATTGGTTTATATATTATGACATGGAAATTACATGAAAATTTCATGTTCACTTTTAAGCTAAAATTTCCTCTAATGTATATGTCCAGGGATTGTAAATTTGTTGATAGGTACAACTATCATCAACCATCACATCTGAATGAAACATTCAGATATGCACATTTATTTAATGGTGATTTCTTTCTGTGTGCTAACTATGGACATATGGCTAGGGATTGTGATGTTTTTGGCAGGTACAACTATTCTTTGCAAAACCCTAGAAGCAAGTTTGCAGTTTCTCGATACAAATACTAGATGACATTTAATTCCTTAACTGTCATAATCATGAACATGTAGCTCAAGAAAGCAGGTACCATCTAGATATGGAATGCTACAAGTGTCACAATTATGGACACATAGCTCATCACTGCAGGAAAAAAATAATATCAATCATGAATATTGATGACGAGAATAAGAAGGTTTGGAAGAGGAAATAGGTATAGGATGAAAAAATAAAGGAAGAGCAGGTATAGGATAAGAAAGAAGTGCAAAAAACTAAGAAAGTCCCAACAGTCATGCTTTCAGGAATCATAACAGGTTTTGAGGAATCAAGTCAAGATAACTCGTTAGGTGAATCATTATTTTGAACAATATGCTTGTTGACTCCTTGAAGTTTGTAGAGGGGGAGTCTATGTGTAAGTATATGGAAAAATTCTACGATTGAAAAACACATAGTTTGAATAAGATGGCAGTTTCATAATAGGTTGAGGGGCAACAAAGCAGTTGAAGGATTACATGTTCAAAAATTAGGGCTTCTCTTCAAGGGAAGAACCTATAGGAAATAGGTCCATAGGGATTGTCACTCACAAACTATTACAAGAAGGCTTTTCGTCAAGGGAAGCACATGCAGATAATAGTTCCACATGAAGCAAGCAAATTCTGAAGGGGAGTAACCCTTTGCCATTGATGTCAAAGGGGGAGATAAAAACCTGAGAAGGAGATTGAAATCTCAAGAAGGAGGTGAAGCATGATGTTAGGGGATTTTTACTCACAGAAGGAGTACATGGGTTACCATCAATGAAAAATGGGGAGATTTTTTGATGGTGTTGTCATTGATGTCAACTAATGGAGTTAACTAGGTTTGAATTTTACCAAAAACACCAAACATTGATGTCAATGGTTAATAAAATCTTCTTATTAATTATTGGATTACGTCAATATGGCATCTATATTGTTGGATGGTTGATAACCCAAGTCCTAGGCTTTGGGTTCTCTAGACTAAGGATGTACCCCGAATTTGTTGAGGGTTTTTGGTAGGTAAAATCATTGAGGTTGGGTCATATATATATTTCATTAGATTCTCCTTGAAAATATGTTTTTGTTCATATGTGGTACGCCCCAATAGCCCTCTTGGTTTGAGAGATATTCACAGTTGAAGTTGGTGACCCTAGTTTCTGGGCTAAAACCCCAAGGGGTGGTGGCATGACACCTCCTCCTACAGTTTTCAATATATGAAATTTTTTATCACCATAATCTAACCAAGTATAAGTTACATAACTTCAAGAACCAAAGACAATAAATCAATCATTGGCTTCAAGCACCCATTTGCCACCTACAAAACACACCAAGAAAGGGTTAGTGTACAAAATATTTTGTATTTACACAAAAAAAAATGATTACTAAATTAAATTAAATTTATTAATAACAAAAAGTCTTTAAAAAATCCTAAACGGTGTACCTAATGAAGCCCCTAAAATTATCCTACAAAGTTCACTATAGAAGCCCCTCTCAAATCTATAAAAAGAGATCTCATATATCCTCCTAAAGCATAAAACTATACATGACATATCTTTATGGTATTACCTCTGAATTTTTGGAACTTCCTGAGGTAAATACATTGGATATTTCTTAGGTTGTTTTTTATGTTTGGTTTCTTTGTGGCTTGAGCAACTTTATTCCAAGTACTCCTCCACTCAGCATTCAAGGTAAGTATTTATGATTGATTGATTAAATTGTATTTGGAATTTGTCCTCTTATACGGAAAATGCGGCTAGAGATTTCTATTAGGATTTTTGATAGGTTTATAATTGTCTTAAATGTCCTCGACCTTCCTTCCAAGTTGTAAATACTGCAAGCCTACTCTCTTGTTTAAGTCTCTTTACAGGGCTAGGCTGTAGGCATTTGCTCTTGAATTGGAAGTGTGTTAAATCTCTGGCTAGGGCTCTTTTCTGAGGGATCATTTTGATGAAATAAAGGTCTATTTTAGCCCTAACTTGAAGTTACAAATCTTCATCCTCGTGGTATCATTCAAAGGCACTTAGGACTGCATTTAGTTCCTGTGTAGAATTTCAAAATTAGTGAATGAAAAAGGGTGGTTTTTGTGTGAAATCCTTATAACTTCAAATCAATGTGTCCTCTCAAATCTTGTTTATAAAAAAGAAAAGAGGTAAAATTATTATTGATTGATGTGTGTCTTTATCATAATCATTTAAGAGAATCTTGTGGTTCTAAGTGCAACGAAAGTGGTACAACATATGGTGTCACTCTATTCATAATACAAAAGTTGGACATTTGAGTTGTACAAATATTGCACAAGGTTTTGTAGCTAGAAAAAACCTTAAGCCAAATTGATATGCAACAACACTTAAGGTCTGAATCTTGATATTAGTAATACAGTAGATAGTTGTTTTCTTATAATATTTGACAATACCTTTACATGCTCCTTGATAGGTGATGTGACTGCAAGTTACACATTCACAATAATATCTTCACTTGACACATTGACACCTTAACTTTATTTTGACTTGATGCATTAACAGTGTTTGACAGCTAGACAAAGTTGTTGACATTTTTTACTTTGACCTACCTTGAGCATAGATATGTACATATGACAACATTTCTTGTAAAAAAAAGATGTGACATTTGAAATGTAGCTCAAGAAAATATGTAGTTATGTACATAAATTTGAATGCAACAACTAAGCACATAATGAACTTAACTCAAAACATGACAGTTTCTTGATATATTAACATAAAAAGTACTATGATAATATGCTTGCTTAGACTCAACTCGTTGATATTAACACTAAGGTGTTGTGAACAATTTTGTGTGACTGCTTACTTTTTTTATCCTTTTAATGAGACTATATATATCTTATACAATGTGAAGATAATCTACAACAAATATAATACCTAGACTTGACTTAACTACATGACCTTGGCAATTTCTTAACATAGCAATACCTTGATTATGAAGTATATGATATTTGACATGGATACTTAGACATTGACATTGAATTGACATCTTAACTTGGCATGAATTATTGACTTGACCCATAAATTAAGAAACATAAACATGTGGCAGTGATGACCTAGAGTTTCTTTTATAGTATGACCTATGGTTTGTTTACAATGACATAATTGTAATCTTGCAGGGTAGAAACTTTTGAAGGAAGTATCATGCAGTTGTATAACATATTGATGTAAATATGGATAGCATGGTTTGACCACTTGAGCAATAGTATTTAAACGTGTGTTGGTATCTCTTCAAGGGAAAATCTCGTGAGCATTGGAAGCAGGTCGTAGGGATGACCTGAGGCACCCTGGGTTGTGACAGCATTTGATAGTAGTGCCAGATGATTGTAGCATCATGTGCAAATTGATATAGTGTGGTATTAGCGTATGAGAAATGATGCTTATTCATTCATGAGCATCTCAATACAGTGACAAGCATAGGTATCTGGAAGATGTGCAGTTGAACAATGACAGTGATATGCAATGAATTGATGTGCATATTTGTGAAGTTATCAGGTTGAACGGGATTGTGCTATGGTCAGTGGCTACTAGGATTGGTCATAGATACAACATCTTCTTTACAAATTTCCTACATTGATTCAGAGTACAGGGGGCTCTAGACTCAAAATTGTGAAATGTGATCTACCGAATCTTTTGGGTGATTGGAGTCACCTTAAATTTGTGGCCTGAGAACACTTAAAGGCGGCAAGGTGGTGATAGGCCAAGTTGTGACTTGCACATGGCGTTGTGGTATCCATTCTGTCGTGGTTTATAAACTAATAGGTCAGCGAAGCATCCTTTCCGACAACAGTTGGTAAACAAAGTGTTGGGGAGTTCATCAGATTTTGGCCTAATATACAGGGCTTTGGGGAATCCTTTTAGTTCCATCAAGATATTAGGGTTTATAAGTGTCCTACAGGTTATGGTCTTTGAATTATGGGGTTGGCACATCCCTCAGTTGTAGTTGAAATCTTGATGTAATTAATATTTCTTTTAAAGAGAGAAGAAGACAATTACAAGAGAATCGTTTGGTGGTTTTTACTCAAAGGGGGTTTTCCACTAAAAAATATTTGTGTATATTGTTTTATCTTCCTGCATTGTTATTTGGTGTTGTCTAATTCTGATTATTGTTTATAATTGTTGAATAAGAACATTAATAATATTTGAATAACTAATGCTCTGAAAAAGGACTAGAAAGTGTTAATTTATAAGAAATAATGATTCACCCCTCTTAGTATTTCCAACACAAATCCTTAATGGCATTGGTTAAGAGCTATCATGGTTATGAACCAAGCAAGGAATGTCTGGACAATGCAATAAATAAGGCAGGACATCATATTAAAGTTCACTAGTGTCCGCACTAGCTAACGAGACCAAGTAGGTCAGGAGGAAGTCCATATAAGATAAGTAAGGTCATTATCCTAAATGTTTTTTTCTGTGACTGGACACAATATTACATGTGATAAAGTTGCTCGAGGTGCAGGAGAGAGCATGGATGAAAAATTACAGATCTCAACCATTAGGGAGAATTAGGATATTCCCTATTAGCTAGATTACATTTTGTATGACTATGGAGCACATTATATATTTGATTAATCAGCAAGAAAAAATGGTGGCCACAAAGAACTAGGTTCAGATGCAACTTCTCAACTAAAAGACTGATTTTTCACAAAGCAAGATAGACAAGTTGCAAGGAAATCTAGAAAAAATGGATAGTCATCTAAGAAAATTGGTAGCCACAATCAACTGGGGAGCAGAAGGAATCAACATCGGCAAGGATGCAAGGGAAGGAGTGGGACCAAACCAAACTTCTGCTCAAGAAAAGTTGATGCAAGAGGGCAGAGGTAATTGCAAGACTAAAAATTGATCATGGATCATCAAGTGGAGGTTAGTTTAATTGTCATCTTGAATGATGTACTGCAAATATGTTTTAGTTTTAGGAATATTTTGGAAGGTCTTCAGACGGTATCAATATAGTTATATAGAAAACAGAAAGTGTAGCAGAAATCAATGCCTTTTTTGGACATTTATGAACTCGGTAGCAAATGTATCAATGGAATATGTAAAAGGATTTGACCTTGTAACTAGTTTGATGTTAATATAAAAACCTACCTATTTTGTTCAAACCAAAAAAAATATACTTCACTTCATTTTATATGTGAATATATATGAGTAATTCACTCCTAATCATTTATGCATGTATTAACTAATCCGTGCACAGGAGGAAACACAATATAAATGCACTTTGCATAAGAGGCTTTTGTTGTCTTTTTTCTTCGATCAGTGATGAAATTGCATGGTTTTTTTTAATTAGAATCTTTGAGCCAGTCGTTGTTGATTTAAAGGAAAATAATTTTTTGTTGATGACCATGTAGAATACACCATCTTCGAAAAAATTGATATATAGTGTGGATAAATTAGACCTCGTTACATGAATTTTTATACATTTCTATTCAAGTTAAAATAAAATTAATTAAACAAAGCCTAAGCTTGAATATCCATAATAGTGTCAAGTGTAGGTGAAACTTAAATAAAAATAAATTTCATCATCCTAAAAAGTGAATTGCTTGTCAAACTGTAAACATCTAGTAGTTTCTTATAGGAGGGAACATCCTACGTGGATGCATGAGAGAACATCTTATATGGTACCCAAATCATTCATACATAGATTATATTGGTATATAAAATGGTCATCCTTACAAAAAACAACATCCTAATGTGGTTACACCAAAAAAAACATGACACCCCTATGTTGGATGGCCTCCATAATCTTCATTGCCCAACCTTGTTGAGTTGCCTAGTTGATTCAAGTAGGTCGGCCTGCCTAATAATGGCTTATTAGGCTGTGTCATTTTTTTTCCATATGATTGAGTCAATTTTTCCCTTGTATCCATGGGGGAATTGAGTACCCATAACTCACACCTGTGCTACTTACCCCTACATTAAGTGGTGGTGTTTGATAATCATACATAGCATTGACACATGCACTGGTAAGAATATAGAAAGTGGTAAAACCCCCATTTTGATAACGAGGGACTTGGTGTTTATGAGGCCTTGGAATAATGGTGTATTATCTACAATATGGTCCTATGTGTTTTACATCATCCTGGTTTCATTGATTGTGCTTGCATCATTGTCAACTCTACTTGTCATCCCTTTTGAAGCAAATGTTAAGCCTTTCTTGATTCCATTTGTTTCCTTGACAATTGTTTTTTATGGTCCTTTTCTTGCCTTATTTTCTCTCTTTAAATCCTTTCCTTTACTCGATGTTTTGCTGCAAAAAGCCTTGATGCCTTCTTTTCATTGGATAATTCCTTCTTTTTCTCTTTTAATTCCTCAATTTCATGTTTCTTTTGTTCGGACTCAGCTATTAACTTTATCTAGTCTTTTGAGGTGAGTAACTGTGAAATTAGGCCCAAACAAAGACTACTTGTAACACCCTCTCTACTTGTAGCTTTAGGAACCGACCAAGTAACAGTGCCTTGCTTGACACTTGTTTCTTCGTGCTTAATACTTTCCTTTGAATATCTGGGAAAATTGATTGAAAGAATTGTTATCTTCATTTGATTGAATTTTATGTGCAGTGTCTTCTTCCATTGAACTATTTTCGACAAAAATAAGAAAAATTTCATTGCTTAATATTGTTGGTTGTGAAGGCGTGTTCATAATATATTCATTGGTTCTTACGACATTATGCTGATTCATATTCATCATGGCTTCTGCCATCCATGATGGTGTGGTTACTTGGCTTGGCAATGTCAATTGGTCAATGTTGCTTCCAAGTACAATATCATCAATTCTATTTTCAGCCACATTCTCATTGGCAATGGCATGATCAACAGATTCATTACGAATATCACATTCATAAATTGCATGTGCTTCAGTTGGTAGAAAGACCTCCATGTTATTTTCGATTGACTCATGATTATATTGTGTTTCACTGGCATGTTCATCATCATCCCCATAAAAGTGTCTTTGAAATAGGGAAATAATATTACCAATTGCAACTACATATTCTTGTTCGGCCACTTCTTCTTGTGCATCAACATGTGTTTGGACATTCCCTTCTTCTTGACCATCCACATGAAATGCCTTGCTACAACCAATATCATGAATAAGCGCATCATAATTCAGTGGCAAGATTTCGGTCTTCCTAAATCCAACCTTGATATTTGATGGTGTGAGAGCCCTTTTAAAAGATTTACTTGCAAGCTCATCTATCTCAAACCTTTTCACCCCAACCCTTGGATTCTTTTCCATCCATGAATCTCACTCTGACCTGAAATAGTTCTTGAAATTCCCAAACATACTCACATCAAGGGGTTAGTATGAGTAGGAAGGGTTAATAGGTCGATGCCTAAATTGTTAGCCTCGTCAATTGTTTGCACAACAATGTTGCTTCCATGTCCATCTAAAACCAGTAAGTGTATGTTTTTAGGTAATAAACCAACTGGTATACATGCAGCAAAGTTACAAAGCCAATTCAAAAAAATATCTTTAGCCATCTACGCATGGGGATGTGCATCCATGTGTGCACCTGGTTCACAATTTTGTATATAGTTTTTCAGTTTATTTTTACCCTTGAATAGATAAAATGTTGGGAACGAAACACCAATTGCATTGACACAACATAGAATTGTGATCCTCTCCCTTCTCTTAGGAAAAATATTTGGCATGTTTCAACTCCCTCTCTTGGAAATTCCCCGTATGCAACAACTTCTTTCCTATAAACTTGTTTCGTCATTGTTCCATATATGATTTGTAGCATAAGACTATTTCTTATATGCATTATAAAGAATGACATAGAACTTAGATACAATTGTAGGGTATATATTTAAAGCTCTATCTCTGTCAAGGTCCTCGTTTGTACGCAATACAAGGTTTGATTGCCTCTTTTTAAACCCAAACCACCATGATAAATACAAATAAACCCATCTTTGAACAGGTTTGGATTTGAGAAACTTTGGATTTGAGTTATATCAACTCTATCCCATGTCCTAATTGAGACATCTCTTTACACCACTTAACCACTTCGGCCTCCTCCTCCTCCTCAGTCATAACCATAAGAGGCCCTATATGTTTTATATGAGTTAGCCCATTTATCCAATAATGTATTGATGAGGGAGAAATACCATATTTTTTTGCAGTTGCCCAAACTAAATATCCATTAAACTTTATATCGTCAATTGCAACTAACATGTCTTCTTTTTTCCATCCTCTTATAGCGTTGATGTTATTATTTCAACTTGCACCATGAACTCTGATTGATGGTAGCTCGGTGGTTGTGGTTGATGGTGGGACAACATCATATTTTGTCACATGGTCATCATCAACAACATTGTTGGGAGCATTGTTGAAATTTATGTGATCCATATTGTCTTCATCGGATGAAGTGCATCATCACTGGCCTTCTTGTTTTCCATGTACGATCACTATAACTAACTCTTGGCATATCTGCAACTACCTGCAGATTTATAACATTCATTTATTTAACAATAATATATTATGCATGTTTATAGACAGGTTGAATTTCTTCTTTCGTACAAACTATTACTAATTTTTCTTTCCTACAAGAAACTAACAGCATGTTGTTTTATTCAGAATTTCTAGGATATTTCAATATAGAATTTGCAATAACATGGATTAAAATAGAGACACAATTCATAATTATAATTAACAAAAAAAAGAAAATAAGAAGAAGTAGTAGTAGCAGTTTAATATACTTTCATGCATGTGCCTTTTTGAAAATATCCTTGTAAAATCAAATCTACAGTAGAAGGAATTCACGACATTGTTTATTTTTCTAATGGCAGTGCATTCATACTAGAGATTGCATATATCAGTGTCTTCATAGGAATTCATGACATTATTTATTTTTCTATACATATGTGAGATTCCCCACATTGGCCAACAACTAGCATCACTTCTAACAATTGTACTATTCAAAAATAACATTGTTTTTCAGGGAATATTCTTCTCGTGTACATTTTTCTAACTGGAACACTCAATGGATCATGCTACCATCCGCTTCCACACCAATGTGATCGTTATGAGGTCACTAAAAAATTATCTAACTACCATTGTCTTAATGCATTTATGCATGGTTAGTGAAATAATCTAAGGGCCATGCTTAATGGAAGCATCATATTCCTTATTCTTCCAAATTAGGGATCAAGTCTGTATGAATATATTGAAAGAAAGATTTAAATTTTTGTGTAAGAAACCAAAACCCCTGAGGTATGGTCCTTGAACCATTCCAAAAGAGTTGGGGGAAATTTTATTAAGTCGTGGATTTAATTTCACCATACTTCCCACCATTCCCAATATTACTAACTTGGAGTTTGAGGAGCTAAAAATCATCCACCCAGATGTTTAAGAGCCCTAGCAATTGACATTCATGTTGGAGAGTGACCACACAATACAAGGATGTAGAAAATTCCCATATTTCAAGTAGCCAAAGCATGACAACTCCCACCACAAGGTAAGTTGTATGAAAACATTAAATTGGCATGCAAATAGTAAATTTAAATTGGCATGCAAGTTTTTGGTCGGTTAGTTATCAACGCATTGTTGGGAAATTGTAATAATTGGGTTTTGACAGTAACTTTGAAGATTTTTTTTTTCATGATAGGAATGATATCCCATTCAGGAGAAGGAATTCATGAAATTATTTATTTTTCTAATTTTACCCTGGCACTAAAGTAGTTCTAACATTGTTTATTGTTCTAATGTGAAAAATCTAACAGTATTGAATATGTAAGAAGGAAGGGACTCCTAACTGCTTACTCGTTTACCCTCGCAACTTCATTCTCCTCTGTTGAATATTCGTGGAAACCCCCAAAATCATTTCTCATTTGTTGTTATCACACTCATTCCTACTCAAATTTATTGATTGGTTGATCATTAGCTCATTGTTGGGAAATTGTATAAATTAGGTCTTGGCGTTATACTCCAAAGATATGTTTTTTATAATGAGTGGATGATATTATATGAGCCTTATTTTCAACTCTCAACAAATAAATACCTTGTTTTAGGGATGGTTTTACAGATACTGACTTGTTGGTCGAGTTGGTAGCAGGCAGACACTAACATGAAAGTGTAAATATCCTTAGCAATGATGTCTTAACAAGCATATCCTATAATTTTGTATGTCTTAATGAAAATAAATTGTAATTGGGCCACACCATAGCTTTCCCTTCTCACTCTAGAGGTCATAGAGGAAGGATGGGTCACCATATCCCCTCATTATGAAATATAAATAGATAACTATGCAAAAACATAAATATATAACTCGTATAATCACTGAAATAGATAACATCTGCAGAAACAAAAATATATAACCTATGAAAATTTAACTATGCAAAAACTGAAATAGATAATCTGTGAAAAATCTGAAATAGATAACCTGAATATACTTTTCACTCTCTCTGATGGTATGTCTCCAAGGCAGATGAATAGTTTGAATGTTAAAAATGCAAATTCAGCAAAGGTTGAACTTCTTTTATAGCTTTTTTGTTATTAAATTTGGTTGGTAACAAGGATTGACATGGATTGAAATCTCTCAAATTTGAATGTGTGCTCTAGATTGATTTGGATGTGATACAATGGTTGGGAATTTGTTATTTTTTATCATTATGCTTTCGACTTCCCTAATGGAGAATTTAATGTGTTGGGTGTTTGTTGATAGTATTGGAAATTCGTTAACCAAGGGGGTCTCCCTAATGAAAAGTCCCAATTATTCTTTGCATCATTTGGTGTGGGATCCCTTCTGGAAATAAGGCTCGCCTATCACATGTTCTTCGAGATTTTCCTTGGATATGATGGTCAACACAAGAGGGTAATGTAGATGTACTTTCAGATTAACAAGTGAGTATGCCTTGTGGAATGTTCAGTTGCAAAATGTATCAAAGTTCTTCGGTTGGAGGGGAAATAAGAGTGAGCCTTTAAAAGAAGAGTAATAGTACTAATATGGTAAAGGAACATGAACATATACATATGAACGAACCATTGATCAACTAGTGAAGTATTTCACAAAGAAGCAACGATTTTTAAAATAAATACAACACACATTCAACAAGATAAGTACCAATCCACCAAAGTAGTTCAATTTTCATTGTGTAGATGAAAAAAACATATATTGCAAAGATTCAAAGAGTAGTCTTATAATATTTACTACATACACATGAAAGTGTGTTGGCTTAGTGAGCTTCAAGTATTAAGAAAAATTTCCAAGATACATCAGTACAATGAACACCACTAACTCCAATAGTGGAGTATTACAGCAACCACTTTCTCATCCAAAATAACTATCTTCCTCTCTAATGCTTAGTAGGAGGAACCAAGGTGAAAATAAATTTGCATGAGCTATGAGGGTGTATATATAACAAAATGAGTGACCATTCACCTCCCTTGTGACTGTTGGACTACCCTCGTGATTGTTTAATTTCTCTATGACCTTTTGACTCCTTCATGACTTTTCACATTCTATACATGACTCTTGGGATTCCACTTTACATTACATTTCTCACATACTAAATTACATAACCCACAAATGATGTGGAAAATGATGACTCATATTGATGTGACACCTTAACAAGACATGACATGACATGAATGATATGGAGTGCATGATAATATGTAAATGTAAAGCCACTCTTTCTTCTGTTATCTTTGTCTCTCCTTGAAATATGGTACATGTTCTTCTTCTTCCTCCTCCATAAGGCATGAAAGTAGGGAGTCTTCAAAATCATCTTGATATTCAGTTGTTGTTGTAATATAATGTCCCTTTGTCTTTCCTTGATTGATCAACTTGCATTTACAGCTATAAAGGTTTCTTCTAGCATGGTCTCCTTCTTCATCTCCTTCATCATCATCCTGTCATAACATGATATAATACATGCAACTAAAATCCACTCATGAAAAAATGACATCAATCTGATAAACCCCTAGTATAACATGATTAATGACAACCATTAACTGAGGTGGAACCAGGTGATAGGTTGAGATACTAGTTCAAGGATTGCTCAGTTGCGCAACTCAGGGAGTTAGGGGCCAGTATTGATCCTTGATACTGCACAATGCGTAGTTTAGGTAGGTTAGGGCAAGACAACTGCCCAATTGAGGGACTCAAAAGGTCAGGATGGAGGCTTTAGGTTTCCCAATGTGTATTTCTAGAGGGATATAGGCCTAGGGCTTACGCGAATGTGTAATTTAAGAGGTCAAGGCTAAGGCGTGTTGCTTGAGATTGTGCAGTGCATAGAAGAAGGTGACTAATGGCAGGGGTTGTGCAATTATGGAGCTTAAGGGTAAAGGTTGAGCATTAAGACTGCACAATGCATAGTTCTGGAAGGAAGGATTTTCTCATTGCGCAGTTACAAGAGGTAAGTTCTAAGCTTGAGGGATGATACTATACAGTGCACAGTTCAGGAAGGCTGAGTGAAGTCAAGTTCCTCGAGAAGGCACTTTTCCGAATTTTGCTAAGTGTGAGATTAGTAAGGAATAAATAAACAAAGACAAAACTTGAGTATGATCACAAGCTTTGAAAAGTTTACGACACAAAATTTATCACTCAGGACACTTAATGTCATAATACCCTAAATGCAACAACACTGCGACAAATTTCCCCATGTGCGACACCAAAGGTACACTTTGTGACGACAATGACGACACTTGTGCGACGGTGCTTGAAACTTCAGGAATGAGTGTGATACACATATATATGGAAAGAATGACTAATTATCATGAAGTTTACCCCTGAAAAAAACCAAAACTACATATGTGTGATCTATGACGTTTTTCATGCTTAAAATACAATATTTTTTATAGTAAGAAGAAAATGAAAATTACACTTGAAAAATGTGAACGACATTGAAAGAGACACATCCTAGAATGAAGATAGCATGAACATGACAGTTAATAAAGTGAAAACTAGCAAAAGCGGTAGTCTTAAACATTAAAGTGACAGTTGTGAAAGTGAAGGTGCGCAAAAGCGACAGTTGGAAAAGCTCACCGAAATAGAAGAAAAACCGTGACCAAAATTGAGAGATTGTCGATGAGACTGCACACTAATTGT
Organism: Pinus albicaulis; assembly: GCA_034641835.2. Classification (NCBI taxonomy): domain Eukaryota; kingdom Viridiplantae; phylum Streptophyta; class Pinopsida; order Pinales; family Pinaceae; genus Pinus; species Pinus albicaulis. Next base: position 634,060,314 of record CM076577.1, read on the forward strand.
CAACATAGGTTGAACATTGCGCATGCACTATCTTGATGGACTTGTGTTATGCATGTTCAAGCTTGCATAAAATATTTTTCCCATGAACTTGTTGCAGACTAAGCATGTGTGAGCAAGTGCCTTTGACACTTAACTTAACAAAGAACCAATCAACCATAAATTGACTATGGAACAAATGATTGCAAGATCCACATTATACTCCAAAATTCAAGTTTAGACCAAATTTTGGAGGGTGTTTGTCTCAAATAAAACACATGGAGGCACACCGATAGAACTCTATCTTCTTTGCCTTGGTCTAAACTTTTGTGTAGGGCCTAGTTTTTCAATAAGTATTGATTCTTCGTACAGATTACATTGGATTCCCCACTTAACCCAGTGATAGATATAGTCCCCTCCATCTATTTGTCGGTTGAGCACATTCATAAGGCCAGTCATATCACAATGTTTTGATTCAGGAGAAGGGTAATGTAATTTTAAGCTTAAGCTATTTAGAGTATGAGTTTTAATATTTGGTGTTGCTCCGCTGCTAGCAGGCTTGGACAATACCCTAGTGGAATCACTTCAAGAACACAAGAATTTCTTCGCTGCCAGTGAGCCTAGACAGTACCTCGAAAAATTTACTTGCTTCACCTCCCTGCGCAAGAATCCTTTCTCTTATTTCATCCTTTATTTATTTATTTAATAGGATTGTGCTTTGAAACTTATTTATTTCATGGGGTTGGAAGAGGGATCCCAACTTATTTATAGTAGAAGACGTTGTTCCTTAAGAGAAGCATATATAAAACCTATGATATGAGTTTGATCGCTAATATTTTATCCTTCTCCTTCTCTACTTGATTGGATCAACATGGAAAACATTGAAACATAAAGAACCGAGCATAGAAATGAGGCTCCTAGAATAGATACAGGTATCATGGTTTCACACAAATCTTTCTTTACGCAAGGATCATATTTTCTGTCAAAACATCATTGACCAAAATGTATGAACTAAGACAAAGAAGAAGTACTAAAGGATATCCAAATGTTATAGTGTCATAAATCCCTTTTCTATTTTTCCACATTGCCTTTCGAGCCAAAGGTAACATCCTTCAGGCAAAGTCTTATTAAGAAAAACACGAAAGAAGAGATAATACACAACAAGGAAACAAAATAAAAAAATACAAACAAAATGGAGGCTAAATTGAAAACAATATGCGAGGAAAAAGTAAGAAAACACAAGAAAGAGTACAGAGATAGAGTGCAGGATGAGTGTGCAATGGGGACTAGTATGCGGCTAGAGCTACTCCTAATGTAACTAGGTAGAAGGTCAGGGTCAAGTGTGTTGAAATTCCTAATGTAGACACTGTAACAGCTGTCGACTTGCATAAACAAATATACAAGCAATTGAAACAAATATAGAACAATCTGCAATAGAAAAGGTAAGTGCTTGAATAACTTTCACGACAAATTGAAGGTATTTCATGTCAACAGAAAGATATGGCATAGCCACTACTTCTAAACAGCATGCACTCTTACCTTTTCAATGAAAACCATAATTAAAAAAAACCTCTGAATATTCTTGTGAATGTATCTTCATTTGTATTGTCATCCTTAGCAAGCATGAGAAAAGATCAAAACATGTTATTTGCGACGAAGCTTTCCATGTAAGATTTCTCCAACCATTAAGCGATTTGATCATGAAATTCGAAAAATCCTCTTGAGAACCCCGATATCCTTGAAAAGAAGAATTCTCAATTAAAAGTATGGAATCAGGGTAAGAATATTGTAAGGGAAAATGAATTTGATCATATTCACAAGGCTTGTCGAGATAGTGAGGGCCTGACATAACCATCAACGAGGTTGAAGTGCCTCAGTTGCTTGACAAATATCTGAATAGTGAGATAAACAATAAAAATTAATCAATGTGAAACAATTTTCATCAGATATACTGGTGGGAAAGTGATAAATCGAATGACAGTAAATATTATGATCAAATGGACCATTTGTGGCATGATATTATTGGTTAATAGATAACAAATATAGATCAGTTTGAACAATTCTACAAATGCCTTGAACCATAGAATCATCTCCCTTGCACGATAAATATGACAAAACAATTCCTTGTAATTGGTTACACACTGCACTATTATTGTAATCATCAAAAGAAGTGAAAAGGAATGCCAGTATAGCAAACACATGAGACAATTCAGGATACAATGAGTAAAGAAGAATTTGATTCACCAAATAATTCATGCACTCACTAGCACTCAAGTGGATTTTAGGTGCGATGAAGAAAAAGGTTAGTCGTGTAACATTCACAAGAAAAACTAGGAGCTGACTATTCTAAAAAGTATATGATAGACATGGTTCCTTCGGCCAAAGATAATCTTTGAAATTATCAACTTCACAATTCCATCCTTCTATGAGAGATACACACTCTATTATCACTCCACCAAATTCCCAAGGCTGAGGAAGGAATCCCAACAGAGGTAACCACAAACCAAGATTTTAACTTGGTATCTAGCCCTACCAAGTCGGAGAGGGCACTCTCCAAAGGGTCACATCGAGGAGGGCTAGAGTAATTTGGGTTTTAGGCTAGGTATGAAATGCAAGGATTTGTTTGATTTGGGGTTGGGCTCACTAAATGAGGATTAGGTCAAGGCAACTAGATTTAGGTCTAACGAGAAGGAATTACAGTCCATTCGACGGGGAAAGGTAGGTATAATTCTCAACACTTGAAAGTGGATTAGTGAGATGGTTTAAGACCAATGAGGAGATAGGAAGAGCATAGCAGGTGATTTCTTCCTAAACTGAAGGTAATGGACAGATTATGAAAAATTTCCCAAAATAGAGCATGAAAAACATGAATTATGCCTTTCAACTTGAAATTTAACATATAATAGACATGAAAAGATTTATGAGCTTACAAAAAATTAGTACAAATGATCACATAGAAAAAAACTATGTCAAACATTCATACCACTTGAATCCCAAGGAAATAGCTGCAATTTTTTATTAATATCCACGCCAAAGTGGTTCTTGATCAATACACTAACATTCAAACTGATGCTAACCTTTGACTCCTCTAAAGACCTGAGCTAAATAGGCCTCAAAACCACCTCCACTCATCCATAGGGGTCGAATTCATGAGATGAGGGAGATATTACATAAAAAGTTGAACTGATAGCTAGAGTGTAGGATGAGAAAAGTGACTCATTCCTATTTCTAATGAATTGATTCATTACACCTCAAATGTTTGACTTACCTAATGTATTTACCTTAGGTAAAAGTAAAAAAGGTAAAAGTAAAAACATGATACTTACATTCATATTGACCATTTACATAAGTAAATTCCTCATTTCCTAAATTAAAAGTCAAACTGGAGTGAAACTTCAAAAATTTCTGAAGACTGTGTAAAATACATTTTTCTTGTGAAACGCGTAGCGTCCAGACAGAAAAAAAATTGACCTTTGTTCAAGGCTGATTTTGAGTGCCTACCCGGTGTCTAAATCAGCTCAATGATAGCTCATTGGAAAGCCCTTGAGTATATTTTCAAAAACTAACTCCATTTTTCAAAATAGTGCTCATTTTCCCTGTCAAAAACCTGTTCTCCCAAGACTGGTAAACACGCAGCGACCAGACAGATTTAGAGGCAGAAATATGCAATTTTGATGGTTTTTTGAGCTTTTGATGGACCAGTTCTCCTCCAAAAACTTTGAAACTTTCTAGGGTTGATTTTATCATCAATAAAAACCTTCTGGTAATGGCCATTTGTCATTTTGAGGTCCCAAAAAATAGTGTAGCGTCCAGGTCTCTACGCGTTTAGGAAAATTTACTGTGCAAAAAATACCCTTAAAAACACAGAAGAAGCACCTTTTTGAAGACCACATTTGGAGGCCTTCCTGGAGTCAAAATTGGGCCTAGGATAGCTGGTTGGAAATATTATCCTGTCTAATTTCCAAATCTACATTGTGTTTTATGATTTCAGTTTATTTTCTTTGTCAAAAGTTTATTTTCGCAAGACTAGTCAAAAAGTGTAAAATGAGGGTGCAGAAATGTAGTGCTTTTGCAGGAAAATTTTGGAGGCCTTCCTCAACTCCACATTGAGCTCATGATATCTCATTGGAAATATCTCTCTATATATTTATCATTTGACTCATCAATCAAGTCATTTGGACACTCCAGTTATGATAAAACATTATTTTCCCAAGGTCACTCCAGAAGTGCAGTAACTCTTCTATGGCACATGTATCTTTGACATTTCTCTAAAACCATGACACCTGTGTAAAAATTGAAGGATATTTTTCTTCCTTGGACTATTATGGACAAAATAATCTCTCAATTTTGTCAAATTCATCATCTTTTTTTGGTCAGAAACACAGTTTAAAGAAAAACTAACCCTATTAGTGGCAAATGACTTGACTCTTGGAATGAATTTTCAAAAAATGATGGAGACATGATTTTTATGAGCTAAAACAACCTCATACTTACTGACAACAACTACCTTATGGCTCCTCTTCTCAAATGTCTCGTTTCGATAGCAAACCCTAGCTCAGTGGGAGAGGAAATTAGGGTTTAGTGCTTGTGAACAATGACGACTTTGGCACCTTTGGGAAATTCAGCTCCCTTTGAGATTTGATCAATTGATGAACTAAAAAATATTTCACTTTGACATTTTATGTGTTGGCATGTGGAACTCTGAGTTGGAAACCTTTGGGAGACTGAATACTTATTACATTTGAATTGACATAAAATTACATGAATAAATAAAAATTACATCTTGGAATGAAACTCACACTTGAAATAAAATTAAAAATTTGGAAACCTTCTTGGAGGTCACCTTTACATGGTAAAGTGATATTATTGGGATCACTCTCATACTTTTTTAGCCTTATGCAAATTAAAAGGTGCATTTTTGGACCTTGAACAATGAAACCTAATGACCTAATGGGACCTTGAATGACCTGACTTCCATTGTTGACTTTAACTGAGACAAGACATGGTGAAATGAGCTTTTCATAGGTGGTATTATGCTCAATAATACATGAAGGTGAGTAGGAAAATGTGATTTTATGAGGGAGAGTGAAGTTTTATTGTGTAGGGATACCATCAGTGAAACAATTTTTAGCATGATCTAATGGAATGATATAAAAATTTCAGAGTGAGACACCTAAAATGATAATAAAATGAATGATTTTAATCATAGATGGCAGAATGAAAATTCTGACACTAACACACTCCAAACCTCAGTTAAGTACAAGAGCCTTGCATGGAGATGAATAAACCGAAATAAAATCTTGAATCCCATCATAAACGAAATCTTGAAATTTCAAAAGACTATATCTGAAATACCAAACATCTTTCAAAAAGGAATTAACATTGAGTGAAACCATAGAAAGAAAATAAATTTTCCAGAAAAACAAGATCTGACTTAGTTTGGGGATCTTACCAAAGTCACGAAATCCTGACATAACCATTAATGGAATTTGAAGTGCCTCGACTTCCTCACAAGTCCCAGAACTTTCAAGGATTGTAAAATCACATTTTCATGATCGAATCAGATCATGCATTGTGTGAGGATAACTACTTCCATCGATTTCAATAATACCCCCACTAACTGGATGGCAACCATCTTTGTCGCTGATTTAAATGGATTTTACAACTTCAAAAACCAGATTACTGAAATTGAAAGATTCTTCTGATCGAAAATCTAGAGATGTATGAATCAGAGAATTTTCCTGAGAAATTTGGTTTGAAGAGTTGTCCTCATGAAAAACAAGAGATGATGAGGGATGGAAATAATACTCAATGATTTTATTTTTATTTTTTTCATCATGGATAACCTCACTACCTCGTGTCAATTTATAAGTTAACTCATCAGATGAAGAACTTGAATAGCAAGGAGTATCTTCATCGCAGGTAGATGCATCACAAATGTTAGAACACAAGGGATAGTGAGATGGAGAGGAAGTTTCCATGAGGAAATATTCTTTGAACGAATTAGATTCTAGATCTAAATATTTCAAATCAAAATCTTCTCAAGGAACTGAAATATCAGTTGGTGCACTTGGGCATTCATCATCACATACATCAATAGAGTCATCATCATCGGGATGATTATTTTCCAAGGCTATAAATTGATTAAAAAAATTAAATCATTCGATTGACTACCGATATTATTAGATTGAAAATCATCCAAGAACGAAATAGCATCATCTTCACATGGGGAACTTTGAAAGAGGGAAGAGAGATCAAACTAATCTTCGCTTTCCTGCTCCTCTACTTGTGTAATGTGAATTCCTTGTACCTGATTGCAATTTGAACCAGAAACTTGAAAATCAAGAGAGTGTGAAGAACTATATGGTGGATCAGATTGATCAATTGGATCATGTTACAAAGAGTCATGGCATGTAGATGATAGAGGATGATAGATGTCCCTTAAAGAAGTAATATTTTTATTGGAACCAGATTCAATATTAAGGTTAAGAATGCTAGTATCTTCTTAAGGAGTGAAATAATTGGCCTTCACCCTAGGCTCCATGAACCGTTCCAATGTTTCCTCCACTAGATATTAACCATGAGAGGTAGATGAAAGTTGAAGAGACGGATCGACAATATTATTTACAGATTTCCCGACTTCAGTATTAATACATAGAGTCACCCTGATCGGTACTAGAAAAGGAGGAGGAAAAGAAGAAAAAGGAGTAATAGGTTCCTCCTCTGAAATTATAGGTGTCTCATGGTTTACAAGAGTTGGGAAAGAAATAACATTAGGGGGTTCAAATTCATAATGAAAAGAGATATGAACCAAACGCTTAAATTTTTTCATAAATAAATCCCAATTTTTGTCTTCCTCGGAAAATTCATAACAAACGTAAAGGAATCGATTAGAAAAATCCTCAATCAATTCATTAGGCTTCACTCTTAGTTGATTAATTCTTTTAAATACATTTGGGTAATCATATCTATCAAAATCTAAATGAATCTCCTTAATGAGGTGTTCAAAATAATGAATGGAAGCAAGTGGTAGGGTATGACACCATCGGTTAACTCGACCTTCAAGTGTGAGGCAGAAAACAATACTAGCCACATCTTCATATTGAATTTCATAGTATTTACAAGAATTAATAAAAAGAGATGCATGTTCGATAATGGATGTATCACCCTCACTATCAAATTTAAAGTGAGACAAGTCATCAAGTTGTTCCGCGGAGATGAAAATATTACTAGGGGACAAGTTAGAGAAACATTTTGGGATTATGATTTGGAAATGAGTCATTTAAGATAAGTGATTCAAAACAAACTCAACGGACACACCTTGTCATCTATCCCTCCTTCTAGCGCCATTTTTTGATGGTGTTGGAAATCCGTCAACCAAGGGGGTCTCCTCGATGAAAAGTCCCAATCAAAATTCACATTGTTTGGTGTGGGATCTCTTCCAGAAATAAGGCATGGCTGCCATATGTTCTTAGATATTTTCCTTGACTATGATGGTCAGCACAATCGAGTAATGTACATGTACTTTCAGATGAAGAAGTGAGTATGCCTTGTGGAATCTTCAGTTGTAGAATGTATCAAGGTTCTTATATTAGAGGGGAAATAAGAATGAGCCTTTAAAAGAAGAGTAATAGTAATAATCTATTAAAGACACATGAATCGTTGATCAACTAGCGAAGTAGTTCACATAGAAGCAACAATTGTTAAAACAAATATAACAAACCTTCAACAAGTACCAAAGCCACTGAAGTATTTCAATTTCCTTAGTACAGATGAAAACAACATGCATTGCAAACATTCAAAGAGTAGTCTTACAAAATTTACGACATACACATGAAAATGTGTTTCCTCAGCGAACTTCAGGTATTAAGAAAAAGTTCCAAGATACATCAATACAATGAAAACCACTAACTCCAATAGTGGAGTGTTAGTGCAACCACTTTCTCCTCCAAAAGAACTATCTTCATATCTAATGCCTAATAGGAGGATCCAAGGTGAAAACTCATTTGCATGAGGTATGAGGATATGTTATAGGGTAATATGCTTGGGTGGTGGTTATTGGGTATCCCTCTCAGGGCTTTCTGGTGCCTGAGGCAGACTGTAATATTAGTTGTAAAGTTCCAAAGGTACTGCATACATGTTCATACTAATATATATAATTGACAAAGCGAGATTGAAAAGATTACCTCTTTGTGGACAGCAGATCCTATGGAGAACACCAAGCAGCGAAGTAGAAGTCCTTCTTCACCGGTTCCAAGTCCAGATCCTACAACCAATCAAAGCACCCGTGTAATCTCTTTAACAATATAGCTTTATATCGATAAACTAGCATATAAGAAACATAAAACAATGCAGATATAAGCACTCATATCGTGATACATAGACTATTGAACAACAATTGTGACATTGATGCATCAAATGGACAAAATAGATACAGTTCTATTGATTTATGAAAAGGAGGATTACAACCGTCAGTTGCACCAAGCCCTCCTCAATATTCCAATTCCTCTCTCTCTTTCTCTATCTCCAAGTTTGATGATGCTCAAGGCAGAAAGCTCTCAATGAACTTCATCGATCTTCAAGCCTCACACTACAACAATGAAATTATGCTCCACATATGATCAAACCTTCAACCTTAGACCAAGAGCCCACAGCTCCAATTTATAGGAGATGGATAGGACAAACCTTACCAACTCTTTAAACCTGTTCAAATCAGGAAATATCTAGATGTGTCCTCGCTTTTCCTTGCTTTTTCCTTCCATAGGAGTTTAGTTGTGTTTGGAAATGCCTAATAAAAGGTTTGTGCCATTTAGTTTCCATTTTGAACTCACTCTTTCTGAGAAAAGCTGGAAATTCCAGTCAGTTTTCCGCAAGATATTTCCATTTTCACATTCAAACATGGATAACGCTACCCCTTGGGCAAGACAGAGCGTTACCCTAGGCATTAACACTCAATTTGCATGGCTCAAGTGCATTATAAGTTTTCCTAGTTGTTTCTAGGGTAAGTTACCTTTGCAAAAATGGGTCTTGTCTAAGTCATTTTCTTCCTTCCATGTTACCTTCTCCTCTGAGCTGATGAGGAGGTCATTTGTCCTGTAACATATGCCCCCTAAAGTGTGAGGTCATAGACGATGATGATGGCCGAAATAATTTATAACAAGTGTAGTAGAATGAGAGGAATTAGAGGACTGAGGAAACCTGAAACAACAACATATGTCAGAAAATATAGTATTTGTCCTGAGTCGGGAATTCCCATGCTCATAGGCTAATCAAAATTATTTCTCTAGAGCAGAGACATGAACAGTGTGTCCACTGATAAGCATAACGTGGAAGTGTTTGTCATAACAGGATCAAACTGATAAGATGTCTCCAAAAACAAATTCACAACTTGGGAGAGGAAACATAGCTATAATGGTGTAAGCCTCAATCCAAGGTCTTGGTCGTCATTTCACTAAACTGCATATTTCCGCACATGTGAATAAATGAGTTGTAGTCGAACATGTGGGAAATCATCTGATTACTAGTACATAACAAAAAGTGTTAACAAACGCGAGGGTTTCCACTGATAAGGATGATGGTCCCCGAGATGAACAATACAATCTAGTGAGTGCGAATAAAAGGAGTTGATGTCGAACACTCGTAGAATAATTCGATCAGGAGCCAATAATGATAACCCCCAACCAAACACAAGGTGAACTACCACTGATGTTTGCAAGTACCTGGGCACTGATGTGTTTCTAGATCAACTTCCTATATAAGATGTTGAAGTCGATAGGAAGAGATTTGTCAAAAGGTAGGCACTGAGGCATCCTACATCAGTCAACACGAAACAGTAAAAGATGATTTTTTTATGGAAATAATCAAGAGAAAATACGAATAACTGACAAAAAATAAGTTCTGGTATATGATGGCTTGGTTGATACAAGGAGCAGTAGATAGCGGGATCCACTTGAACAATAGAAGGCACTCTAACAGGGTACCAGGCAGCTTAGGCTTAATGAACACCAAAAAGTATCAGGATTCACCAATGCAGGAACATTGGCATACGAAGGCTAAACTCATAGATGGTAGGATTCGGCTAAATGCGAGAGATTTTTCTAGGAAGTGCCATGTTCAAGATTTTGTGCTTCCAAATCGACCTTTAAAATTTAACAGAATAAGTATCTACTTTGTCCAATTTTTTCCCCGTCTAATTAAGTTTAACAAGTCCAGACAGGTAAACTCAGTGACCTTTTCATATTTAGAGAGTCTGAAAAACATCGTAAAAGACAACTCCAGGGGGTACCTTTGTCATGTTTGATAACCGGACATGACGAAGGGAGAATAGTAAGCCAGAAAAAGTTCATTTTCCGTGAGTTATTCCATTAAATCCAAAAAAGTGAGAAACCTATGTTCAACGGACATCTGCCTCATTTTGTTATGAGTAGGAGGAGACAGAGTAAACTCAATGTTCTTCATGAAATTTTAACGAGTCCAACGAAGGAAAACTCGATGCTCTCTGTGAATTTTCAACGAGTCTCATGGAGAAAAACTCGGTTACTTTTTATGTTTAATGAACTTTGAGAAAAATGGAAAAGAATGGCTCATATTTCTTTGTCGTAGTAGTTTAACGAGCCTGACGAAGGCAACTCAGGGTTTTTTCAGTTTTACGAGCTAGAAAAAGTCCCTAAAAAGAAATCTTGTTGCTTCTTCATGTAATTTTAACGATCCCGAAGAAGAGAACTCGAGATTTTTCGGATTAACGAGTGAGAAAAATACCATAAAAATAATACTTGGAGCTTCTTCGTGTAAGTTTAACGAGCCCGAAGAAGAGAACTCGATGTTTTTCAGTTTAACGAGTGAGAAAAATACCATAAAAAGAATGTGCGTAGCTTCTTCGTGTAAGTTTAACGAGCCCAAAGAATAGAACTCGAGGTTTTTCAGATTAACGAGCGAGAAAAATACCATAAAAATAATGCTCGGTGCTTCTTCACGTAAGTTTAACGAGCCCGAAGAAGAGAACTCGAGGTTTTTCGGATTAACGAGCGAGAAAAATACCATAAAAAGAATGCTCATAATTTCTTGATCTCTTTCTCGTCAATAAAAGGATCTATGTAGGGAATTTTCTCATAAGAGCAAGTAAAGACATTGCGGAATTCCTTAAAAAGGGATGTGAAGCATGCAATTTCCTATGGATTGCAATCGGCTCCAATCTGAATGTTTTCCACGATACCCGTTTTGACCGAGGTATCTATGAGCATAGTCTTGGAAAGATTGCCCATGTTCCCTTCCGAATCGATAGTTTGAACTGTCCTGGAAGCAAAGGGAACAATTTCAGGTGGGTCAAAAGATGGTATTTGAGTAGTTTTCACGTCCGAATCGAACACCGAAGCACGATGGTGGAACTCTCCCCAAGGTCGTTCTTCTAGAGACATGACCTCTCAAATAGCTTCGTCCGTAGGCAGGACTTCATCAAGGATATCCCTAGAAAGAACTGTTATGGGTGGGAGGTTGGTACCATTGGTCGAAACCAAAGCAGTGGAGGGTTCAGATGCAATTTTGATGGTTTAATAAGCCAAATCTGCCGGTGATAGCAGCCTCTGATCTCCATAGGAATCAATGTCTGAACATGCCAGTAGGATCCATGGATCGATAGAGCCATCTGAAATGGTGGATATCAGTGCAATCATATGTGGAACCTTAGCTGGTGGGAGAGGAAATAAACCCATCAGGGAAGATGCCTTCAGAATACCGGTACCAATGCTGACGTACAAGTCAAGAACGCCTCGTACTAGGGGTACAGTGCTACTTGGTAACATGGAATAATCGGGGGTGCAAAAGGATAACTAGTCCACTGTGACTAGCTTCCCATCCAATGGAAAGAGGATGAGTCGGAAGACCGAAGAGAAAATGGCAGTCATTGTGTAAGACCAATTGCGACCCAACAACAGATTATAGTCGAGATGACGATCTACGACTTCTATGTCCACCGTTATCATTTTCCCACTAAGAGAAATGGGAAAGCTAACAAGGTAGCCTTTTGGGAGGAAAGTGTGGCCATCGAAAGATTTAAGGGAATTCGACGGCAGAGACAAAGTAGGAGACCCCAAAGCAAGACAGCATGCAGTTGACATAATGTAGGTCGAAGCACCTTCGTTTATGACAATGTGATGGATTGGTCTCCCTTTTGACACAACTTGCACCTAGAACACAATTTGGTGTGAGAGGCGAGGTTTAGATTTCTCCATGTCAAATATGGCTAGCATAGAATCCTGGGGGTCGATTCCACCAATGCCCGAAAGCAGAGCTTTCCTTTGTGCTGGGTAGGTTTGAAATACTTCGAGTAGAGACATGGCTGACGGTGCTTGCGCCAAATCTACAATATTGTAGTTTTGGGTAGCACTTGCAGAGGTGTTACGAGTCGTGTGTCGAAGTGTCCCTTTAGGGGGAAAAATCGCAGGGTCAGCAGCAGGCCTTTTGATATGCAAATCTTTGGGTGGCTGTGGATTTGAACTGGTACCAGGTTCTTGAGCATCAATGACAGGATTTTCATAAATTTTGGCTCATGTTTGGAGTTCAACACTTTCTACACCATAAATGGCGGATGATCCTTCACCGGAAGGATGGGTACCACCGTTGCCCCTTTGCGGGGGTTGTGGTGGGTTTGCAACCATGTGTTGTTGTTGTTGTTGTGGATTAGGGAAGGGATTATGAAGAACCGCGGGTGTCCTCCTAGAGTCATTTTTTGTGATAAAATCTGTGCATTCCTGCAGCTGAGGACATTTGTATGTCAAGTGGTCCTCTGCACAGATTCTACAAGGAAATTTCATGGGCTTCTCTTTTCCTTTTTCGTTATTAGCAATGTTTTTCTAATTGGGATTATTCTAAGTATCTGACTTCTCTTCAGAAGAAGAAGTCTTTTTCTTGTTCTTCTTATTCTTGCCACTAGGTTTTTGTGAAAATTGCACAGAATTTACCTCACTGGTAGGAATAGTAGTCGATTGGTTAGGGGTGGTGGCAGCCAAAGATGGCTGGGAGGTTTGCCCACTAGGTTGTTTTATGGCTATGCTGTAGATTGCACCAATGAGACCATCAGCTTGTGCTCCGAGTTTTTGAGTAGCGGGAGGATTTAGATTGCCAGGGGCATGGGGGAGTAAATCATATAGCATGCCATATTGTGAATAGATCAGATCTAAATGTTGTGCACGATGAATGGATTGGTCTTTCGTGACCGCATCGGACAAATAAACGTCCTTAGCTGGGGGTGGTAAGAGTGACTTACAAAACTAGTTGGATAAGAGATGATCTGGGATTGGCATTTTGACGAGCCTTCGCTTACGTCTCCATTCATGAATGTGATCGGAGATGTGGGTGGTGGTGTCTTGGTGCAGCGAGGTTAAGAGTTATGTGTCGATTTCGTATCTAATAGGTAATTGGAATTTCTTAAGAAATTTTGTAGCTAAGGCGCCAAAAGTGTTGACGGCCCCACGTGATAACTCAATGTACCATTTGGCAGTGTTTCCTGTGAGAGTGCGGGGGGAAAGTCGAAGTGGGATATTATCATCCACCATGGAGTTAGAAACAGACCATAGATGAAAGGTGGTGACGTACATAGCCAGATCGTCCCCTTGTTTCCCGTCAAATTTAGGGATGTCAGACGGAATCTTGTGAGGTACTGGAGGCTAGAGTGGGTTGTGGTTGATGGGATCATTGGTCAGTTTGTAAATGTCGGGGATGTCTAGAGCTGCCAAAAATGGAAATTGCGTGTTTTCCCCCGGATCTAGCCAAGGAAGTATTGGCTGACTGTTCGGACCGTAGGGTCCACCCATCAATGTGTTATCAATGGGATAAGTAGGACTTTGTGGATAGAATTTCCCTATGGGTGGGGGTGTAGGGGTGTATGGTTGTTGTCTGTAGGATATGTTGTACTAGGGGGCGAAGTGTTGGTTGCCCCTAGTGTAAAAGTTACCCCCTTGCCCAAATTGACTTTAGGGTTGGTTTGCCCATATGGATGCGATAGAGTTAGCCAAAGGCATACTACTATTTTCATAGTTAAGAAATGACATAGACCCTACACCTGAAGTTTGACCACTCAAAGGAACAGCGTTAACAATAGGTTGTCCTATTTGTCCCAATGGCTTTAGGGGTACTGAAGTGCCCCCTGGCATATATGTGTTGGTGACACTGCCCCCTGGCATGATTTCCAAGGGGTTTGAACTCAACAAAAGGTTCCAACCGAAAGGGTTGCTAAAAGGAACTGAAGTAGCCCCGCTGGCGGGAGAAGAAACCATGGGTCTTGGCGCAGTCACAATAGGAGTATATCCTGAAGGATTCAGAGGTCCGTTGATAGTTGTGGTGACTGAATTGTTGGGACCGGGTATAGCTTGGCTACTGGGGTTGCCAATCACTGGCGTAGAACTGACAACCGAAGAGGAAGATGGTGGCAGACCAGATTTGGTTACCATCGGCATCGACCCCATGGGTGCCGGTTGTGAAATGGATGTTGGTGTAGCCGAAGACATATCTTGGCTTGGTGTAACTTGAACTAACACTGGCGCCGACGGGTTAGTGAGAGGAGGATTGTAAGGAGGCACGACCTCTTTCGTAAAATGATCCTCTGGAAACTCCGTATGATACGGGGCTATGTAAAAATCAGGGGTTGTCACTGGATACTGCTCTTCCGAAGAAGGCATGGGCTCACTGAGACTCGACTCCTCCTCCAGTGTTAATGGAGGGAGACCTCGTTGTCGTTGAGATAGACAGCGAGGGTCGAAGGACGCCACTGTGGCCTGTTTATTTTTAGCAAATTTTAATTATTTGTGATGTATTATAAAGTCTTAGTAATTGTAACCACACACCTTAAAAAAAAGGACTTTCTAAAATCAATCAAAAAGCAGCCAGAACAGGGTGGCCCTATCTAAATACTATCGTTTGCTGGATATGAAACCCAATATCACAATAGCATATAGAGAGGGTTGGTCGTAAACACAATTACGGTTACTTTAAAGCTTCACTCGAACCTCATACAATAGGTGTAAGCACTCTCGTGAATATGAGTACCATCCCAAAGACCGAAGACAGAGTAGGTTTGTCTGTTTTAGGTACCAGGACAGCCTGTCCCAGTCACCTCATGTAAGTCCCTAAAAAGTCTGGCAACTAAAGATACCTCAAATCATAGACATCATCAGGGGGGTCAAGGTCGTAGACAACACGCTACATGGGCAGAACACCTAGATCCCCGATCTAGTTTCGACATCCCCGAAGGGAACCCCAATATATAGCATGCCCACTGAATTCACTCGAAGGTGGGCTACCTTCTCATGCACCCTAGTGTTGTCTCGCGCTTAACTCCGGTGGTAGTGGAGTGATCTTGATAATATGAGTGCAGTGGGATTTCACTTTTTAATGACTCTAGTTTCAAGTTTTGAGATCTTGGGTGAATTTCTCACTTCTCCTACCCCAAGATCCTATCCTGAACTATTGCTGGCGTGAGCTCAGAAAAATTTATATGATTAATTTTACTATCGCTTGATTATTAGCCTTGCGAAGGGGGAGTGGACGAATGAAATGTGATGAGACTCTGACTCAAAAACCATGCAGAAACATGCTCTAAATATTTAATTCAATGAAGAGTTTATTCTACAAGGAGAGATTCTTTCAACATTTGTGCACCAACATTCAAATAACACAGTTCAACTTTAAAGATTCAGACATCTATCTATCTTCTGTTAACAGCTTTTTAACCAAAAAAATTCAGAATTAATTTAGCTAAGTTCATAAAACTTATAAATAAATAAAAATTGTTCTTCAAAAAGTAGATGCTACTAACATTAACTTTTTTAAACAATAAATAAAGACAAAAATGCTAACTGGTAATCAAGCACAGGGATCCAGCAAAAGAAGCTAATCTGGTGGCCAATAACTCCACAGCCAAAGGGAAACACAATAGAGGTGTAAACAACAGATTTTGGTTGGGTAACGCTGTCAAGAAGAGGCTACAGAGCGTTAATATTGAGACTAACGCACTATATCTAAGCATAAGTAGTGTTATAACACACTGAAACACTCTCAGGGGGAGTGTTACTCAGGGTAAAGTTGCATAAATGGCTAGGCAGGGTCTAATCTGGGCTCTGTGAGCTTTTAAGATGATTACTAAGCATATAAACTGGTAAGAAGGATATGTGAACAGAGGAAAAGAGGTAAATTCATAGGAACATCCCGGAAACTTGGGGTTTAATCCCCAACAGAATCACCATTTTTGCTATATGGTAATATGCTTGGGTGGTGGTTATTGGGTATCCCTCTCAGGGCTTTCTGGTGCCCGAGGCAGACTGTAAGATTAGCTATAAAGTTCCAAAGGTACTGCATACATGTTCATACTAATATGTATAATTGATAAAGCAAGATTGAAAAGATTACCTCTTTGTGGACAACAAATCTTATGGAGAACACCAAGCAGCGAAGTAGAAGTCCTTCTTCACCGACTCCAAGTCCAGATCCTGCAACCAATCAAAGCACTCGTGAAATCTCTTCAACAATATAGCTTTCTATCAATTAAACTAGCATATAAGAAACATAAAACAATGCAGATATAAGCCACTCATATCAGGCTACATAGACGATTGAACAACAATTGTAACACTGATGCATCGAATGCAAAAAACAGATACAGTTCTATTGATTTATGAAAAGGAGGATTACAACCGTCAATTGCACCAAGCCCTCCTCAATCTTCCAATTCCTCTCTCTCTTTCTCTATCTCCGAGCGCGATGATGCTCAAGGCAAAAAGTTCTTCATGAACTTCACCGATCTTCAAGCCTCACACTACAACAACGAAATTCTGCTCCACATATGATCAAACCTTCGACCTTAGACCAAGAGCCCATAACTCCAATTTATAGGAGATGGAGAGGACAAACTTTGCCAACTCTTTCAACCTATTAAAATCTGGAAATATCAAGATGTGTCCTCGCTTTTCCTTGCTTTTGCCTTCCATAGGAGTTTAGTTATGTTTGGCAATGCCTAATAAATGGTTTCTTCCATTTAGTTTCCATTTTGAACTGACTCTTTCTGAGAAAAATCTAGAAATGCCAGTTAGTTTTCCGCAAGATATTTCACTTTTCACATTCAAACACGGATAACGCTGCCCCTTGGGCAAGACAGAGCATTACCCTAGGAATTAACGCTCCCTTTGCATGGCTCGGGTGCGTTATAACTCTGCCTAGTTGTTTCTAGGGTGTGTTACCTTGGCAAAAATGGATCTTGTCTAGGTCATTTTCTTCCTTCCATGTTATCTTCTCCTCTGAGCTGATGAGGAGGTCATTTGTCCTGTAACGGTATATATAACAAATGGAGTGACCATTCACCTCCCTTGTTACTGTTGGAGTACCCCCATGATTGTTTGGCTTCTCTGTGATCTTTTGACTCCTTCATGACTTTTCAAATTTTATAGATGACTCTTGGAATTTCATTTCTCACATTATTTAAACTACATAACCCATGAATGATGTGGAAAATGATGAGTCATCTTGACATGACACCTTGACAAGACATGGAGTGCATGATGATATGGTAATGTCAATCCACTCTTTCTACCATTATATTTGTGTCTTCTTGAAATAAGATACATGTTCTTCTTCTTCCTCCTCCATAAGGCTTGAAAGTAGGGAGTCTTCAACATGATCATGATCCCCAGTTGTTGTCACAATCTAGTGTCCCTTTGTCTTTTCTTGATTGATTAACTTATATTTGCAGCTACAAAGGTGTATTTTAGCAGGGTCTCCTTATTCATCTCCTTCGTGCTCATCATTTCGTAACAATATCTAGGTGGATATTGGTGGCCACCCGCCTATTCTACCTAGACATGCATTCAATTTCATTTGTTTCCTTGACTATAATAGCATTTACTATTTTTAGCAGTTTTTCAGGTCTTGAACTTATGGAGTTGTTTTGACCCGCTAAACAAAGTTTTTTTGAGTTCTGTAGCAGGCCTATAGACATAGTTAGGGGCGTGCAAAAAATCTTGTAGCACTCAGAGACATATTTCCAACAAGGTATCATACACACCAAACGGAGATCATATGACCAAGTTACAACCCCGGGAAGTTGGTTGCCAAACTAACCCCAACAGGGCCCAAAAACTCTTGGTGTTCCATCTCTCGGGATTAGGTTTTTGGTTGCTTATGGTTTTCTCTTGTTGTTCAATAATAAAAAGTCCCTTGAACCTCATTGTAACATAGTTCAGAGGCATGTAGCCACCACATCTCTCCTCAGAGATAAGCTACCATCGCCCGAGCTAATTTATTTCCATCATGTATGTAAGCATATTTCAGTTCTTCGATATTAATGAAATGAATATTTCTTTCTGTTGCATCTTTGTGTTTATGTCTATATATATTTTATATTGTGTTCTTGTATAAGTTTGGATCAGTGGTATCAGATTATGCTTTTCGTTCTATGTTTTTCTTTGCATGTCCCCAACAAGGTCAGGATATAAGGAGTTAGGGTGCAAACTAGTTGAACATTTGCAAGAATAGCCTCACAAACCTTGACGACCTCCCATGGTGGAAGAAAAAAAATACGAGGGAGTTGAAGATCCTTTCAAAATATTGCTCAAGGAATCCTTCGAACGATAGAGGAACATAATGATGGATAAATTTTCCCATATCCTTCGACAGCTATCCACAGTCGACACATCTTCATCCAGAAACCACTCTGGAGGCACCACTCCCTTTAAGATACAAGTCAAATTTCACATTCCCATATTTGAAGGTCAGATAGATGCAGACGTCGTAGATAGATGGTTAAATATGTTGGAAGGATATTTTTTTGGTTCGTGATTTTTTCAATCGGGAAAAGATTAATTTTGCACTCCTCAAAGTCACCCCCCATGCCAAGAACTAGTGGGAAACCTACTGTGAAAAAAGGGATGAGAGAGAACCCTCACTGTTTTCAGCCACATCCACTTGGAATTCTTTCCAAGACACCATCAAGGAACATATTACCCCTTGGGGAGCTATGAGGAGAAGTACATACAATGGACGATGTTGCGGCAGCAAAGAGATCAAGATGTGCACGAGATGACGAATCATTTCCATACCCTGCGCACAAAGTTGGGTATCAAAGATTTGAAAAAACATATGGTGCTCAATGTTTATTTTTGGTAGCATCGGAATTGAACTAAGTCTCAAATTTTGTGGAGATGCTTAGGCTTTGGTATTCCAAAGAACCCAGAAACAGTTTGTGAAAATTCCACTTGGATTATGTTTTATTGTAAAAAATAATTATTTTAGTGGGGACCCTAAGTCTAAACTTAGGTAAATTAAATAATTAAAAGGTATTCATAAAACAAACTTAGGGGAATTAAATAATTAAAGGCTATTAATAAAAATGAGTGAGAATTATCTAGAAATTGAATATCAAGTCATGTTATAATATTAGTCATTGATTAGAGATATAATCTTGGTCGTTGATTTCTCAACAAGAAGACTATAAGGGAAGGCTTGAGGGTCATTTGGAAAGACACACAGAATGAATCTAGAGATTGAATTCTTCTGACGGAGCAGTGCTCAGATAAAGATCAGATCTAAGTGATTCCAGTTGTAGTGAGGGGCAGAGACACTTATTGGTTGGAGGATATTCTCCGGGACCAAGAATACAAAGCAGAGAAGGGAGAGAGCATATCAACAGAGGCAATGTAGCAGCGACGCAGAGCCAGCGTAGTCCCACGCAGAGGTAGCGTTGTAGCCTCAAGATAATTCAAGATTTAGCTAAGGGTCAACCGAATCCAGTTTCAGAGAGTCAGGGTGTGAGACTAGAAGAGTCCAGAAGGGCAGATCTAATCTGCAGAAGACCAGTGACGCAGAAGCCACGTAGTCCCCATGCAGAGTGACGTAGAGACTACGCAGCGCAGTGGTGGGCTTACAGTTATAAGGTTGTCGGTCAGTCAGACTTCGAGATCAGTGTGATATTTATATCACAAACTTTTTGTCAGCCATATTCTCTACAAGGATTTCCAGAAAGGCATCCCAGACTTGTTTTAAAAAATTGTTGCTTAATAATATCAAACCCTCAAATCTGCTGCACCAGTTTTCTCGCATTAGGTTTTTCCGAGGACTTATTCCAAAATAAAGGTGTCCTATGTGTGATTTAATTCTTGCTCAATTTCCTTTTTTCATAATCATAAAGTATTAAGTGTAGGATACTTCAGTAATTCATGAAAAAATATGAATTAATTTTGTAATATAATAGGATAAGTAAATTAAATTAGTTTCCATAGGATTCTTGAGATTGTCAGATCTAGGAATTTTCACATGGTATCAGAGCATTCAATGTGAATCAGGAAGATAATATCTAAGCATTGAAGTGAAGGCCGAATTGCTGCAGCACCAGCAGATCGAATCCCTAGATGGATTGCGCAATTCTAGCCAAGAGGGATAAATCCTCGAGGTTGTCTCTCTCTAAGTGAGTTGACAAAGAGGTAATACTTCAAGATCGAGATTTTGTCGAGGCATATGTATAAACACAAAGCCAGAGGGATGCAATTTTTCTACAAGAAATTTTTGAGCAGAGAAGCATCAAAAGAAGAAGAAGAGCACATAGCGGGGAATTCTTCCTCGGTGAGTTCCTTGTCGAGGAATTCAGCATTTTTCTAAGGTTTGAGCAGTAGATCATCTAGGTAGTAGATCTACGAGCTCCACAAGGAGTGTGTAAGGCTTCCTAGTGTTTCATAGTGGGGGAAGAAGAGGAGAAGTTCGACAGTTTTCGGTCGAGATGGCATCTCACGGTCTTAGAGATCAGGATTTTTTGGAGGGATCCTCCAACTACGTAATCTGGAAGGAAATGATCAAATTCCTTCTAGATGAATATGATCTCAAGACATTCATGGACAACGTGGTTAATGTGCCTACAAATAAAAATCAAAACAATAAGTAAAAGTTTGATATGGTAAAGGCCAAGAGAGTAATCCTTGATGGTGTTAAGGATCACATAGTCTTGCATAAAATTGGCAAGAACACCGCCAAAGAGATATGAGATGCCTTGGCTCTGCTATATGAAGGAACTTCCGAGCAGCGGAAGATGTACTTGGAGCAGAAGCTTTGGATGTTCCAGATGTAGAAGTGGATCCAACTATCATTAGCGGAAGATGTACTTGGAGCAGAAGCTCTGGATATCCCCTCAGATGGTCCATGTTGAATGTTTAATATGTATGATTTTTATAATATATAAAACTTGAATCATGGCTATTTTGTTTTCACATGATGTGGCCTTGTGGAACATTTTTTTATTTCAAATATTTTTTCCTTAGATGATAGGAATATTTTTCTCATGGTAGTTGCTTTAAGAACCCCACCACCCCAACCCAATCTTTTTTTTTAAATAGCTTGTATATATTTCATCATATTAATTGTTAAAGGAAGCATTTCATTCTGAAATGGTTGATTTTATCATCTCTTTTTTTATTGTGTAGAGATATGTGTGCCAAAAAGTCTTGTGGAACAGGACCTACATAGATATGTGTGCTTTGTTTGTATTGTGTTCTTGTGAACTTTTCCAAGTGATGTAAAAGGAAGTTATATTGTCTCATTATATTGCAAATAGTGATGAGAGTTTTAGTAGATATTTTAATTAAGAAAAATATACGATGTCACATTATTAATAGTTAATACATATTGAACAGCGCAGATTCATCTTTTAGCTCTAGACTATCCAAAGAATGGAGCGTCTAATCCTCAACATGACTCTCGAAGGGTGGATTCTATAGGAGAATATTTTTCTTCTATGATGCAATTTTCCTTACAACTGTCATACATTATTTATTATATGTTGTATTTTTCTTTTGATTCGTTTTCACAAGTTATCTACAATCTGAGACTTTTAGCCTGTAACTTAGTTGGCATGATTCTGCCTAATATTTTCCTGAAGGTTGAATACTAAGTTCCTAAAGTGTTCTTTTCTATGGTGATGTTTTATTTTCTTTGTTTATATAGGTCATTTGGCCACATAGTGGCCACTATTTCCCAACTGAAGAAAACTTGTTAGAGTTTCTTGCTTTTCTATGGAAAAATGACATTGACATCGCTGATGTTCATGAGGTATATGTTGTATAAATCCTTTGTAGTCTACTTTAGTTTATATTCCAGTGTTCATTTTTTTCATGTCTTATACTCTACATAGTATCTTCTATCACTTTTAGAAGAGGAACTCAATATTGATGGTAAGAAGCAGAAATTGAAAAAAGAGGAGAACAATAACACTAGAACGAAAAATGCAGAATGAGAGAGAGAAGAGAACCAGTGTAGTGATAATCGTAAAGCCAGTATATCGCGTCACTAATGGTCAAGTCTTTAGAGTTGGTGAATTCACCTACAATACCTTGACAACACAATGATAGTGTTTTGAAGTATTGAAACAATATTTCATGTGTAAATTGTAATCCAACCAATGTTAAGTTGGAAACTCATATCGTAATACTTGACATTTCATATAATATATAATTTATATGGTTGAAATTATTTATAGTTGTACTTGATATTATTTAATATTTTAATTAACATGTGTAACTTAGAATTTTCATATTAGATGAACATGCACATTGTATGTCATTTTTTTTTTAAATCAGTTACTAAATCATACTAATTAGTTTATGTTGATTAATAATGAACACATAAAATCAATCTAAAACTTGAATTAGTATTTTATGTTGATTAGTGATGAACGTAAATAAAATATATAAATTACTAAATCAATCGTTTATATAATGACTATGAAACTAGTAAAAAAATATAAATGACTATTGCAATGATAAAATTGTGATTTCAAATAACGACTAGATTTACATATATATGACTATTAGTTGCTAATTTACAATATTTTTTAACACGACCAAAATTTGCTCATATTTATTTAGTCATTAATTAGTTTTAAGCAATGACTAAAATTTGCATATATATGACTAATAGTAGCTAATTTATAGTACCTTATAATGCGAACAACATTTTGGTCATATTTCTTTGGTCATTAATTGGTTTTCTCGGGTGATCATGTAGTAATTTAATTTATTGTGTATTTGGTCATTAATTGTAACAATTAAAGATTAAATTTATGACTAAATATAATATTAGACGATAAAACTGAGACAACCAATTAATGATTAAGCTAAATACGACTAAAAGTTGGTCGCGTTATAAAATATTGTAAATTAGCCACTATTAGTCATCGATTGAAAAATGGTCGTTTATATGCAAATTTTAGTTGTTTTTTTAGTAACTAATTAGCCATTTTTTACTAGTGTGCCATGTATAAAATCCACATACATTCAAACTACTAACTGTAATATGCTAAAACAATAGACTTGAATCTACTTTACCAATTGCGGAAACCAATAAATGATCGTGAAATCACAAAGCATACAAGAGAAATAATTTAATCAACACATTACAAAATTATTTCTTAGGGAAAGCCACAACTAAAAACCTTGCTACCTATATATTACATTAATAAGAAAATAAGAGAAGATTACAATGCCTTTCTCAAACCAAAGAAACCTCTGCACTATCTCTATCTGTCTCACTGCTTCGTAGACAAGCCTAGGCCAATACTTAGCCAATTTTCTGTCTGCCCAGATCCCTATTTCCTTGTGTTGTTTCCTTGGGTAATTAACCCCTATTAATTAGGTAAATCCCCATCCAATATTGCACAATCCATCTAAGGCCTTCCCCTAACTACATGCACCACCTGTACAATTTGGATGATTATACAACTGATAGTACACTGCCCTAGAACTCCAATCTCAACTGGGTAACTCTTAGTTCTGAAATGCATGAGTTATTTATGGTTGAATCATCAATTAAATGATTGATCATGGAGTAGAAAAATCACTACTAGACCGCTCACTAGTTCCTCCAACAATTGGAACTAGTTAAACTGACTTTAACTCAGATAATCTTAATTAATTAATTACAACTCAAAATAAACTCAACCAGGGCTCCTATTTTGTAGGAGCCACTCTACATGACACAAGTTAGACCCTCATCTCGAATTAACTGAACCAACTATGTAAAACTAACTTAGTTAACTCGTACAAGTTGTGATGTGATGTGGAATTACAACTTTCTTCTAATTTAATTCAAGGAAAATTTAAATTATAATATTTCTTGGTGCCATTTTCAACAATGTGAATTATCAATAATATTTTAGATCGGTGAATTGAGTGGGCTCGACGAAGATGAACCCTAGCAACGCGTTCGCTGCTGCTCTTCCCGCCGAATCCGTCAGGCCGCCGCCAGGGCTCGTAGATCTGGGTGACCAGTGGCCTAAAGTTGCGCCCCTGCTATAGAAAGTCACGGCAAAGAATAATGTAGACCGCCATTCGCAGGATCCAGGATCTCACGCCAAATTTGATATCACAGCGAAAGGCGAGAGCGTCAAATGTGATCTGGGTGATGTCCCTTCACTCCAACAGTACCTCGATTGCTATGAAATCCGAGAAAAGAATACCTCCGGCCCTCCGAATCTCCAGAAATAAGATTGGCGCCTCCTCACCAGGAAATCAGAATGTGCCACAGATACCAAAGAACAAGCAAAATTCATCAACCGGGCTTACACAATGCATCTTGGCAGCCAGGGTTACGTAGATCTACTCTCTCTTGCCTTTCAAATCCAGATCTCACTTCTCACGAGCAGATCCTTGCTACTTTGGATCAACTCAACGGATAGAGTCCAGAATCTCTTGCACGCCCTTGAGCAGAAGCTGGGGATTCCCTCAGCTCTTCAAAGACTTCAATATGGAGGTAAAAAACTAGATGCCTCTTTTCCCATTTCATTTTATAACATTGAAAGAGATGTCACTCTAAATTCATCATCTGCTCCCACTTTCTCATATAAGGATGTTGTCCATGCACATCCCAAGAAAGATGCTCAAACCCCAGCAGCCCCCAAGCCTTTTCTGGTTGATAAAATAGAGGATGTCCCCTCCATTGAGATTTCCCACCCAGATCTGGCATATCAGCTTCAAAAGTTTGCAGAAAGAGCCATCATCTGCAGAATCAATGGTCTTTGGCCTCGCACAAAGGATCTCTTCGAGTGGATCTATGCCAACTGGACCCACAACTGTACGATCAACTTTTGCTCCAAGGGTTTCTTCATAGTGTTGTTTGATCACATCAAGGATTGTCAAAGGGCCTTAACAGAAGGTCCTTGGTTTTGGGGAAGAGCTAGGCTATTCCTCACCCCCTGGTTCCCAGATTTCGACCCCGATCCAAGATCCCTGTCTGGGTTAGGATTCCTAATTTACCAGCCCATTATGGCACTCCTCTGTCTTCCAAGGAATATGAAACACCTTGGGCTGATATCTGACTACAGATCACCTACGAGAGTACCAAGGACTATTCATATATGGCAGAATATGTGTGGAAATAGACGTTAGCAAAGGTCTACCTGACCAAATCAATCTCAAGATCAACGACTTCCTATGGACACAGGTTCTGGATTATGAGAACACTGCCTTTTGTTTCTGCCATTGTCACCAAATAGGGCACCTTCAGAACTCCTGCCCCTCATTCGTAGCAAAAACATAAGGAAAACAATCTCAAAACTAAACCCTAAAGATGGATTCCAAGTCAACTGCCCCTCGTGGATGACTCTGACTCCTCGAGTTCAGATGAGGAGGAGATTGATGCAGAAATGGAGCAGGCAAAGCAGACAAATGATTCACCCTCTGTCGTCCCAGAGGATCATCCAACCACAACGATCTCTCAAAAAATAACTCATGAGTTCTTCTCCTTCGACACAAATAAGGAGACTCCTCCCATAGTCAACAATAGTTTACAAGTGATTCCTGCCCATCCACCCCAAGCTGAATGGGTCAAAGTCAATAAAAAGAAAGGGAAAAAAAATTGGCATAGAGGCTTCTGCCCATTCAGGGTAGAACGAAGTTACTTTCCTCTTGCTTTCATGTCACGTTTCATAGCTCTTTTGATTATTTCACTTGCTCTCTTCGGGACTGAGGTTGATAGTTCATCATTTCTGGTTGCCCGTTTCTTGCCTCTCTTGCTTGTAATCTCACCTTGTACTATATGATCACTTAATAGATTTAGTCTTATTCAGGAAAAAAAACGCACACACACACAATATGAATTATCAAACAATTGGACAACATATTGAGAATAAAAGATGTTGACTATAAATCGTAGAGGAAAAATCTTAGAAGGTAACTTGATATTTATGAAGGACCTGAAGTATTAATGTGTCGTAGGAGTTCCTCCCCTTGTTTATGAATCATCATAACTAGTCTAAGTTTTACCATTTAAATTATAATAGTTTTGGTAGCCTACGGATCTTTCTAACTCACCCAAGTAAAAAGATCCAACAAAGTTTAGGTTGGTTTCAGTGACCTAATGCACTCTCTAAATCTCCCAAGGAAAAGGATCTAACAAAGTTGTCCAAAATCGAAGTTCGGTTTTTGTGATTTGATAAATCACCCATGGAAAAGGATTCAACCAAGTTTTCCAAAATGGATGGATGGTTTTAGTGGCATGAGGTTCTCTCTAAATCGCCTAGGGAGAAGGATCCAATAAAGTTGTCCGAAATAAAAAGCGCACGCTAAATCCCATTAGAATCACCTATAAGATAATAATGACAATAGTTTGACCATTGGGTCATATCATCCATAAGGAGGATCAGACCAAGGTTAAGGTAATCTTGAATCTTCATGTGTTAGTTACAATTTAAGTGTTGTGCTCTACTCTTGGCCTGTTGTAGGAAAAAGGTGGGTGTGACTAGGAGGGGAGGACTAATGCTTATGTAAATCCTCTTTCTGTTTATACCTTCCTCATCACGCCAAGGAAATGTATACGGTGCCCACCCTCCGAAGAATGGGGCATAGCCATTCAACAATTGTCCTTCTTGCACTTAGATACCTGACATTCTCGTCAAGTCCAAACCTAATCATCAATTGATCATCTAAGACCATAGATAAACAAAAAGCATTCAACAAGGTAGATTCAACATTCAATGACATGGTCACTAATGCTTATGTTGTATGTGTCATGCAAGAATGGTAAATTGGCCAACAAAATGAAGGTGTTGAGTTTGAAAAGTAAAGAGAATTTAAAGGCTTGGATAGACTACGATGGTGTGAATCAAAGGGTTGATGTAAGCTTAGGACCTGTTGGTTTGGAAAAACCCTTCTGGCCTGTGTTATTTTCTATAGTTAATTTGTCTAATATAGCTGTAGAGGATATGTATGCAGGTTTTCTTCATCCATAGGGCCTTTATTGAGTGTTCAACATGTTATGGGATGGAGTTTCAGTACTAATTGACCCGCAAAGGATTTAATTGTTGAGAATCTTCCTTCCATTGGTTCCCACTTAGGGAAAAAAATATTGCACTGGGTTATATCTCTCATGGTTTCTACTTTGTTGCTTCTAGCAGCAACGATAGCCTTCGTGGTCATATATGGGGGAGAAAGATACCACGTCGAAGCTTGGTAGCTTGAATGTGGGCCTCATAGATTCACATATAAGGATATCACGTTGGCGAAGAAGGGATTCAAGGAGATGGTGGGGTTTGGCGGTTTTGGGTGAGTTTACTAGGGGTTTCTGCCCACAAGCGTCGAAGTTGCAGTGAAACGAATATTCCACAACTTGGGCATGGTGTGAGGGAATTTGTGACGAAGATTTCGAGCATCAACAAGATTAACACTAGAACCTCCTGAAACTTCATGGCTAGTACAAACGTAAAATATAACTTTTGTTGGTCTACTATTATATGCCCAATGGGAGCCTAGATAAATCATTGCGGATGATATCTCCGCGTGGGTCATTTGAATGATGAACACTAGAGAACTCGAGTTTTCTGATGCTTTTTTAGAGCAGGCGAGGGAGAGCATCGAGCATGTTCAAAGCAACGTGCAAAAACCAACCACGTGGTCAAATACCATTGGATGGAGGAGGACAAAATTTTAGGTCATCGATTCATCAGAGTGAACAATGTTTGCACATAGAGAGCTCGCATAGAGAACGCCTTCGACATAATTAATATGTCATTAATGTTATATTAGACTCTCATCAATCCTATTTAAATATAACGTTATTAATAATATATTTAATATTAATTATGTTGAGTAAATATTTTTTTATAACATATTAATAGTATATTAATATATTATTATTAATAATAAATTTTATATTAATTATGTATTAAGTAATTTTATTTATTTATTGATTTTTAACTAGGAGAATCGGCAATAGCATCGGTATCGTACTCGCGTGACACAGGGTCGAATCCCGCTGGCTACCACTATACTCCTAGGAGGAACTGCCGAGCCCGCCACAACAGCCCTCAAGTTATCCGGGACTTAAACTCGTGACCTACACAACGGCATGAACGCCTTAGCAGTGTGTCCGTTGGCCACTAGACCAAACCCTGACAGGCATTAAGTAAATATTGTATTAATAAACCAAAAATAAGTGTTTTAATTAATATATTAATTGAAATTATGATTATAAATCCTAGCATTAATATTAAACCTTAATATTATAATTAAGTTTAATATATTAAACTTTGAGATTAATATTATTATAAACATTAAGGTTAATATTATAATAAATACTAAGATTAATATTATAAGCCGTAATATTGATATTACAAAACCTAATATTAATAATAAATCTTAAGATTAATATTATAAATTTAATAATATTAATATTATAAAACCTAATAATATTAATATTGGATTTACTATTAGGATTTTTTTTATTTTTTTTAACTCAAATGGTTATACTTTATTAATAGGTCGAAATTGGTTGGGTTTGGGCCAAATCAACCATCATTACAAAGCTTCAAGCCAGCTTTCCATGACAAGAGAAACTTCACTACAAAATTCAGGAAGGGGTTTCATCATTTTTGCTAAAAGCTCCTTGTGGCAGAAGGAAACCTTTGTTTGCATTGGTGTCGGCTTCCTTGTTCAAACCTCAGAGAATGTGGAAAAATTGGTATGAGGAAAATTCTAGCAGCATGAACTTCAGCCTTCCAAGGATCTTATTTAGGACTGGATTATTGAATTGGTCCTCTGACTTTAACGTCTTTATCAAAAATTTTGAGTCGCCGAAAGCTTGGAATCCTCTAATACCTTTCTCACGAGAAATTTGGCAGGATTTTAGCAGACCAAGGATTTATGCCTGATTATTAGTTCCCTGCCCAAGGCCCCAGCTGAAGCTGTCTCTTCTTAGACCATCCGAGGAGAGGAGCACTCCACCAGCACCCGCAATCCCGGGATTTCCTTTGGAGGCACCATCAAAGAAAATCGTTGCTTTACCCTACTTCCTCTACCACACTCGAAAGGTTTCATCCAAGTCCCATAAATGACATCCTGGATTGGCGAAGGGGCAAGCTGAGATTTTTTTTTATGTCCTGATAAACAAAGGTTCCCATCCAATTCTTTTATTCAGGAAGGAGAGAGATTTTGGGTTTATGAGAATGTTGAGTCACTGTTTCAAGAAGGAGAGATTTGGATTTGGCTGCAGCCGTCGAGGGAGACCAAGAAGTGCTATTGAAAATCTGCTCTTTTCTTGCAAGCCAAATTTTCCAGCAGGCGTATTTGGGGATGGTATGCCAAACACGGAACCAAAGAGACTTGTTGGAAATTGCATGTGGATAGCACACCTTCCAAGTGGAAAATAAATCAACCACATAGATTTTGGTTGGGACTGTAACATTGAGACCTTGAAGGATAAAATTCCACAATCTTTGGTGAAGGTGAAGTCCACGAATAGGTGATCCATAGTTTCGAGAGAACTTCTGCAAAGCATGCATATGTGAGGACCGACGATGCTTCTTTCTATCAGATTTTCCCCTGTCAATATTTTCTTGTGCATTAGAACCCAGAAGAAGAAATTAATTTTGGGGAGACCAAAGAAGTCCCAAACCTGCTTCCAAAATGTTGCAGGCTAATTTGTCTCGTGCTGATATTGGAGATACAAAAATCCTTATGTTGTAGTGTAGGTTTTGGTGTTTCCCCAGCCCCAAGAATCTGAAGCTTGCTTGTGAACTGGAGCTGAGTCTGTTAACTCCGCTCTGTGAATGTTCTATTGGGATTGGAGATGCTGAGGGACTCTAGGAAAGGCCCAGGATTTCCAATTTCTTGTCTCATCCCAAACATAAGTGTCTTCAAGTCTGAGAAATCCATGTTGAGAAAGCCACTCACGGATCCCTTTTAGATCTTCAGAATTGGCAAGACGCGGATGTCCCATTATACTATCTTGTCACAACAAAATTTTCCTTCCATTACCAGGAATACGATAGAGGTGGTTATGGAAAAAATCAATTCCTCGCCGACAAAGATTCCAAATCAACGAACATTTTGGAGTGTTATCAGCCTGCAAATTTCTCAAAGGGACACCTTTGTCATACTTCTTTCTTAAAATTTGACTGACCGGGTGTTTTGGATTCACATATAGCTTCCACGAAATTTTGCAACCCAAGGAAATGTTTGTGTGGATGGGATCTCTGATCTGAAGTCCACCTTTCGAAATTGGGCGCTTGACCATTTCCCAATTAACTAAATGGAACTTCTTATGATTACCTTTCCCACCACACCAAAGAAAATCGTGGATTAACTTTGAAACCTGCTCGGTGATAGACTTTGGGGCCAGCAGAAAGGAAGCCTGATAAATAGGCAAGGCAGAGAGCACCAATTTGATGAGGACTAATTTTCTGTCGTTGGTGAGCCAATGGCCTCCCCAAGAGACGATTTTCGACTTAATGTTTTTGATAACATCAACCCACAGTGAACACTTGTTTACTCCAAGAGTTAAAGGAAGCCCAAGATATTTAATTTTGTCCCAAGAGGCATAACCAGTGAAACTCAATTAATGCGCAATTTTGTGGATGGCTTGTTGCTCAACATTCTACCCATACATCGCACTCTTCCTGGCATTGATGAGGGCACGTGAGACG
This sequence comes from Pinus albicaulis, assembly GCA_034641835.2. Taxonomy (NCBI): domain Eukaryota; kingdom Viridiplantae; phylum Streptophyta; class Pinopsida; order Pinales; family Pinaceae; genus Pinus; species Pinus albicaulis. The sequence goes on from CM076577.1 coordinate 634,091,227, forward strand.
TTGCAGAAGCTATGGATGATTAATTTGTAGACATTTGTGATCCTTATGGAGGCTCCGCCTAACAGGAGAGAATCGTCAACAAAGAAGGCATGGTTGATAGGTTCCAATCCTTTCATTAGTATTATGCTTGGGACTGTCCCTGCGAGCTTTTCAGCTGTCAATTTTTTACTAAGAAAATCTGCCCTCAAAATGTACAAGAAAGGGGAGAGAGGGAAGCCTTGCCTTAATCCCCTCGATGCTTGAAAATAATTGGCAGGTCTTCCATTGACAAGTAGAGCTATCCATGGCTTATCGGTGCAGGCTTTGATAAGATTGACAAACTTAGGAGAGAAACCAAAGGAAAGAAGGACTCTATAGACGAAGGAAAGATTGACCCTGTCGAAGGCATTTTCCATATCAAGCTTAATCAGCATCCCTTGCTCCTTCCGTTGATAGCTAGAATGCATTGCTTCTTGCACCTGAATGACATTGTCCAAGATGTGTCTGCCTTTGACAAACCCTTCTTGAGAGGGGGAGATGAGGTTCCCAAGCAACAACTTAATTCTATTAGCGAGAAGCTTGGAGAGGATTTTATATGAAGCATTGCAGAGGGATATGGGCATGAATCTTTCAAAGGATCTAGGATTCACCTCTTTAGGGATTAATGCTAAGAAGGTAGAGTGCTACCCCCCACCTTAGCTTTTCTCATGAAGCCTTTAATAATTCTCAGCAGGTCGACTTTGATTATATCCCAACATATTCTGTAGAAGTGAATTGAAAATCCATCAGGCCCAAGGACCTTGTCAGGTTCTATTGACCAAATGACTTTTCATATTTCTTCATCAGTGAAAGGCTTCATGAGGACTGAATTGCCTTCTCTGCCGACAAGAGGGGGAATGTGAGAGAGGAATTCGATTGTGTCCTCTTTGTTGCCATCACTCTCTTTTCTATAGAGATTTTGGAAATGAGAATCTGCAGCTGCTTTGATTTGGTCGAATTCTTTGCAGACCAACCCTTCAGAAGATATGATTTCCGAGATGTGGTTATGGGAGGGGCGAGCTCTGTATTGGCGGTGGAAGAAAGAAGTGTTTCAATCTCCATCTTTGATCCATAAGCTATGAGACTTAATTCTCCAATATTCTTCTTCATTGCGAAAGAAGCGATAGGAATTTCTTTGGGCGATCTATTCCTTTTCAAGCTCCAAATAGGTGATGTCTTTTCTTTCCATATCCATTTGCAGGTCATCCAACAGCCGGACAACTTCTTTTCTCTGACTGGTAGGGGTTTTAGTTGGCTTTCTGATCCACTCTTTCAAAGCATGCTTAGTAGCCTTGAGTTTCTACTCCCACACAAAACTTGGGGATCCTATGACAGTTTTGGACCAAGCCAAACGAACAGTATCAAAGAACCCATCTCTATCAATCTAAAGAGCGTTGAACCTGAACGGGATTGGGCCCAAGTTTTCTCCCTCTTCCAAGAGGAGAATGATAGGCTTGTGATCATAGATCAGCTTAGGTAGGCTTTTGGAGGAGATGAGCCTCTTATTCAGTAGAAGCTAACTCTGAACAAGAAACCTGTCCAAGCAAGCAGAAATGTGATCTTCCCCTACTCTATTATTAGACCAAGTGAAAAGGCCTCTCGTGGGTTTGAAACCCAGGAGGTCCCATTGATGAACAAGGTCTTCCACCAAGGGAAGCATTTGGTCCCTGCTACAGACGCCTCCTCTCTTTTCTTTCGAATAAAAAACAATGTTTAAGTCTCCGACTAATATGATGTTCTTGGGAGAGTGGAGGTCTAAAAATTTAGAAAGAGATTGCCAACAATCTCTCTTTTCAGCATAGAGCATAGGGACATAAAGATTAAAAAGAGCAAAGGTTAACTTACTTGTGGAATTCCTTAGCTCGGTAAAAATCCAGTGTTGGGTCTCAAAGGAGCTTTCCAGTTGAAATTGGTCCTTTGACCACAGAGTTGCAATTCCACCTAAGGAGCCCCTTACACTTACAACATTTCCTGCGTTTTTCTTCCATTTCGATTTGCTGATGTCGAGAAAGGTATCCCCTTTCATTTTAGTCTCTTGGAGCATGAGGATTTCAAGAGGGTTCATTTTCAGGAGATCTTTGATGGCTTCAGCTTTCATTGGATTCCCCGAGCCTCTGCAATTCCAAGAGACTAATCACATTATTCACTGGTGGTGGGGTTGGTAACACCTCCCTTGGGAGGCCTTGTTCTGGTATTTCTCCTGATGGACAATTCGATGGTGGATTGGCTTCCTTGATTTTTTTGCTTTTCTGCCTCTTCTTCCCTAACTTCTTTATGATATTTTATCCCAACTCTTTTCGAAGGCCTCTAAAAGGTCTAATCCTCCGAGAAACAAGAGATTTCCATTGGCTTCTTTCTGAGTATTTCGGCTTATGAGGGAGGGGAGGAAGTATCTAGGGATGATCCAGAGAGGACTGCTTCTGCGTTACCTTTCTCCGAAGAGGGGCGAGTGTTCTGTTGTTCAGTGACTTCCAATGTTGATTCTAGAGGGTCTACTCGAGTGTTGAGCACTTCAATAAGATTTTTTGGGACTTCTACTAAAGGAGGAACGAAGCTCCCTTCCCCAAGAGTCTGTCCTGTTGTTGGTGCGTTGGTCCCTTTTGTGGCCCCTTTTCCTTTAGCTCTGTTATCTTTTTTTGTCGGAGCTGTTTTATGAACCAGGGTCCATTGATCTCCTTTCGATTTCTCGTTGTCTTCTTCCACCTTCTTTTTTCAATGCCTTGCGAAATGGCCATCACCATGGCAATGCCTGCATTTAAACGAAATTTTTTCGTAGTCTAACTCCTGGATATGGGTCCAATCAGCGACCTTTAATTCAACAGCTTTCGGCAGCCCGACTTCCAAATCTACCTCAACGCAAATACGTGTGCAGGAGTATTGGTATTTTCTCACTGCTTGGTCGATGTACTTTCCGAGGGTATTGCCAATGGTTTGAAGATACTTTTGGTTCCAACAACGTAATGGGAGATGAGGGAGACACACCCACACTAGGACAGCTGAAGGCACATCTTGAGCCGGATTGAAATCGGGAGTCCATTTGTTTAAATATAGACCCTGAGGACCCATAAAATATGGTCTGTTTCTAAAATGAGGCTTCTATCTTCCACATTATCAAAAACAAATACAAAGAATCCTTTACCTAAAAAGTGACTTCTGATGCCTTCCGATACTAATGGAGTCAAGTTTCTCTGCACCCAATCTTCCACAACTTTGGGAGAGTTCCAAAGGCTAGTGAACTTCCCAATAAGCCCCCTTTCAGCATGATTCAAAGGAGACCGACATGTTTCTTCGATTGGGAGGGCAACCGACATAATGTTGTCCAAATTCTTCATGATTTTTTGCTGTGAATCTGTCAAGGAACGTTTGCAGCTGCCCACAAGCAACATCTTAAATGCCACAACGTCCAAAGGAGGAGGAAGGGGAGCCTCGGGTCCCCCTCCTGTAACCATGGCGGCTGGAAGAAAAAGGCAATTAGGTATCTTGCCAGGGCAGATGCACACACTCTCAACAATCCCAAAAATAAATAAATATTAATACAACATGCAATTTTTAAAAACTATTAGGATTTAAATTTAACAATATGAATATTAATCTTATTAATTTTTTTATTGTGGATTATCAACATTAAATTTAATTTATTAATTTTCTATTGTAAATTATCAACATTGAAGTCGACCAATTGAGTTGATCCCTCTAGTCATTTTTTCTTTTATTCTTGTGCCACCTTTACCTTGCTTCAAAGTATATATATGAAGAATGGATCAACCACATTTTAAAATTATAAAACTAACCTCTAAAAATATTTTAATTTTTGTATTTCACCTAATATTTTAACATTCTTTTTGTGGTTTTAATATATATATATATATATATATATATATATATATATATATATACTATGGTTCAATTTTAACTTCTCTCCTAAACATTTTTGCAAGGATCTTTTTTTTTTTTAAACCATAAAGGGTAGACTTTATATATATAAAACGCGTCGAAATGCGTGCAAAATCCAGGATTTTACATCAAAATTTTGGGTCTGTTCATGATTGTTGTTTTTACAATAAGCCCATCTCTTTTCAAAGTGATTTTCTTATCCATTCCAAAAACTAATCCCTTAACTAGCGGCCTATAGCTATATATTTTATAGAACTACAGTGACAAATATGTACATGTGTGGTTTGCCATAAAAACAAAATCAGGATTGTCAGAAGGGACAAACTATTCCTCCATCGAAGCAAGGTTATTGAGGTCCAGATCCTTGCGCGCATCCTCCACCCTCAAGCTGCTTTTCGCCAGCTTGATCTTCAACTGCTCACTTTCTTGCCTCAGTGCGTCCACCTCATCCTCGAGCTTCTAGATGCATTTTTTCTTCTCCAGTTGTTGCTCCTACATGTTTATAACATCTTTGTGGTGCTGATGAATGCACATATGCAATATAGCAATACCATCTTTGAACTCCCTGTGTTCATGTGCACAAAATTAGCATGTGTTTTTTATGTTGCCTCCATCCCGCCCCCAGCTTACCCTCGAACCCCTAGACCTGGGTCTACAAAGACCCCAAGAGCCCGAGCCAGAACTCTCTGCCACTGAATTTCTCTGCTTGCTCATAATGTCAACTGCGAAACAACCAAAGCCACAGTCCTCTAGGGGGCTGTTACACATCAATTTGTCACCATACATGTACTCCCCATTCCTTGATCTTGGAGGACCCATAGAGTGACCCTTGTGTACTTTCCAAACATGGAATACATACCCCTAAACCACACTTTGTCTGCCAATTTATCTCCCTTTACAACTTTTCTGGAAGATCCCTATAAAAGCCTAGTTTTCAAGGTCGACGCTTTGTCTCAGTGTCTGACCCATGCCGATAGTAGAAATTTGCACTGAGACCCGCGACGATCGGCGCTCTGTCCTAATGTCTGACCCACGTCGATCCTCTTTTGGAATTTTTTTTAAAATAGAAATGAAGTTTCCACAACTAGAAGCTTCGCGAAGCAGAAAGCTGGAAGTTTGTTTTGAGGATATCGTTGAGGAATTCCCCTTTGGGCTTCTTGTTCCCATAAAATATGAACTACTCCAAAGGATAAGATTCTTTCCCATTATTTGAGGGCCCATATCCTCCTCCTCCATTGTTATATAAGGAGACCTCTTTCACCTCTGCTACCCTGGTTAGAGCTAGCTAGTTAGAAGTAGCAATCATAGAGAGGAGAAGCAATTATAGCTTCAGGAGAATAGAGCATAGTGTGATTGTTTTTGTGTGTTAGGAACATAGTGAGATCTTGGACCTTTGTGTATGAGGGTGTCACAAACGTGCTTGGATATAGACCTGCCGAAGGAGAGCCTCAACATCAAGGCTTGGTTGTAAACTCCCCTTGTCTTTATCATAATAAAATGAAACTGATTTTTATCTTCCACTCTTGTTTACATTCATAATGAGATTTCTAGCATTCCTTGATCAATTAGATAGGTTGTAATTGTTTTATGTTTGTCATGATTTTACGCTTGTCGTGGTGTCTTGACTATCTGTACAGGTAATCGGACGTTGATAGCAGCGTGTATCGAGCTTGAGGAGAGCGACAAATCAAGAAGCTTCGATGGAAGACGACAACATAGAATCAGAACAAGGTAGGTCATCTTCCTTGCTATGAATTTCATATACAATCTAGGAAGGTAGATGTTAGTATGTTCCGATAGTTTCTAGACCCACCCTAGGGCTAGAGGGATCGCCTCTGTCTACAGAGGGGATTTGCCTACACAACAAATTGGCGACTCCGCTGGGGAGTTTCCTTTGAGTTTGTCACTCTTTGAGGTCTTAGTCATTCGACGAGTTTAGTCGAACAACCATTGACCTATTTGTTCCTATGTTTTTTATCAATTACAATATTTTAGTTTTTGCTTGAAGTGGTGAGTCTAGTCCTGGTTAGGGGAAATTCTTTGTTCTTTTTCTTTTTTCAAAAATTCATGCTTTTATTTTTCTAACAGTCGCACCGATCTGGCCAATTGGTGCTAGTTGTCAGTTATAAAGTCACGCCAATTAGGCTTTTGGTGCTAGTTTCAGCCCCAAAAGTCATGCCCATTCCTGTGTGTGTGAAAAATTAAGGTTTTTCCCTAAGTATTTCACCAGTGTGTCTTGCCCTTCCAGTGTTTTTCTCTGTATGATTTACACTTTCTCCCCTTCACTCAAGTTGGTTTGATTGGCTCGTTGGCTTGGTTTTTGTTGTTTTTTGGGACGTGCATCCTTACATGCTAGGTTTCTCTAGGATTGTGCATCAATTTCCTGGTTGCATGTTTCATGGGACACTGCCTTGTTGATTGAGTCAGTCTCCTTGCTTGGTGAGCCATCTCTAGTTGATTGCCTTTTGATTTTTGGTTGATAGAGTGTTCAAGTCTCAAAAGTCTATCTGAGTTCATTTGGTCCACTTGTTCGCTTGTGGGCATAGATTACATTGCTCATTGTTCAACTGAAAAGTCTTCTTTGTATGATCGCTTGATATAAAAGGGAATGAATGCCTTGTTTTGAGCCCACGCTTTGGAAGTCCTCTTTGTGCTTGAACTCATATGTCTTGTATCTTTTTGAGGAATTTCGTTACAAATTGTTCAAAACAAGATTGTATTCTTAATGTTTGTTGCATCCTTTTTGAATTAACAAAATTTGCGTTCGTTTACTTTTCGTCTCAAAGTCTTCTTTCATTAAATTATATCGAGTTGCATTGAAAAGTCATGTTTGAAATTTATCATTGAACTTAGATTAAATTGTTTAATGATTGAAAACTAAAAGTCGCATTGAGTGCATTCTCTTCCATTAAAAGCATGCATTAAATAGATTCTCATTTCATCGAAAAATGCATTGGGTGCATTCTTATTAATTCAAAAGAAAAAGGAAGTTGTGCATAGATTACAATTGCATAGTTTTCAAAAAGAAGATTTTGCATAGATTACATTGCATAATTCCCATCGTTGAATTTTTTAGATTACTTGTGGATAATGAAAGTCATCTAGTTAGGAAAAAGTTTTATTTGCAGTATTACAGTTTGTTGCTTCATTGTTTGAGACTCTTCCCTTAACTGGATAGCATTAATCGAAATGAATGATTTCTTTTCTCATATAGCTACATATAGAAGTTCTCCGATGACAGCGGTAGGGCTTTGAAACCGAGAAATAATTCAAGATCAACCATAAAATTTATTCAGTAAATCTAAGGAAGCATTGAAACTTAACGCTCACACTTAGAGGTCTAGGCTAGTGACGTGTTTTGGCGTCATTAAACCTAGCAGTTGTCGCTCACAATATTGCATTAGACAGCGCTAGTACGAACTTGTGTTCCCTGTACCGTTGCTTATATAAAGGGAAACCCTCATAGGTTGCAATCATTTATCCATAGGAAGCCGAGTCTGCCACCCTGTAACCGTGATACACCAAACACATCACTGGGGGAGATTGGTTGTCGTATGTCAAGTTCTTGGTCATTTCTCTTTCATTTGATCACCAAGGTGTATATTGCAGTTCACGATTACTTGGTAACCCTTTATGCCTAGAATACCCTAAGTAGCCATTTTTTATCTTTACTGACTCTTTAAATTTGAAAAGATCATCGATCCCTTGTCCTTTCGAGCTCGTTAAATTTGAAAGTGGCTAGAGTCACCTTTTGTCCTTTTCTCGACTCCTAAAACATGAAAAGGCAAAGTTTTGTTTCAGTGTCTTAAAATTGACTGCCCACGAAATATTCCTGGTTAAAGTTATATTCCTTAGTGATTCTTTAGGGTTGATTCCAATGGTAACATTTCCAGAGTTTACCAACCAAGGAGCCCCCTCAGACGGGAATCCTGGTCCTTTTCCTTCATTTGGGAATGTTGGTGCCCCACATATGGCAACGTTGTCCCTCCCGGGATTAACTATTGGTCTGCCGGTTTGGTTATTTTCAACCCCTGTGGTTTCGAACATCCAAACGGTTTCTCAACCAAGTTCTCCTCCACCTGAACCATGTAAACCCCATGTTGATCCTAAGATTGACCCCTCGCCTTCTTCGCCCATTTCTTCACCTCGTTCTTCCTCTTCGCCTGGTGAAAGTTTGGATTCTAGTACCTAGGTGGCTAAGAAGAAGAAGAAGAAGTCCAAGAAGAAGAAGGAAAATAAGCTAGGGGGGAATCAGCAACTATTGCTACCGATGCAGCTAATATATATCTAGAAACATCCCACTCTGTCTCGCAGAGTCAAATTCCCTTACAAGCTATGTGAAGGTGACCACCTTCTTTGTGATTGCCCCGGTATTCCCAAGGTACTAGAAGTGTGGTTCATTGGCCCGATCCAGCCTTTGTCATCAACCTCTAGGCATCATGCTAATGATGAGCCTTCAACTAAAGATAATGTGACTTGTAAGAAACAAGGTAAGATCAAATTTCCCTGTAGGTTGTGTGAAGGGAACCATCCCATTCACCTCTATCCTTATATGGATGAAGCCTCTAAAGTGTTGGATACCCTTTCAGCTTCTGAGTCCTGTTTTCCCATCGGTTACCGGAAGTTTTCTTCGAGTCCTCCGATAGTTGATCAAGTCATTGATCGGGATTAATCTCCGGTCAATTCCACTCCCTCTGAAAGTCAGTGTCCCGAGTCCATTCCCAACCAATCATTGGTTGAGAAAAAGGTTGACCTGATTCCATATACAGTTCATCAGGTCTTTTCCATTGAGAGTGGGTCTAATCCCAGTCAGGTTCTTTTTGTTTCTTCTGATTCCCCGAGATTAGAGGGTGATCCTCCTGTTTCGATGATCCATGAGGGTGATCCTCCAACTCCCATCGCCACAGTTCCAGAAAGTGATCCTCTTGCTCTCATTCCCGGAGCCCAGGAGGATGGTCTTTCCGCTTCCGTAACGCAAGGGGATAATCCTCCTATTCTTATGGCACCCCCTCCATGTAGTTTGGTCGCTTCCTTTGATTGGAGTTGATTCACGGGATATCGTCTTCCTTCTTACGTGCCCTTTGAGATCACTGTATAGGCCTGCAATATGGTCGTACATGGCACAATTATAGATGAAGGCGGCTCGGTTAGTATTTTGTCCTCAACTACCTAGCAAGCTTTGAGTTCTCTGCAGCTTCTGCCTGTTACTTAAAATCTGTTGGCTTTTAACAGAGGAACAAGTCAACCATTAGGGATCCTTCCTAAGTTGCCTATTAATTTGGGAGGGAAAATCGTCTATATATACGCGATGGTTGTCAAAGGCCCCTTGGATTTTAATTTACTCTTGGGGCACGACTATGCTTATGCCATGGGCGCGCTTGTCTCTTCCCTCTTTCATGTGATATGTTTTCCACATGAAGGTCGGATCGTGACCATTGATCAACTTTCATTCTTTGGTCCTGATATGACATCTAGTATACCGTCGTCCCTTCCTGGTCCTTACATGCCGATGATATCTTCCCCACCACGGGTCAATTATGTGGCCACTTGTTCCATGTCCCCGTCCACTGATAATTCAGTAAGTGAGGTAGTACGCAATGTACTGGGGGCATTGGATCCTAATTTCCAGAGTGTTGTTCTCCCGACGAATGAAAAACTCTTGGAAGCCATGACTTCTTATTCGTCACGAGCAAGATGTTTGGAGCATAGTTCATTTTCTTGTGTCAAGCTCCTTAAGAAATGAAACAGGATCTTCGGAGCATAGTTCATTTTCTTGTGTCAAGCTCCTTAAAAAATGAAACAAGCTCTTATGAGGACAGTTCGTTTACTATGTCAACCTCATTAAAAAATGAATTAGGTTAAAAATATAGTTCGTTTACTGTGTCAACCTTGTTAAAAAATGAAACAAGTTCTCTTTTCAATTCAAGTCTTTGATTAGATCTCGTAAAATCCCAGTTGAGTCTTTCGCCTGATCTCGTAATTGAACCTTCATTCCATCCACCTCTTAGTAACCAGCAGTCTACTATGGTGAATGCACCGAAGCTTGGGAGGCATGTACCTCGAATTGAGTCATCATGTTGGGGGCATGCAAACTTATTTCAAGCATAGTTTTCCATGTTTTCAAGCTTGTGTAAAAATGAAACCAAGCACAGTTTGTTTCTGTTTCAAGCTTGTGTAAAAATGAAACTGGTTTCAAGCATAGTTTTCTAAAAAGTTTCAAGCTTGTGTAAAAATGAAACCAACTTCAAGCAGAGTTTCCTAATTTCAAGCTTGTGTAAAAATGAAACCATTCTTATTTTACCTCTCATGATTGCCATTTTATCAGCCTGTTTTTCGAGATGAGCCTTGGTTTTCTCATTACATCATTACCATCTACTTGGCCGATCATACGCCCTCACTTGATTATTTTACCCATTCCTGAGGAACAACTGCAATGAGTGGTCTTGTTAGCCAACCTCTTGACCTTTACTTATTCTGAGTAGTTCCATCATCACTCGAACCAGTTGCTACCCTTAATACCACTCGTTCCTCCAGAAGGAGTCAACTTTCAACTCTTTTAAGGCTCTCAAAACATGAAAAGATTGTCGAGATCTCGTCATTTTGAACTCGTTAAAGGTTGTGAAACATCGTTTACCCAGTATACGTTTACCCCTTATTCGGGCTGGGATAAACTATTTACGAAAAAATGAATACCTTAGCCAATCGTGACTAAGAGGTTCTCTCATATTTTGTTTTCTACCTTTTTGAGTATGAGGGACTATTTACGAAAATGGCCTTTTGGAGTTTTCTTTTTGTCTCTTTTCAAACTCTCTAAATATGAAAAGAAGTCAAGTTTCACCTTTGTCGGGCTCATCAAAATTTCACGACATTGGATCCGTCATCATGACGATTATCAAGTTCCTCCTTCCTAGGGCTCGTAAAATGTACTAGGATGGATTTGCCCAAAGGACAAACTTATATGACAAGCATATGCTATCCCCTTCAAGCTTGTTTCCAAAAATAATTGTGGTACTCGCCAGAAATGGTGGGGGAAAATGGAACCAGTTATCAGTCGTGTCGACAGTATGTCGCTCTTGAACATGACACTTGTCTGCAATTCGTGTTGGGTTGGGGACATCCTATTTCGTCATTTTTTCCTCCACGGGTTTGGGTTATCTATTTTGGCCTCTTATCTACTCTTTGCCACATCATCATGACCTAAGATTCCTTGATGTCAAATACTGCCAAATTCCGGAGTCATGTCGCCAATATGTTCAAGAGAAGTTTCCTTCTGCAGTTTTCAACCTCTGATCCTCTGTTTAGTCCTGATTCACTATCATCTTGTTCCTTTGTCTCGTGTCGATGATGTGGGAAATATTATGGCCCTCCTTCGACCAATCACTTCCTGTCGACTTCAACTCATCATCCAAGAAGATGATCTAGAGACTCCCTTCTGGTACCTTGGAGCTTGCATGCCTCAATGGAAAGTTCTTCGCATTCGACGACATGTTCTCATCGTTGGCCTTCGATTGAGTGATTTCACGGGTGTTCGACTCCAGCTCACTATTCACATTCCACGGATTGTACTAGTTGTACCTTGAGAGTCATTGCCATTATTGGTGGTTTCTCTCGCGCATGTTAACAAATTTCATCGTTGGCTGGTAATCAGGTGACTTTCTTGCATGTTCGACTTTCAGCTCACTAATTCGCATGCTTGAATTTATACTTGTTCGAGTCAAGATGGAGCACAAGACCCTGAGTTTTGTCTGATGAAATCCAGGCTGCGAGACGATTTGGTTTATGCATGACTCTTTTGATTGGATGGTTGCGACCATACTGAGTCTATTTAATGATTCTACTTACTGGATGGTTGCGCCCATATCACATATTCATGTATCAGAGATATCATTTGCACTTGTTCTTGCAGGTCTTCGACGATGGCGTTTTGGTTTGGGCATGTTCTCATAAAGCATTTCACCCCTCCCTCTCTCTCGGACCTCATGCTTTAGGGGGCACCTGTTACACAGTATTTTTTCACCATCCCTACAATCCCCATCCCGAACATTGGAGGACCATTTAAGTGACTTCTGTGTATTTTCATACCTTGCTATAAGTGTCATTGCATCCCTTGGCATGTCAAGAAAATTTCCTCTGTTGATCATTCCTCAAGCAGACTCTCAAAAACATGTGATTTTGGGTCGACGCTAGTAGGCATTTATGGCCTTGCGCCCATGGATAAATTAACACTGGGCCCCGTGCCCATTGGCGCTTTGTCTTAATGGGGCACCCGCACCAAGCTGTTTTTGGAATTTTTTTTAAATAGAAACGAATTTTCCATGCCTAACAACTTCGTGAGCGGAGTCATCATGGTTTGTTCGAATGAATAACGTCGAAGTCGTCCCTTTGGCTTCTCATTTCCTATAATTGTGCAACTCCCCAAAGGGATAGACCTCTCTTCCACCTTATGAGCCTTATGAGGGATCCCAAACCACTCCCTCCTTTCCTATAAATACTTCCTTCTCACATTGTTTCAGCTAGATGAACAGTCATTACTAGAGCTGGTGTGTAAAATAGGGCAGAGAGGAATCCATTGTTGAGAGAGAGTTTAGGCCCATTGCCTCATCGAGTCCGATCTCGAACGAATGCTTGAGACGCGCTCGACTGAACCCATTGAAGGAGGTTGCAACATCAAGGCATTAAGGTTGTAAACTTCTTTTCTCTATCATTAATACATGACTGGTTTTTGGTTCCAATTTTGTGTTCAATCATATGCAAAATGTTTGATTCTCCTTGACCAATCGAATAGCTGTAAATGAAAGTATATTTTCATATGCTATCATCGTTCACTTGATCTTTGTGCAGGTACACAGATATTATCACTGAAGGATCACAACATGTGAAGACAAAGATCCGAGGATCGCTGCTGCAAGCCACGACAAGAGTGTTGGACCAAGGTAGGCTATATATCCCAACTTGTTTTTTCATTTATAAGCTAGGAGTCCAAAAGTCCAACATGTTCCCTTGTTGTTAGACCTACTCTAGGGTTAGAGGGATCACCTCTGTCCGCAAAGAAGATTTTCCTGCTCAACAGGGGCTGAGAACCTCTTGCACAGAGAAGGTCCACACTAGTAGGCCACCCCCCTAACCCCCAATGAGAGGTGCCTCTACAGAACCACTTCCACTCTTCCCAATCCACGGCAACAACCCACCACAGCCCTCACTACACAAAAGCACAAACCATCCAACCACCCTGATAAGAGAATTACCCAAACTACACCTAAACCTTGACCACGACCTTTGGAGGAAAGTAGAGGCCACCTTGGCAAAGACAAACCAAAACTCCTTACAACAAATCTTACCGTTAGCCCCTAAATAACCAGCGCAGGTACGAACTCTGATGCATGCCTTCGTCATTGTACCAACCATGCTAAATTCCTAATGCATCGCCATTATTTTCTTTCTCTTCTCTTCATCCCTCAATCCCACCCACGTCTTCTTCCCATGCGCTAACTACACAATTTGAAGCAATGGGAGTGAATGCAACCCCCAAAATCCTAAAATTCCCATGGAGAAAACACTGGAACGCCGAATACTGCAATTGCAACAAGGACGAGGGATCAGAGATCACACGCAAAAGGTCTTGCAAGTACCAAGTGTAGGACGGGTGGATTGAAGGCCACCACGCTGCAACATGAATTCAGGTTGCTCCATGCCACAAGTAACAATGGCGTGCAGAGGATAATTATGGCCAATGGGATAGAGGATAAATAGAGCGGCCTGGGGCCGACTTTGATGTAGCATCTCGACTGGAAAAGGTGGGGTATGACCGGGAGGGGTGTCGTGTAGGGACCAGGGGATGAGGAATGGGGAAAGGGGCAGGGGAGAAAGGGTGGGAAGGAAAGAGGGGTAATGGGAGAGAGCAAAGATCTTACCGAGAGAGGGGAGGAGGGAGTGTAGAAGGAAGAGGACAGGTAAAGGGGAGGCGAGGGAGATAGTGGAAATGGGTATAAATGGGTCAAAATCCCCACCACACAAGGATTATATAAACCATTCGTCATATTCTAGCTAGAAGGGTCGTACTCGTTCTCTTTTTTGCATGCTTTAGGCATGATTATGGAATATGTAGGGTTCTTTCTATACCATTCACAACATTAGTTTCTTCCTTCATCCTACAAGCTTGGTTGGCTTGCTTATCTGCCTCCTGGTTATTCCCTCTTAGAATGTGGTAGAATGTTAGTCTGTCAAAAAGAGGAATCCTACCTTAGGAGCGCTTGGTGACTTGGTTTAGACTCATGTTATGGGTAGGTGTGTTATTCCTCATATGGTTTATTATCAAAATGGAGTCCCCTAGGATTAGTAGTTCCTTGATGTCCTTTTTATTTGTCAGAGAGAGCCCAAAGAGTAAACAGAAGCCTCTACTTGATTGTTTGACGGCCCAAAGAGTAAACGGTAAGCCTTTACTCGATTGTTTGTTTTCCTTCCCAACCTCCAAGCATATCTGATTTCGATGTGTCCATGAAAATTAATAAGAATCTCTCCCCTTCCTACCACCCCCTAAAAATCTAAAATTATTGAAAACTTATTTAGTTATATAAAAGATAATTCTAAACCATACAATTTTTTTTGATTATATAAAAAATAATCCTCAAGCCATTGTGAATTGTGAAATCTAGAATAACACATTTATGCTCCTTTTAAATAAAATATAAAATAACCATACTATATACTTCAACCCCTCAAAATACAAATGCACAAGCCTTACCACAAATAAATTATGTCATCATTCGAGAGCCATAAATAACATTCACAAAAGAGAAAACAAAGGGCCATGTCTAAATCAGTCATATCTGGTTACGCTAGAGGCGTTATCTTTGGTAGAGTGGGGTGGGGTGACACTATTCACCCCACCCAATCACAACCTTTTCTCATCGCCCTTTCCACGAATCATATTCTGACATGTGTTTAAACTTTTTAAGGTGTTTTAAAACTTGAGAATCATATTTTGACATGCGTTGAAACTGTTTTAAGGTGTTTTATAGCAAGGTCAGGGTTCGAACCTGAGACATCCTTTCCCTTTATTGCCAGGGTTTCTTGCTTTTGTTCTATTTTTAGGGTTATTCTTTTTTGTGACTGGTTTTCTTGTTTGTGCAGAGATGCAATCCAACGGAGCGCATAGAGGTTGCAAGATCGAGTTCCGTGAGCCCGACGTCTTCTTATCATCCGAGCTCGGCGCCTTCCTACCAGCCCAGTCCTGCGTCTTCGTCTTTCGCGAGCCGGGCTTCGTCATCGTTCGAGCACGGTGGAGCAGGGGCGGGGAACTCTTTGATCCCATGGCTCGAGAACCTCTCGTTGGCGTCTTCTTCGAGCAGACTGATTCACAGCGGGGGCACGATCAACGCGCCGGAGTCAGCGTCTGCATTTCAAAACTGTTGCAGGAAAGAAACAATCAAGGGAACACCATGGGTTTCCAGCCGGGCGGCTACTTCAGTTGCAGTCTATATGAAATCGAACGAAAACCTAGTGGAAATGCTCGAAGACTAGATTTAGTGTGCGCTTGAATCGAACCCTCCCACCGAAGTAAAGTAAAAGAAAAACCCCTAAGAGCTTATGATCTTGCTCTGAAGAGTTGCATATGGTCATGATTTCTTTGTATTGAATATGTTAACAGAATCCTAAACCCTCGGGCACCATCCCCTGGGAGATCGAAGATATGTTGGGCAATCAGGGACAACCAGACACTGACACCAACACAAATGCATCTGCCAGCCTCCGCACCTCTATTACATCTGCAAAGGGGAAATCTGCATGGGGGAGGAAAAAAAAATTTTAATGTTTCTGAAGCAGCGGCGGGAGTAGCAACAGAAGTGCCTCATGCTCACCTTTCTCCTCAACAGATTGAAGGTAATGCAGTGGTAGAAGTTGTTTCTGGTCCTCTTCCTCCACCTCAGAACGAAGGAGGTGATGTAGCAGCAGCAATTGGGGATGTGGCTTCTGGATACCTTGCTCCTCCTTAGATGGATGATGGTGCTGTGGCAGAAGTGGCTTCTGGTCACCTTCCTCCTGAGACACAAGCTGATGTAGCAGCAGCGGTGGCTGAAGCAGCTTCTGGAGACCTTTCTCTTCCTCAGACAGAAGATGATTGCAGTCTGTTGTTGAACGTGGATTGGACAGAGGCAGAGGCAGAGGCAGAGGCAGCGGCAAAGGTAGGGGTAGAAGCGAAAGCGAAAGTGAAGGCGAAGGCAAGGGCCTATATCATGGCTCCAAGGTTGCCTTCAGCAAATTCTGTGCCCACTTCAGTAGTGGGGTCACCTCCAGTTTCGAAGTCTGAGAACACCAACATTAAGGAATGCAACTGGGAGCAAAGTACCCATCTCACAACATAAATATATAGCTCCTATCTCTAACAAAAAGTCATCTCCAGCCGGCAGTAGGAGCACACCATCTGTTTTGGAGCCTCCGCATATCTCTCAAAGCTCGTCAGGAAACTCTGCAAAACAACAATACTAGCAAAGGCCACAATGGTCAGTCTCCCTCAATCGACAACAATTCCTTTTTACCTATAGTCCGTATGTGCAGCAGCAAACGGTACAACAATTGCAGTTTTCACCTCAATCTGCTCATCAAGTATCAACACTCCATCAGAAACAGCAAATGCAGGGTCAAATTCCCCACAAACATCTTTCAGTAATCCTACTCTGCGTCAACAGCAGGAACAACAACAAATACAACGAGGATCATCAACATCATCCAATTCTGGGACATTGTTGCTTGCCTCTCCAACATTAACGTTGGGTGGTAGCCCCACAAAGATTAATCCTGTTAGATCTCTTGGAGTCAATTTACATGCAAAGTATAGGTAGCCCACATGCAGTTCTACCTTCTCAATATAAGTAAACATTTACAAATGTATCTGCAAATCCTGCAGAGCAAAATAAAATGTAGGTGAAACTCCTATTTAGTGATTACGAATATGTTGACACAGATGTTTCCAAGTGTGTGTCATATATAGGTTTTTTCTGATAGGCTATTGATTGTTTGACTATTTTTGAGCACAGATGTCTTAATCAATATCAGATAAATGGAGAAATAATCTCACAGGAATCGTTATAACTGGGAACCATCTTTCCGGAACAATACCTCTGACACTTTACTCCTCTGGTTAGTTGGAGCTTCTGTTGTTGGGCAAAAATTTGTTCGAAGGAGGGATTCCTCCAGAGATTGGGAACTGCCAGAGCTTGAAGCAATTAAGACTCAGCCATAACCATTTGACTGGTGTTATCCCTGTCCAGTTTATGGGTTCGAATCTTCACATTGATTATCTAGATATGGCAGATAATAATTTGCAAGGTGAAATACCCTCAAGCATAGGGCAGAGCATTAATTTGAGCTCCATTGACCTGTCCAGGAATAGATTGAGTAGTAACATTCCTCCAGAATTGGGGCAACTCTCCAATCTCCAGCTACTCAATCTCTCTTCCAATACAAGTACTTTATCTAAAGGTCTGATTTTGAGCTTACTTCTACATATGGTATACGTCAGATTGTTCTTATCGCTCCTTAAAACGAAAGGAGAGCACAATATGGATAAATTCAAAATGCAAAACAAAAAACAGATATTTCCAAATGGAAGCGGAACAGAACAAGCCACATAAAAATACCTAGTTATGAAAAAGAGACTTTGTTAATCTGTAAACTGAAAGCTTTGGTCTTTGTACGGGAGAGGTGAGCTACAAGGTTCAAATTACAATTACCATTGGTAATTGAAATGGATATTTGTAATTGTTGATTCAAAAATGAATCAAAAGAATATGTATTTAAAAGACAAAACTCCATTTCCTCTTTCCTCTTCTCATGGAAACCTTAGAAACTGAATTTAAATTTTACAATTTGCCAAGTTAGCCGTACGTATTGTTATTCAGAGGTAGTGAAGTAGTTAGAAACAAAATAACGATGTTACAAAACAAAAATTGAAACCGCGTGTATATATATGATCGAAAAAGACTGCAAGATATCAAGTTATGCACATACTTTTTGTTCATTCTAAAGCCTCTAAGCTGTACAAAATGCCAAAGAATCATCTGGCTAGAGAATATCGAACTCCCGAATTTCTCTGGAGTAGTTGAAGAACAAAAGAAGATATTCTCTGGAGTTGTCGAAGAACAAAAGGATAAATAGATGCCGGGAAGACGCTCAATTCTTTAAAGCTTCCGATATGATGAAAAAAAACAAGTGTGTTTGCCCTTGTTTTAGGGCAAATAGAGAGCAAAACAGAAGAAGTATTAGAAGGATAAATACACAACCACAGGCCGGATCAGAAAATTCAAAAACATTTGAACATAAATTTGCCAATAGATTGCAAAATTTTCAGTTCTGGCAAACTTACAAGTACAGTGCAAATCATCCCACAAAATGCCCCTAAATTCTGCTCAAATCGAAAGTAGTGAAGTGATACCCTCGATATACTGAAATAATCTCACGCGAATCGATGAAACTGGGAACCGTCTTTCCGAACAATACTTTCTGGGAACCGTAGAGTTCAACCAAAGTGTGCAGATTCAGAATTCAATCTATGTTACAAAATACAAGCTGTGCTACTTTCTTAGCTTGTACAGAGATAATAAAACTGCACTCTCTAGGGCCCTTGGAGACAAAGAAATAGTCATACAACCTTAACCAAAATCATTGACATCCAATTGCCCAAAATAATAGTTGATATTCGTTCAATGAATTACAGTTAGTATGACAAAATCCAACTCTTAATGTGTTTGACATCCAATTATGCCTTAGTCTCTACCACTGTAAAGCAATTATAAAAAATCAATACTAAATTTGCATTTGCCTGAATCAGACATCGTTAAACACAGCCAGTCAAGAGGAAGGCCTTTTCAAGACAGACTGCTTTCTACCATCAGGTATTGCAATCAGAACTATAGCCTTTGATGACCTCAAATAAGGCACGTCACATCTAAAATATCCTTTCCTTTCCAGCTGTAAAATCTCGCCTCTTTTTAGGTTGCGCATATTTGCATCTCCTATAGCTAAACTTTCCCACCTTGTACATGGATTGAGAACTTCAAGAAAATCGTCAGTTTCCTCGAGCTGCAAAATTGAAGTTCATAAAAATAAATTATTTTATATGAGAACAAAATCACCTGTTTGCTGAAAAAAGATAATAACACAAAGAAAGCATTCACATATCCTGAAAAGTAAAAACATTCCATAGAGGAGAGCAAAAAGCCTAATTTTTTTATCAAATTCATTTTAATACAACAATTCTTGTGCAAAGGCAGCTAAAAGCCACTGCTGCTTCAACTTTCCAGCTGTGGAAAATAAGAAAGAAGAAAAAAAAAAATCTAGTAAATAAAAAAAATGGCAGCTGTGGAATATAAGCAAGAAGAAAAAAATAATCTATTTAGTAAAAAAAATGGTAAAAAAGTACCTTCTTTTTAGTAATTAAATGATCAAGCTCAACAAGAGACAGATTCACCAGCTCAGATATATTTGGAAGCCAGGTAAGCTTTAACTTTGTTGTTTTGACGGAGCCCTCGAGATGCAGCACTCCACTAAGATGTATAATGGTGCCATTCTTGTCCTTTTCAACACGTTTTATGATGGCATTGCCCCAATCCATCAGTGTCACCTCTTCGCCTTCTGAGACAGCAGCTGCGTCAGCACCATCCAGCCATATTTCTTTTTTGTAAGTAGTTGCTTTTTTCCCAGCTCCTTCATACTTTTTATGCCGGGGTGCAATTATAATAAAAGGTTCTTCAGGCCCATTTGTTAAGCACAAAAGCACACGACCTTCTTGAAAAACAGCAGTGTGTCTTGGACATATAGGATCAATAATTTTCTTATTCATTGTCCAAAGCTTGTCCCACTCCATGAGGTTGAGATTTTTCGATGCTCCCTGAAGCAATGGCAGAAAACAAATTTATAAATGTTTGACCAAATCCAGGAGATAAGAAGATAGAGTAAGTCGATCAGACACTGATAACAAGAAGAGGCAAACTAGAACAATCCTATAGCAAAAGGAACCCCAATATATAGCCTTACTTGAGAGAGAATAAACTGCTTCAAGGCCTCCACAGTCAAGCCTCTTCGTATTATTCCTTGCACTGTTGGGAACCGAGGATCATCCCAACCCTCTACTTTACTGTTATCTACAAACCATTGTAATTTTCGCTTGCTCAAAAGTGTGTAAACAAAATTCAAACGACTAAAATCCCATACATGGACCTTGCGCAAACCCATATCCTGTAAAACCTGATAGTACTGTTCATTGCGATCATGGTATTCACTTGAACGGAGAGCATGTGTCACACCCTCAATGCTATCGACATATGGGCATGCAAAGTCATACATTGGATAAACTTTGTACTTGGACCCAACACGATGATGAGATATAGGATTGCATCTATAATAAACAGGATCCCTAAGTGATTTATTTGTAGCCTGCATATCCATCTTCCCTCTAAGACAGCATTGCTTACCCCTCTCAGTCCCAGCAACCATTTCTTTCCACAAAGCCATATTTTGCTCCACAGTATTATTCCTATTCACTGACTCAATTCCATCCATTCTCTCTTTCTGCATCTGCTCTCGGGGTGTGTCATCTACATAGGACTTTCCCTCAGATATTAGTTTCTCAGCCATCTCCATTAACTGCGGAAAATAATCTGAAGTATATGTGGGTCCTTCTCCTTTGATACTGAGTGTATCCAAATCATTTAGAATATTCTCAACAAATTCATTGCTTTCTTTAGCAGGATTCGTGTCATCAAAGCGTATGATTAAGCGCCCTTTATACCTCTGAGCAAAGTATTGGTTTAAAAGAGCAGCCTTTGCATGCCCAATATGGAGATAACCACTCGGCTCAGGAGGGAAACGTGTACACACGTTTCCCATTTCAGCATCTGGCAGGTCAATGTCCAAGGAACCCTCTGCTTTTTCTATTTCGTTGTTTTCACCTTTGATCCCAGTACCATCATTCTCTTTCTTGTTCACCAACCCCGGCTTGCCAATTCCTCGTCTGCCTACATATTTTTGAATTACTTCACTCAGTACTGGATATTCTGACAATATTGAATTGAACCACCGGACTAGATTCTTAAAGTTCTTTGATTTACGGATACTTTCCCATCTTTTCCCAGTGCCTGAGAACAAGAGTCATCAAAAGTTTTATGATACATCTATCGTTCTGGATTTGTCACTGCCTTGTAGTAAAACAGAAGAAAATATATGAATACAGACAAGCCTATATGCAATTGATGGGCAACAAATTCACATAACTTGTAAGAGAGCAATGCCCTATGTATATGACCAACATGTGCATCAACTGATGATGAACTCAAAAAAATAGACGCTGACGACAAATATATAAATGACCAGTAATAAATAGCATACCTGCTAGACCAGACCAAACTGCCATATCAGCTACAGATAAACTATACCCAACCAGGAAAGTCCGCAGTGACAGATAATTATCCACATAAGTACAAGATTTTTCAAATTCAGCTCCAGCCGAAAAGACAGTGGCGTATTCCAGCCATTCATCAATCTGGTATAATATCATACATTGATCAAATCAATTTCTAGCATTGCTTAAAAAAATACATAGGAAGCATTCAGACATTCATAACATCGATTTTTCACATTGTTGCAACAAATATATAGAAAGAACTCGGCCAAAATAAATAAATAAATATATATATATATATATATAGAGCCCCAAGGGTTAGCAATTTAGCTCAATTGGTCAAGTCCCCATCGTTAAAGCACCTTTGCTATTGAGAGGTCACAGGTTCATGGTCAACGATCTCTGGGGTCCATGAACCATATATATATATATATATATATCATTTAACCTACAGATTATATGCAAGATTAGACTTGAGCTGTTAATTATATTTCTGTAAATCTACAATCCGGAAAATTCACTTCAATAATCACTATGGAATGTAATTAGTAGCTAATCCCTAGATAAAAGGACAATGTATAAATAAGAAATAGTGAAAAGTGAATAATGAACAATCAAATCTTTCTGAGTGGAGTAATAATTTTATCGGCTTGCGTTGCAACCAAGAAGGACCAGAAGTACAGTTTTCAATGTGCAAGGGTTTTACAACTAGACAAGGAAATGCTAAACAAAAGGAACTTGTCAAAACATCAAGCAGTACTCACAAGCAATGGAGTCTGAGAAAACTAATAGGATAAAAAATTTCATTAAATAGAGAAATGGCAAAGAGAACCACCTGCGCTGTTGCAAATGCATCACGGTTGTAAAAGTCGGGGACACTTGCAATGTGGCCAAGGTATCTTAATAATATTCCAGTTCCATGAAATTCTTCTCTGTAACAAGTACACAGGTAATCGTATGAACTCAAGTAATTCCATGTGCAACAGTAAAATCCCCCATCACTATACTGAGAATTTCACCCTCATTGTACATCACTTCTGTAATCCAGTCCCTTTAGATCCCTTGGCTCATAAAAGGTAAAATGGTCATAAAGTTCAATCAAATATGAAATGCTCTGAAAGCACTGAATATTTATCTAGTAAGAAACATGTCCCTGCT
This sequence comes from Pinus albicaulis, assembly GCA_034641835.2. NCBI lineage: Eukaryota > Viridiplantae > Streptophyta > Pinopsida > Pinales > Pinaceae > Pinus > Pinus albicaulis. The sequence goes on from CM076577.1 coordinate 634,113,692, forward strand.
TCAGAATATTTTTTTTTTTCAAAAACACTTCAGTAAGTCTTCCACTATCCATGAATACTTATGCTAAAATGCAGCCCCCAGCTTAAATATAAAACAACTATGGTGACCAAGGAATCATAATTCAGAATAGATGTTAATAATACGGTAACAGAAATGCAAGAGAATCATGCATATATGCAAACATAGCAAAATATACAAAAGTGAAAAGTATAATTCTCAAATCAGAAGAAAACACAATATATAGGAGCATACCCAGAAGGAAAGGAGACTGTTGGTGGCGACCCCGAAGGAAGCTTGGTATCAGCCTTTATCAATATACCCGCAACTGCTGCTGTAGCAAAAACGGAAAGGGGTGGACCTTCTTCTGCATATGCCAAAGCCACTTCCATTCTGTATGCACCCAGATCATATACTCATTGTCTTTCCCACAAGAGTTAAAGAATGAAATAAGATGTCAATATAGCAAAACAAAAAAGACCAAAAAAGCCAGGAATTCAATCATGTGTCTCAATAATTTGACTACTACAATCATGTTGCATTTGAAATTTTGGTCATCAACATTGGGATAAAATAACAGACAAATATATAAACATGTGCATTGTAATACTAATGTTAAATATTATAACATGTGACCAAAGTGTAAAATGTAATATGTAAAAAGATAGGTGGTTAAACCACCATAACCTCACAAGGATGCTACAAATTTGAGATGAGAAATGATATGCCTTGAGAGATGTAACATTAATGTAGCATAACAATTCTATTGTATATTGAATGAGTATGCAATCCCCAAAAATGACAAGGTATCAAAGCAACTCAATTCAAGTGGAACTAGAACCAAATAGCGGAGAACCAATATGTGCACAAGAAGTTGTGCTAGGAAAGTCCCAACTTCAAAATGAATAAAGAATGCAAGCCGATATGCAAAGGCAAGATGGTTTTTCTTTAAAAAAATAAGAGGCAAATATATTAAACTTTCAAACGTGGTAAAGCTTTCGAATTTTAAGTCCATATAAATAAAAGATCTCGAAGCCTGTCAATGTCAAACAGGCAACAAAAACATGGTTGTGTTGGAATTTGGAACCACATATGAAGTCATCAGTTTTGAAGATTTGGAGGCATAGCGAAAAAAAATGTAGAAGTACAAAATTCACAGATTGACACATGCATTACATTAGTTTTCAGCTTGAGGAAGAACAATAGAGAACATGAAAAGGACATCAGATTATAAACGGTCAAGAACAAGAAAGTTGCAGAGAGGATTCACCCCTGAGGACAACATAGAGATGTATCAAAAATGGTCAGAGACTCAAACTGAAAGTGAAGAATTGATGATTCAATACCCAAATAGCAAACTCAACAAACACAAGCAAAAGCGTTCAACAGTCAAAGTTTATTATGCTCACAGCTGTGTTGAAATATGTAACTAAGTTACGTCTTCATAATGACATATGTAATCATGATTTTATGTATTTGATGTAATGAGATCAATAAATTTATTTTTGTTGATCTTGAGGCATGGGTTTCATGCTCAAGGAAATTTATTTTTAGGTCAAGCTCCCATTGAGAGCTTCTAGGTCATTGTCATGTATGAAAGACCCATTTGGGCATGTTATACATTGCAAAGAAAAATATTTGAGTCAATGTTAGAGTCTAAAGACCCTCCAAGACCTCATCACAAGTGCTACAATCAATCAGCCCTCACAAAGGAGCAGTCGGCCTATCAAAAGGACATGTCCGCCCAGAGATGATGTCAAATCGGCTTAATTGCATGGATGGAAAGCCTATATAAAGGAGGACTCGGCCTCACTTAAGGAGGCATTCATCAAGTATCATCAAGTTCTATCTATGCAAGAAGAAGTGGCCTAAAAGGCTAGAGAAGGAAGAGATAATCTCCAAAAGAAGTATCCGAAGTTGGAAATCTGTTTTAGCGTCAAAGTCTCTCACACGTGCGAAAAAGATTGGGTACTATCTGTTGCTGCAGCAGCTGAGTTATAACAGTCATCTAAGAAGGCCGAATCATAAGAAAGTCAAGCCACCTTACAAGCCAAGTTCCAAAAGCAGAAGCTTCTATCCAAGCGAAGAAGAAACAAGGGAAAAATCTGTCTTTCTCCCACACGTGTTGCAACTAGGGTTTCTGAAGTGACCGAAAATTGCAGGCCTGTAATAAGAAGCTGAAAATTGAAGAGAAGCCGAAATCAGTGGTGTAGCAGTCAGTTTTACCAGCGTTGACTTAGAAGGAAGAAGGGTTGTTCAAGAAAGAATTGTGACTTGGTCTTGGACAGGTTCTTGGTTAAGGGTCTAGGTCTTGGAATTCGTCAATTGAAGATTCTATAAAAAGAAGAATTTTGTGGGTTTTCCTCTCAATATTGGAGAGGTTTTGGCCCCGGCTAATCGCCTATATCTTGTGTCCTTTGTCTCAATGTTTTTTATGTTTTGGTAGTTGTTTGATGAAGAGAACACAATATTAATCAAGCTAAAGAAGAACCTAATTAAGAAAAGTAAAAATCCTTCACAAGCAGTTAACATTATAAGAGAAATCACCTACACTTGTTGCCTCTAGATTTCTCAACATGGTATCAAAGATAAAGTGAAAATTCAAAGAAGGGTAGCTTAAAGAAGGACACTCAAGGGCCGAAACACTACTAAGATCATCAAGAGCATCATTCACTTGTTGTCCCTAGATTTCTCAACATGGTATCAGAGCTAAGATGAAAATTCAAAGAAGGATAGCTTAAAGAAGGACACTCAAGGGCCGAAACACTACTAAGATCATCAAGAGCATCATTCATCGAGAAGGAAGTAACCAAAGAAGATCTCAAAACCCTAGTTCATTCAAAGAAGAATTCAACATTTGAATTTTGAAGCATTCTTGGAACCTTGCTCAATCATCACCTCAAGAAAGGGAAGACCTTAAGAACCCTACCTCCACTAAAAGAAGGACTTTGAAGTATCTTGAAGTTTACACATCCAAGGGAAGTAGAAGAAGGCATTGTCATCTTCATCAAGAAACCAAGGTGATCTCCCCCTCTTTGAAGGATCATATTTTGAAGGAAGACATCTCCATCAAGAAGTCATCTTCCACTATCAATATAATCGTCAAAATCAAAAAGGCAGCAGATTGAAGATATTGTCATCAAGGAGTATTTTCTCTAGTATCTTTAATGTCAAAATCAAAATCTATCAAAATGTCTTTTTGTAAGGAAAGCAACAAGTTGGTTGGGACTTCAAAATTTCTTGCATGGAAGAAAAGAACAGATCTAAACCTCATAGAAAATGAATTCATGGAGCCTGTTAAGGGCTCAATCTCTAAACCTTCAGAGGAAGAAGCTCAAGCTCTTGCAAAATTCATGAAAGGGGAAGTAAGGTCTCAAAGGATTCTCATAGAATCTATCAAGGATCCCCTCATTCCCTATGTATCAAAATTAGAAACATCAAAGGAAATATATGACAAACTTGTAGAATTTGTTGAAAAATGGAACTAGGTTTGGTTTTCATTATTATTGTATTTGTCAAAAGAATTTATTATTGTTAAATGACTTATTAAAGCATGGGTTTCATGCTTGGGTCACATTTAGATTAAGGTCCCAATTGTGGACTTCTAGGTTAGTCATTACAGATTTAAATTGATCCATCTTGGGCTTTTAAATCATTTAATATTAGGATGGCCAAAATGGCTCCTCTATCAAGTCATCTTCTTCAAGGTCATCATCCTCGGTCTTCAACAAAATCTACTTCAAAGATCAGTGCTCAAGTAAAATGATACAATCCATCAAAGCAGCCTCCTCAAGTCGACCTCAAACCATCTTCAAGTCGGCTCAAAATAGGACACACTTATTCACAATGCTCATTTCGGCTCATTTATGGACAAACTACCATATATACCCAGTTGTGGTTTCGCATTACTCACACAGAAAATTCGGATCAATTTCAGAGGTGAAGTTTCAGATCAATTACAGAAGATGTTTTCGGATCACAATAACATTCGCTACTTCGGATTGCAATGAAGAACAAAAACAGAATTTCGGACATATCTCAAAAATGAAGTTCGGATCACAGGTTCGGTGCCATTGCAGAAGGATAGGATTTTGAACCTATTACAGAGATGCAGTGCTACCACAGAACGAAGATCAGATGTTCTCAGTGTTACAGGCTCGATGAAGTTGCAGTGTATAATGTCTCGGTGAAATTGCAGTGTATATGTCTCGGTGAAGCTACAGTTCTCTTTTGGCTCAGTTTCTATCAGAAGATGCAGTACAGTGGCTTGGTGACATGATAGTGTTGTGTGATTCAGTGCTATCTCAACTACACATAAACTTGGTGCTATAAATTCGGTGTCATCTCAGTCATGAATTTCGATGCTACAATGATGTTCGGTATGCTGATGTTTGGAGCTATGTTGCTATGAGGATGAAGTTTTCAGTGCAAGCAAAGTAGATCTCAGTATTTTGACAGTGAGGAGATCTCGGTGCTATCACTTTGAAGGGATGACATGATGGAGGAAGCCTACAGTATAAGGGTCTTGATTGTTTGATCTTGAAACTGTTGAAGGAAGAATTTTGACCGGGTTTTCCCCAAAGAGTGGGGTTTTGCCCTGGCATGTGCCTACATCTTGTGTCCTTTATTTATTGTTTGGCATCAGTCTTGATGATAAGAAATTATAAAACGAAAGAACACATAATAATAACAAGAAACATCACAAGATAATGTCATGATCAGGGAAATTGATTAATTGCCAACTCCTTAATTTCTCTACCCAAATTGTTCTTTGTAAGCACTGAAAGAGAAGTGATCTCGTTAAGACAAGAACACTACAAGATGAAGATATGAAAAGAAGAAGGAATAGCCTCGTACTTTATGAGGGTGTCAGAAATAAGAGACCAACTCCAAGAGTTGAGAGAAATAATGTCTAACAAGGAAATGACTACCATAGTGCTCAATGCACTACCAAAGGAATGGGGAAACTTCACATCAAGCATCTATGGGAAGAAGGAAGCCACTCCATTCAATGAACTATGGTCATTATGCAAAATCGAAGAAACCAGGCTGAAAGCGAAAAATGATGTAGGATCAAACGAGCAAGCACAAGAATTTGTTGCCATGGCTAAGAGAAAAGGGAAGTTTGAGGAGTTTGGTCCTCGGAAAAAGAATAAGAATATGTCGAAGATACAATGCTATGGTTGTCATGAATATGGGCACTAAAAGAGAGATTGTCCAAAGCTCAAGAAAGAAAACAACAAAAGATGAAGGGAAGAAAGCCCATATCACTGAAGAAGTGGAAGAAGTTGAAAAGAAGAAATCCAAAAAGGAGGAAGTAAAAGATCTCTACTATGATTGAGATAATCTTCTCCACCTAGTTCTTTTTAGTTTCTGTAAAGTATAGATATCATGGTAGGAAACATTAGAAGCATGATAGGATGCATCTTGTTAGGGGATGGCATCATAAAAGCATGCAACTAAAGCAAGATCTTGTGAAATCATCATAAGAAGCTTGAAAGATAGATGGAGTAGAAGTCTATGGCAGTCATCAATAGAAGGAAATAGCTCTTGGGAACCTCATTAGAAGCCTAAGTAGTACTTATGATAGAACAATGTCATCTAGTATAGAACTCATCATATATCATTGGAAAGAAGCATTTGCAAGATGAGAATAATCAAGATCCTTCGCTGGAATCTTCATTAGAAGGCTCATCATTTGGAAGCAAATGGCTCACTAGGAATTCCACCTCGGATGAGATTCATTATTTGGAAGAATGATGATATGATGACAAAGGAATGAAGCATGTCGAAGTACTTTCAATCAAGGGAAAGGAGTTGTTGAAGGAAGTCTAGATGACCAAAAGAAGGAAAAGAGGTATGCATGCCTATGTTTGATAAGTTAAGTCATATCATCATATAGTTGTAGATAGCATGGATGGATACTCTACCTCATGAGTATGATCAAAGGAAAGGGTTCTCTTCTAGAAATGCATGAAGGCATGGTTCACAAATTGACTAGATGAAATCAACATAATATGTCCTCATATGGAATATGAGGTGGTTGACAAAGATGGGGGGAACTATGGTTAGAAGTTCCTGGGAAGCAATATGTGAAGAAAGAAAGAAGAGACCATGAAAGATGCAACTACGATCACATAGAAAAGAAAATCAACATCCAATGAATAGAAGGATTTACCATGATGTCTCCATGGGAAAGGTATGAATACCTTGGTAAAAGAAATAAGACACTTGACTTAAATATCTTGGAGATGAATGTATGCAGGATGTTGATGTCGCAACAAGAAGATGTCATGATGAAGGGCCATCACAAAAGGTAATTTTTTATTTGATGTCCATCTTTGATTTTTGAACAATATCTGGATGGGTTGATACATGGCTACCAAAAGAGAGTTGTGGAAGTCACAACTAGTACTCATGTGGTGGGATGAAAGATCCTAAAGAGAACATGATATGGAAAAAGGTAGCTATATTGAGAAAATCCATATATGGACTAGAAGATCACTTTCCAATGAAGAAAAGAATGACATGACTAACATGGTTCGTGAGGGAAAGTGATGGATGGCCAATGCCCTACAAAGAAGTCCCAAGAGATGAAGACTTCATAATATTAAAGTGAAATCCATGACATCGAATGCAGGAGCTTCTACAAGCAGTTGAAGGTCCCATGATCTCCACCAAAGAAGAGATAGTTGTGGTTGGAAATAGGTCCCTAGTTAAGAGGGAGCCTGGAAGCAAGTTTCTGATTAAGAAGAAACTTGGAAAGCAAGTCCCTAGCTAAGAGGTAGCTTGGACAAGTCCCTAGTTGAGAGGGAGCTTGGGTACATTCCTTTTATAGGAATGGGTACATTCCTTCATAGGAATGACTATATCCTCCCTGATTGAGAGGGAGAGATAGACACATCATTCTTGTCTTCACTTTGGAAGAAAGAATGGACGATTGGATAAGCATCTAGCATTTGATACTCTTTTAGGATGTGGTAGGGCATCCAAGATAAGAGTAGTCGTAGAGGACCGATATTCTTTGAGGACTGGGAATCCAAGATAAGAATAGTCCTGGAAGGACATACCCTGAGAGAACTCGTGTGGGGTATGTTCCTTGGGAGACAATGATGAAGGTTTCTATAAATCATTGGTCTCAACAGCATTGTTCTATGATCTTATGGAGAGATAGAGTTGTTAGTCAAAGCCTTGCTATGTGACAATGTTGGATGATATGATGCTAAACAGATGGGTTACCAATCCGACTCTTCTTATGAGAATTCTTCAGATTGAGAATGTCCAAGTACCTTGTGTGAAAATTTCTGAATGTTACTTATGCAGAAATCTATTGTTAGATCTGGTTATGCTCCTCCTACTTAATTAAGTTATTAACTGAAAACTTCAAATTGATATCAAAGAAAAACACATAACACACTTTCACCAATTCAAATCTAGAAAAAGTACATGCACACAAAGACAAAGTGACACAGTGATTTTCTAGACAATAGTCCTCGAAAAAACCCAATGCTGGAAAACCAGCCTCTCGCTGCTTGAGGGTTTTATTAATAAGAGTATTTCCGAATACAGCGAATTCTGGGTTCCAGATCTGGAAAACCCGTTAGAGAAAATATAGGTCTGCAACTCATCGACTGTTCTAAAGCCAAAATTTTCACTGATCCACACCCTCAAACGGGATTTACAGGACTCAGCCAAAATTAGGCCCTAGAAACCCCAACACTGCCCCTGAAGCCCCTACATCAACCTCTGCGTCCCTCAGCGCTGGCCTGGAAAGAGCTGTGTAACCCCAGACTGGGTGACGCAGTCCCTATGTTGCCCCAAAGGGTTTCCAGCTGCCTTACGCTACCCTGGGAGTGACTGCGCAGCACCTGTGTAGTTGAAGCTGCCCCTGCATTGCGCAACTGCTGATGCTTCTGCTTCTCTGCGTTGCCTTTCAGAAGTTGCTCTCTGTCTCTTGCTGATTCTAGACACTGGGATCGGATCATCCCCTTTGTCTAAACTCCCCTCTCTACAGTTGAAACACTTCTGAGCTATGTCACAGGGTTCGGCGAACCTAAAGCTTCAGGTTCGAAATTCGGCGAACCTGATAAAATTTTTCAAGTTCGATGAGGTTCGGCGAACCTAATGCCGAACCTCAAATCGAACATTATCTCGAACCTTACGCCGAACCTAAAGGCGGATTTTATGAAATTTGTCAAAAAATTCGATTTTAATAAATTTTAAGAGTTTTTTCGTTGGCGGGTTTTGTTGGTGGTTTTTTATAGCGGTTTTGATCACTGTGATGAAAACGATGGGCTATTCCCGCCAAGTTTTTTTTCCCCTTTCCATTATTTAAGAAATTGTGCTATCATTGTTTTTCACAACTGAAATCGAGTTTTCTGTTGCAACTTGCCGCCATCGAGTATGCTCTTGCTGTTGCCGGCACTGAGTTTGCAATTTTGCATTTGAGTGTGGCTCCTGCTGCGTAACGCGTTTGGGTTGCCGTGGCTTGTCGGAGACTGGAGTCATCTGCGATTCTGCACATTTCCAAATTCCGGCCATTTCCAAACTTGCCACAGCTGCCACTGGGAACAGATCTGTGGGTCGAGAAAATCTGTGAGGGGTCATGCTAAATCCACTCCACCATTTTACATTAGGAAACGCCACGTGAAAAAACTACTCTTGGTGACGGCCCACGGGTTACAGTGTCGTAAAGATAATGACAGGTGACATGATGCTTGTAATGATAATGGAATGCGTAATTATTTCGTTTCCAAGGACGGGTGTTGGAATAGGAAACCCTCTTCTTTGGTTTTCCTTTTTGTGATTCTTTTGTTAATTATGATATCTTTGTTTCAATGCGACAAGCTGATGGTTAAAAAGAAACAAAAATGACAAGGCAGTGGCACGCGAGAGGCCTGATCATTCACATCCAAATTATTTGAACTTTACATTATTTGAAATTTTGTAGGAACCTTCATTGCAATGGAGTGAGGAAGAAATAATAATTTGGTGAAATTAGCCACTTAAAAACTTACCTCACTTATGTCCATTATAGCAGTATTCTTTTTAATAACTTTGGCATTTTAAAATATTATATCTATCTATAAAGTAAGAAGGAATATGAGCGCTTTTATTTTTTTAATTCTTCAGTACCTATGTATATTAAGATTGAAGGAATTTAAGTCATTGAAATTGTAAATTGTTTATGGACCCTATTTTATTATGGTCACATCAACTTTGAACATGGGCTATGTTGTAAGGAATTATGATGTAGGACTATTTAAATCTTCAAAATCGTCGACATATTGTAGATTAAGTGCATTTTTTACTTTATTTGAATTATATTAAATTTTTAATATATATAAATAAATAATTAATTACTTTAATATTTAAGCAATTATTTTATAAAAAAATATATAAAAATCTATTTATTTTTGTATTTCCAAACTACTATGGTGTATCATGTATGTTTACAATTAAGTTTTAACTAATGTCATTGATATAATTAGAGCATGCTATGATTAAGTTATTCATGTGTGTTTACTAATCAAAATTTTTATTCATAGTTTTATAATTTATTAATTGATTTTGATTTTTAATAATTTATGACATATATTTTTATATTTATTGAAAAATATGTATAGTCGAACCTAATGTCGAACCTCATTACGAACCTCATCGGAAAATTCGAACCCGAATCGAACTTAATCGTTGCCGAACCCGAATTCGAACCCGAACCATGTGACATAGCTTCTGAGAATTCTTAGCAAACCCTGCCCTAGAATCTCAGCTTAGCTTCAGTGCTCTGTCTCTGTGTATCTTTACAAATGACCCCAAACCTTTCCTTTATACTTTTCTCATTGGGAAACCAACAACCATGATCAGATCTTGAATCAATGGATAAGATTAAAAGAAAGCTTGATCCGTGTGACTTAAGACAATTTCATCACATGTTTAATTTAATTAACTTTAATTATTTAAATTTTCTAAGTTTAGACTTATGAAATACATTAAAGTAATTAATTAATTGAATATCTCCCAAACCAGATGAAATTTCCCGAATCCCTTTCTGGGTCTTGTAGATTATGTGTACTCTAGTCCCTCCACAAATTTTGGGAGCTAGAGCACATCCGATGCTACCCCCAATACACAAAATCTCAACACTCCCTCTTAACAAGGATTGTACTCTAGCAATACATCACACACCATGTATTACAAGATTTTGGGCACTGGTTTCTGTGTTGTTGATGTTGGGCCTGTTGCCCTTCAACTTTGCACTGTTGCTGACATTCGGTACAGCTGCCCATGACGCTGTCACTGCCACTGCCACATATTTACTGCAGCTCCCTCTCAATCTGCTGCATCCGTGTTGCCCATAGCACTGCCACGGCTAATCTGTTGCACTGCAACTTCAGTTGCTCAGAGAAGCAACAGAATCTCCTGCCCAATCTTTGACAAACAAGTCAGTTGGGCTGCAATCTCATCACTGAAGCTCCATAGCATGTTGATCTGTGTTGCCATTTGGAGAATGCACAGCTACAGCTCTGCACTGCGTAAGCAGACTCCCTCTACACTGCTGAAGTCACATCAAACCCTTGTGCTGAAATCTCTCACGTTGTTGCTGCACTGTGTTGTCCTCCTTAAGCATTCCACATTGCTGCAGCTCTGCTCTGCACTGTTGAAGTCACATCAACCCCTACGCTATTGTTGCATCTACGTTGCTGCTCCACTTGCACTACGCTGCTCCTTCTAGCCTTCAAATTTGCCTTTGCTTCATCCGTGATCTATGCACCCACTGTTCCACTTGTCCCGCTACTATCTTAAGGCTCCCGTAGCTCGAATGTGATCCAAGAGATGAGCTGCTCAAGGATCCCGCCATCATTCTGTAGCTCCTCTACAAATCCATATCGCCCCACTTTCGTGGTTCATGAGCGTTCATGGTTGCATCATCTTCCGACCCATCATCCACCACAGTAGCTTTGGAAGAAGAAGCTTCCTTGTCCTTTTTCTTCTGAGGACAATTGCTGGCGAAATGTCCTAATTCACCACACTAGAAGCACTTGATCTTAGATAGATCCATCTTCTTCTTTCCCTGTTGCCTCTTTGATGCCAAGGCTGCATCTTCTTCTTCCTTCTTTACTTTGCTCAATCCCTAGCTATACTGCTTCTTGGTGATTTTGCGGAGTTCTTCTTGACACATGATTGCCCACAAGTTGTACTAGTCTGGAAGGTCCGCTCTACCCAAGATGCTTTGGACAAAGGTTTCCCATTCATCTGTGACCGCATTGAGAGCAGTCCTGACCATCACATCACCCTCCACCTTTGCACCCGTGGCAGTCAACTGGTCTCTGATCAACTGTAATCTGAAGAGAAAATGTTCCATGTCTTCCCCTGATGACCACATCTGAGTCTCCAGAAGCATCTTCCTCTGAACGGAATTTCCCTCATATAGGGATGTTAAGGCCTTCCACATCTCATTAGTTGTTTTCTTCTCAACTAGGTGTGGGACAACATGGTTCTTAACTCAATTCATTATCAGTCGCTAGGCATGTCGAGCAGCTTCATTATGCTTCCTCAGGAGATCTGCATCAGTCAGCGTGGCCAAAACGTTTTCTGCATGGTCTCTTAGATGATATGCCTCTAGGACTATAAGGATCCTAGCCTTCCAAACTGAAAAGTTGGAAAGGCCATCCAATCTGTCCTGATCATGCAGTCCATGAAGAGCCATCTGCTCATAAATTTGTCAGAGCTCCCTTTCTCCTAGAGATTTAGATCTAAGATCCTTGGCGAAACAGGCACCTTCGCTCACTCTGACAATTGATTTCCCTTCTTGGAAATCTGCCAAATCAACAATGATTCAGCTCTCTTCGATCCTCCGATCGATCTGCAACTTTCTTTGGCTAGAAACTCTTTGAGAAGTTGATCTCCTCCCACTCTTTGTCATTAGTGCTTAGGCTAAAAATCTGAAAACTTCATAAATATAACCCCACCACCACCTTCTGAAGTTTTGCAGCTCTGCTTACGGCCCTTCTAGATCTGACAGCTTCAGATCTGCGTCACCTTGGTTGGCTTCAGACAATCCCAGCACTGCCTCTGTGCAGTAAGTGCGTGGGCCTGTTGGGAGATAGCATAAGACTGAGTCACCCTACCCTCTACGTGAGTCTGCGTCCTCTGAAACTGCGTTGTCCCTTCAGATCTGGCCTTCTACTTCTCTTCCTGCTGCTTTTTGCAGCAAGATCCTTCAATCTTTCGTTGGTGACCCTCCTAGATCTGCAATTGCTCTGATACCATGTGAAAATTTATGAATGTTACTTATGCAGAAATCTACTATTAGATCTGGTTATGCTCCTCCTACTTAATTAAGTTATTAACTGAAAAATTCAGATTAATATCGAAGCAAAACACAGAACAGAATTTCACCAATTCAGATCTAGAAAAAGTACTGCACACATAGACAAAGTGACACAGTGATTTTCTGGACAATAGTTCCCGGAAAAACCCAATGCGAGAAAACCGGTCTCTCGTTGTTGGAGGGTTTTATTATTAAGAGTTTCTGATTACAATAAATTATGGGTTCCAGATCTGGAAAACCCGACAAAGAAAATATAGATCTGCAACTCACCGACTGTTCTGAAGCCAAAATATTCACTGATCCACACCCTCAAATGGGATTTTCAGGACTCAACCAAAATTAGGGCCTAGAAACCCCAGCACTGCCCCTGAAGCCCCTACATCAACCTCTACAGCCTCTGCGTTCCTCAGTGCTGGCCTGGAAAGCGCTGCGTAACCCCAGACTGGGTGACGCAGTCCCTACGTTGCCCCTAAGGGTCTTTGTGTAACCTCTGAGGGTTTCCAACTGCCTTACGCTGCCCTGGGAGTAACTGCGCAGCACCTACGTAGCTGAAGCTGCCCCTGCGTTGCATAGCTACTGATGCTTCTGCTTCTCTGCGCTGCCTTTCTGAAGTTGCTCTCTGTCTCTTGCTGATTCTAGACACTTGGATCAGATCGTCCCCATTTTCTAAACTCCCCTCTCTACAGCTGAAACACTTCTGAGAATTCTTAGCAAACCCTGCCCTAGAATCTCAGCTTAGCTTCAATGCTCTGTCTATTTGTATCTTTACAAATGACCCCAAGCCTTTCCTTCATACTCTTTTCATTGGGAAACCAACGGCCATGATCAGATCTTGCATCAATGGCTAAGATTAAAAGAAAGCTTGATCCGTGTGACTTGAGACAATTTCATCACATGTTTAATTTAATTAATTTTAATTATTTAATTTTCCTAAGTTTAGACTTAGGAAATACATTAAAGTAGTTAATTAATTAAATATCTCCCAAACCAGATGAAATTTCCCAAATCCCTTTCCGGATCTCGTAGATCATGTGTACTCTAGTCCCTCCACAAATTTTGGGAGCTAGAGCACATCTAATGCTACCCCCAATACACAAAATCTCAACAACTTGTATGGATTATGAATACCTCCCTAGTTAAGAGGGAGTGTTGAAATATGTAACTAGGTTCGATCTTAATAATGACATATGTAATCATGATTTTATGTATTTCATGTAATGAGAAAAATAAATTTATTTTTGTTGATATTGAGGCATGAGTTTCATGCTCAAGGAAATTTATTTTTAGGTCAAGTTCCCATTGAGGGCTTCTAGGTCATTGTCATGTATGAAATGTAGGAATTTATAGGATAAGTTCCTTAGATCAAGAACCAAAGGTCACCGCTCACAAATTTATCACAAATCAGTACATCAGTATAATCACGTGGTTAAAACCCTCGAAGAGGAAAACAGTCCACAGACTGAGCCAATGCGGCCACTTCAGGCAATTTATTAATATAAAAAAAAGTTACATATGTTTCTCTCATAAACGGTTACCGTACAAATGATCCTCCATGCTCTTTAAATAGAGATCATGGACCAATCAAGTGTTAAGCCACGAATCAAGTGTCGTTAATACCGAGGAGAGAGATAACCGTCGGATCACTACAAATCGTGACCATCGGATTATAAGTTACAAATATACATGGTAAAGAAACACACTTTACCTAACTCTACACTAGACTAAGTTATTCTTAACTATTTCCTATGTGTCGAAATATCCTAACATCCCCCCTTAAGAACAACTTGGGATATGATTGAAGGATTTACAAGAGTGACACAAAAAGAGCCTATTTCATATGTGTCAAAATATCCTAACATCCCCCCTTAAGAACAACTTGGGATAGAATTGAAAGATTTACAAAATTGACACAATAGGAGAAGGAAGGAGGCATTAGAGCCTATCCCCCCTTAATGACAACTTTCCTGAACTCCAAGCATGGATCGAAGTTTGGTAAACTTCGCTTTTGTGAGAGCCTTTGTAAAGATATCGGCTACTTGATCATTGGTTGGACAGTTCTGCACTTCAAGAACACGATCATGAATGAGCTTTCTAATGAAGTGTATGTGGAGTTCAATGTGTTTCATACGCTGATGCTGAACTGGATCTTTACGTAGCTGAATGGCACTCTGATTATCACACCAAAGTGTAGTTGGTTGCTATTGATGAAGACCAAATTCAGACAGGATCTGACGAAGCCACATGGCTTCCTTGTTGGCTTCAACTGCACCACGATACTCTGCTTTTGCTGAAGAAAGAGAGATGGCACTTTGTTTCTTACAAGACCAAGTAATAGGTCCTGAACCAAGATTGAATACATATCCCACAGTAGAATTTCGATCATCGGGGTCACCAGCCCAATCAAAATCAGTGAAACCAATCAACAATGGAGATGCTCCTGCACTGTAATGAATCCCGAACTGAATTGTACCTCGAATATATCGAAGTATTCTTTTAGTTGCTTCCCAGTGACTTTCATGAGGTTGGTGCATAAACCGAGCGACAAGACCAACGACAAAGGAAAGGTCAGGATAGGTATGGGTTAGATACAAAAGTTTACCAACAAGTTGACAGTATAAGGTAGCATCAACTTCAAGGGTAGTACAAGTGATTGAAAGCTTGACTCCAGACTGAAAGGGAGAAGGGATTGGCTTACAGTCTTCCATGTGAAAGTGGTGTATAAGATCACAAGCATACTTGGACTGAGAGAGGGTAATGCCTTCCTTGGATTGCAAGGCTTGAAGACCAAGGAAATAATGCAAGTGACCTAAGTCTGTCATTTCAAACTTCTTTTTGAGGCTAGACTTCACATGGTTTATATGGTTTGGATCACTACCAGTAAGGATAAGATCATCAACATAAAGAACAAGGATGGTGAAGGATTTACCCACTTTCTTGGTGTAGGTAGAGTTGTCAAAATGACACCTAGAAAAGCCATTATCTAAAAGAAATCTATCCATTTTGGCATACCAAGCTTGAGGAGCTTGTTTGAGACCACAGAGAGACTTCCTAAGGTGACAAACAAGGCTAGAGTCATTTTGGATAAAGCCAGGGGGTTGTTCCATGTAGATTTCTTCATGCAAATCTCCATGTAAGAAGGCAGATTTAACATCCATCTGATGGATTTCCCATTTAAAAGAGGCAGCAAGGGAAAGAACAAGGCGAATAGAATTCATTTTGGCAACAGGGGAGAAGGTTTCAGTATAGTCAATGCCTTCAACTTGTGAAAATCCTTTAGCGACAAGATGAACTTTATGTCTATCCACTTTTCCATCTGGTCCAAACTTTGTTTTGTAAACCCATCTGCATCTAATAAGTTTTCTTCCTTTTGGAAGAGGAACAAGATTCCAAGTATCGTTTGCCAATAAGGAACGATATTCTTCATTCATAGCTTCATCCCAATCTGGATGACCGGAGGCTTCTTCAAAGGTTTCTGGATCAGGATTTTCTAGAACTTGAGCCAATAAGGAAGAGGCTCTTTGGAACTGAGAACGTGTACGTCATCAATCGGCAAGGTCACCTGCAAGAGAACCTGTTGCATCCCAAGTAGAGCGGACCCATCTTGGAAGCAGTGGAGTAAAAGGAATAACTTCAAGAGGTGGAGGAGGAATTTCATCCTCGCTGTCATCATCTGAACTAGAAGGAACGCAAATAGAAGAGAGAGAGAGAGAGAGGTGGCACATATGCCGAATCAGGCTCGCAGGCCAAAGGTGGCACACCCGCCGAACTAGGCTCGCACGCTGATATATTTCCATCAAATTTTACATCTCTTCTAATGATTATATTTTTGGGTTTTGGTTGAAGAAGTCTATAACCTTTGACATCTTCAGAATATCCAACAAAAATGCATTTTTCACTCTTAGGTTCTAAGGCTCTATGTTTCGCATCTTGGGATATGGGCCCAAGCATCACTTCCAAAAACACGGAAGTGACTTACATCTGGTTTGATTGAGCTCCAAGCTTCTTCTAGAGTTACATTCTTTAAAACCTTAGTAGGAGTGCGATTTACTATGTAATTTGCACAGTTAATTGCTTCTGCCCTTACTATGTAATTTGCACAGTTAATTGCTTCTGCCCAGAAATTGAGACTAAGTCCTTTAGATTGAAGCATATAATTAGCCTTTTCTTTTAAGATACGATTCTTCCTTTCAGCTACACCATTTTGTTGTGGAGTATATGGAACGGTATGTTGCAACTGAATACCATGCTCAGTGCAGAAGTTGATAAATTTGTTGTTAACATATTTTCCTCCATTGTCTGATCTTAACTTAAGAATTTGATGTCCATATTGTTTCTCAACAAAGGCCTTAAAGGCCAAGAACATGTTAAAAACTTCACTCTTGAGTTTTAAGAAGTATACCGAAGTGCGTCTGGAAAAATCATCAATGAAAGTTAAGAAGTACTTGCAACCAGAGAAAGAAACAACAGGAAGTGACCACATAAATCACTGTGCACAAGCTGCAAATGGGTTGAAGCATGCCAAGAGGCACATTTGTCAAAACTATCCCAATGATGTTTTCCGAGTACACATCCGGAGCAAACATCATCTCGGCAAGATACCATAGGAAGCCCTGTCACCATATTTTCCTTACATAGAGTTTGAAGAGAGCGATAGTTTAAGTGAACAAATCGCTCATGCCAAAGTTTGCTCACATCATCATTATGAGCAACAAAAATCGAGGGAAGACAGGATAACCCAAAGTTGTCAAACTTATACAACCTTGTGGAATCATTAGCAATGCCAGTAGCTAAAATATGTCGAGGATCTTTGAAGTCCTTGATTACACCATCATGAGGTGAGAATTCTACTATTTTCCCTTCCCCTGAATGAGTTATCTGATAAACAGAGAGAAGATTGCATGACAAGGTAGGAACACATAGTACATCATTAAACTGACCATTATCGAGATGAATGGTTCCAAATCCTACAACATTAAGAGATCTATCATCACCAACATAAATATGTTTGGTGTCACAATCATTTAAAGAAGAAAACATGGCTTGATTTTTGGCCATGTGGTAAGAAGCTCCAGAATCAATGAGCCACTCATGAGAATGAGAAGAAGAAGATACATTTAATGCATAACCAGATCTTGATGCTTGACAACCAAAAGCAGAAAGTGCCATTCCTGAAGATGAAGGTGAAGAGTGCTCCAAATTGATGTTGTGCTTCTTCATTGCTGCTTCTAAGGCTTCCATCTTCTTAAAACATTTGGACTCTATATGGCCATCACGATTACAAAAGTTGCAATGTCTATATGTCTTCTTCCCATTTGTTTTTATTTGCCTTATCATTTTGGTGAGTTGCTTTTTCAATTTGTGGCTGAAATTGCTTAGGACCCTTGTTTGGTTTCGGACCATATTTTTTAGGATACTGCTTCTTGGAATTCTTTTGATATGATTGTTGTTGGGCTGCTAAGGCTTTCTTAGAAGCGTTTCTAGGAGTGATAAGACCAACGTGTAAGAGTTTTTCTTGTTCTCTTATCAAAGAATCACAAAAGTCATCAAAAGAGGGGTTCTTGTAAGTGGTTCCTGAAGAAATGATGGCTTCTCTAGTGGAATGGAAGGCGGAAACAAATACAGAGTATGCAAGGCCAAGCTTAGCAAGAATGCGATAGATGAGGCTACCATCTTCCTTTTTGACCTTACAATCTTCTTAAAGAAGTCTAAGGGTCTTGAATTTGGACAAAATGTCTTCAATAGAAGAGAAATTATTAGGGTCCAAAGTAAGCAACCCATTTTCACGTTGGTGGGCCCTGACTTGATTTTGAATGCCAAAGACAGTGTTTAGCTTGTCCAAGGCTTCATGAGGGGTGTCAATGTCAAGGATATGAAATCGAAGATCTTGAGCAATGGACATTCCTATCAACCCTCGTGCTTGATCTTGTTTATTTTCCCATTTAGCGACTTTATCATCATTAGAAGGTTTAGTTTCTTGTCCTGTGGCTATTCTATAAAGCCCTTTACTTCTAAGTATATCTACCATGTTAGGTTAGCCATTGGAAATAATTAGTGTTGTTAAGAATAATCGGACATGCACTTTCCATTTTTTTTTAAATTGAAACTGAGAAAAGCTGAAATTAACTGCTCCAATGGAAAGATCTCGAAAAATTAGGCTGATTCAAAAAAAAATGGCTCGAAGAACGGCTTCCAGATGAAAAAGTTATGCCTTTTTGAAAAAACGAGTTGAAGATGTCGAATAGTTACGGGAATGGTTTGAAATTTGATGATGAAGTTCAACTTTCAAAAAAAATCCCGCCCCTTTAACAAAAACTTTTTACAAAAGAAGCTTGAGAAAGAGACTTGAACCCAAGACCTCTATTCTCATAAACTAACTTCTCACCAAGTGAGATAGTAAAAGGATTATGTAATTGTTTGAAAGGAGGAAGGGGTTTTTCTTCTTTTTTTTTTCTTTTTTTTCTTTTTTTTTTTTTTACTCTTCAGTGTGCATGCCTTTTCCTGCACAAAAAAACACAATCCAAGCAAAAACAAAACAAAATGCAAGCCTTACGGCAGATTGTTAAATTTTTGGTTAGCCTTACCGGCAACTATCTACTTTTCCACTATTTCTGATTTCCCAAAATCGCACAAAGACGCAGGGAAAGAGCATACGTAGCAAAAAAAATTCCCTTCCTCCTGTTTCTGATTTGCCGAGATAGCAAACAGCGCAGAGCAAAGAGCATACACAGAGAAGAGGGTATAGATCCGGCAAATAAATAAAACCTAAAACCAAAATAAACAGAGGGAACCGAAATAAGAAATAAGCAAAACTTTTAACAAATGAAACTGCAAAACAGATACTTTATACCTCCAGATATAAACTGACATAACTTGGCCAACCGGAAACCTTTTCGCATTAAACGAAAGGCATTCTTCACTGTAACAGACGCTCCGGACACAACAGAGCGGTTCTCCAAGTCCGAAAATGTTCAGAAATAGTAGATCTAGAAAACGGTAGTCGCATGCAGTCAAACAGGCTTCGGATTTTGATCAACAACGGATATGGCCCTCAAAATAGCTCTGATACCATGTAGGAATTTATAGGGTAAGTTCATTAGATCAAGAACCAAAGCTCACCGCTCACAAACTGATCACAAATCAGTATACCAGTATAATCACGTGGTTAAAACCCTCGAAGAGGGAAACAGTCCACGGCCCAAGCCAACGCGCCCACTTCAAGCAATTTATTACTATAAAAAGAAAAGTTACATATGTTTCTCTCAAAAACGGTTACTGGACAAATGACCCTCCATGCTCTTTAAATAGAGATCATGGACCAATCGAGTGTTAAGCCACGGATCAAGTGTCGTTAATACCGAGGAGAGAGATAATCGTCGGATCACTACAAATTGTGACCGTCGAATTATAAGTTACAAATGTACATGGTAAAGAAATACACTTTACCTAACTCTACACTAGACTAAGTTATTCTTAACTATTTCCTGTGTGTCAGAATATCCTGACATGAAAGACCCATTTGGGCATGTTACATATTGTAAAGAAAAATATTTGAGTCAATGTTAGAGTCTAAAGACCCTCCAAGACCTTGTCACAAGTGCTTCAACTAATCAGCCTTCACAAAGGAGCATCCGACCTATCAAAAGGACATGTCGACCCAGACATGATGTCAAGTCAGCCTAATTGCATGGGTGGAAAGCCTATATAAAGGAGGGCTCGTCCTCACTTAAGGAGGCATTCATCAAGTATCATCAAGTTCAATCTAAGCAAGAAGAAGTGACCTAAAATGCTAGCGAAGGAAGAGATAATCTCCAAAAGAAGAATCCAAAGTTGGAAATTTGTTTTAGGGTCAAAGTCTCTCACACGTGCGAAAAAGATTGGGTACTAGCTGTTGCTACAGTAGCCGAGTTATAACAGTCATCTAAGAAGACCAAAATCAAGAGAAAGTCAAGGCACCTTACAAGCTGAGTTCCAAAAGAAGCCTCTATCCAAGCGAAGAAGAAACGAGGGAAAAATTTGTCTTTCTCCCACACATGTTGCAACTACGGTTTCTGAAGTGAAAGAAAATTGCAGGCCTGTAATAAGAGGCTGAAAATTGAAGAGAAGTTGAAATAAGTGGTGTAACAGATAGTTTGACAAGCATTGACTTAGAAGGAAGAAGAGTTGTTCAAGAAAGAATTCTGACTTGGTCTTGAGTAGGTTCTTGGTCAAGGGTCTAGGTCTTGGAATTTTTCAACTAAAGATTCTATAAGAAGAAGAAATATGTGGGTTTTTGTAAATTTATGTAGATGTTCTATGCTAGATGCAACTTTACTTTCTCTTCTATTCAGTCAGCAATCACATAAACAATAAAGTAAAATGTTGATAGAACATACTAGTAGATCAACAGAAGACAAGCAAGAAATATATATGTGTTGGTGCGTTACGGCGATCAGCAGGGTGCTTCAACCAACAAAGTCTTATTGGTCAGCCAGCCCAGTATGTGTCACATCACCCTCATTAAACAATCCAAGTCAACCAAAGTCAACACAACCCAAATAGTCAATGTTGTCCAAAAAGTCAATGCAGAATAGCAGCACGGTCAACGGTCAACCCAAGGTTACTTGGTAGCGGGAGCGAGAGCGCGGAGCAGGAGCGAGAGCGGGGAGCGCCATTTTTAGAAGCTTCTAGTCCGGAGCGTTTTCGGGAGCGTTTATATATATATATATATATATATATATATATATATATATATATGTATATATTTATATTTTTTATATTTTGATGCATATATGTCAACAAAAACATGTAGAATGATGAATTAGACATAAAAAACATAAAAACATAGATTGAATCATATAACATCAATCATCTAGAAGTTATAATTTTCATCAACCACGCCCACAAGTTGGAAGCATATAACATATTGACTCTTGAGTCTCGCGAATCATCAATCTGAAGGTTTCAAGCTTTCAAAATTCAATATATAACATTTATCATCATTGATTTCAAATTTCAATATCTAACATTTATCATCATTGATTCATTGATTTCAAAATTCAATTAACATTTATCTTCATTGATATATAACATTTATCGTCATTGATTCATTGATTTCAAATTTCAATATATAACATTTATCATCATTGATATATATCATTTATCATCATTGATTCATTGATTTCAAAATTCAATATTTAACATTTATCATCATTGATATTATATAACATTTATCATCATTGATTCATTGATCACCATATAACTCTCATGAAGCATCATATTCATAATTCATAATGACTTGTAAACTTATAAATGCCAACTTCAAAGTTTCACCTTTCAAATTCAAACTTCAAACTTAAATTGTCATTAAATATATGAAAGAGTCAAGTTTCAACTGTTCAACTGTCAACAACAATTAGAAAATACTAGTAAACAACAAATCTATTTTATCTACTGGCTGGCCCCTTGCCACGCCCACGAGAAATGTCTAATTTGTGTGAGCCACGAGGAAATGGTGGTCTTCTAGTACTCTCAGGAGTACCACGACCATGACTAGAAGGTGCAGGCTGGATCTGCAAAGGAACAATAGTGTGATATCGAGAACTGGCACTGGCACTGGCACTAGCACCCGCACTGCTACCAGTAGATGGTGGGACTGGCCCTGTGTGTGGCGGTGTTGTTGATGCTTCATCATCATCCCTAAAAAGTTCTACTTCCAATTCTTCCATATGTACCGTGCCGTCCTCCAAATTATCATCCTCCGGGTTGTTGTCCCAGACTCTGTATGATTGATCCTCATTTGCCCGATCACAATAATGGCTCAACAACCTCAAGTTGTAATGCACATAAACCAAGCTTTCAGCTCGGTTTTCATTCAGCTTGTTTCTTCTCACATTGTGTATGAAGCAGTAGGTGCTCCAACACCTCTCTGCAGAAGAAGTGTTCACAACCTGTGAGAGAACTTTTTTAGCCAACTTTGGCAAAAGTCCCATGCCGCCATATGCTTCCCACCATGTGATAGCATCAAATTTGTCCCCGTCTTCCATTGCATGGAAAGAACCAAAGTTAACAGTGCAACTGAAGTATTTGCCTAATTCAAGGCGCAATCTAGCACACTCCTCCCTGTCAGGTACCAACTTGTCCAATGCCTTCATGTACCCCTCTTGTACTTCTGGATTTGTGTGAGCATAGTTATTAAAACCGGAACTGGTGATCGGACCGGTGGACCTAATGAACTGGGTTTCTAACCGGAACCGGTCTAACCGGGAGCGGTTAGATCTCAATGAACCGATTTTAAAAAAAAATACATTAAATAATTATTTTTAATTAAAAAAACTATTTTTAAGATTTGCAACCATGATTCCAAGCCAATAGAGACAAAATATGCAAATTTTGCTCATTTATATACCATACAAAGGTGAATATATCAAAATGGCACCGAGTGCAATACATATCATCGAAAAATACATAAGCAATGAGGCTCCAAATGGCCCATAAAGTCCAAAAACAATGCTACAAGCTATGAGGCCATTGGCCTAATACAAGACTACATATTAATGATCAACAACATGATCACTCCTCATCATGATCAAAATCATCACCACTACTAGACAAGGGATCATCAACATGAGCTACATAAATAATATGGCTCAAAGTTTGAGGACTCCTAAAACTCCTCTACAACTTTAGTAGTAGTAGTAGTAGCAAAAATAGACATCAAAACTACAAATCACTAAGCAACATGGTCTCTCATAAAACTCATCATTGATTCATCGCTACTAGAAATGGAATCATCAACAAGAGATACATAAACATCATCTAGCTCAAAGTCTTCAAACTTGGATTGCTCAACCTTATAACATGATAGAAATTGAAAAATTTTAACATGCCTAACCAATGATTTTGGTTTGAGTGAAGGGTTCATCTCCTCAACCTTAAAATGCGGTAGAAAAAGATTAGCATGCCTAACCAGTTGTTTTCCTTTGATTGAAGGGTACATCAAGGTTCTTAAAGGACTTCATGCTCTTGATCAAATGCCAATCTCATACCCTTACACATGATAGAATCAAATGGAAACATTGCAAATTCCCAAACCATGAAACCCTGAAAACCATTAAGTCTGCTGAATTTTGAGTGAAACCTAAAATTCTAGTTTCTCCATATGAAATCCAATGAGGTCGAAACCACTCTTAAATATCCTGAGTCATTTCATGGTAATGTTAAAAATTTAAGTAAAAGGCACTTTTACTTTAAGAATTTAACATTACCATGAAATGTCAATGCTTCCCTTACCTCCACATCAGCCCTAAAACCCATTTCTGGCCCTAAACAAACCGTTTTTTTCATTGAAAAAAATTTCTGCCCAGCAGGAACCGTTTTTTGTTCCGGGGAGTGTTCGGGAGCGAACGCTCCCTGAGCGCTTCCGGCGTTTAAAAAACGCTCCCGAAGTGTTTTTTAAACGCCGAAAGCGCTCAGGGAGCGTTCGCTCCCGAGCGTTTCCGGAAACGCTCCCGAAAAGGCAGGGAGCGTTTTCACAGGTTCGGAAAAGCGCTCCCAAAAACGCTCCCCTCAGGAAGCGTTTTCGGGAGCGCGTTTCCGAACTGGAACGAGGGAGGGGGGACGCTTCCCCGCAACCTAGGGTCAACCTTTGACCTCGGTTCTTGTGCCAAATAGTACGAACTGCAAAAATCGAAGTTTGTGCCAAAGTTTAGCTCCGTTTGACTATGCATTGACCAAAGTCAACGCTAGTCAAACCTGCGGTGGAAGCCCTAGCTGCAGTAGAAAAATCAACATCCTTCTCCCACGTGTGAACAAAAAATTGCCTCCAAGTAGCTCGAACCAATCAGAAGAGGAGAGAGAATGTGTGAGGATGGGATGAGTGAAATGTCCTCCAACGTTGACCTTATTTATATCCATCAGTGAGGGTGTGTGACACATTTGCTGGGGGTGTAAAACCTTAAGGCCAACCTGCACATATTTTAAATAGATTAAAAATAAATTCAAAATAAATGTTCTGCTCATCGGATCAAGATGATCTTTAGATCGATCTTGCACCTCTCCGAAAGAGGAACCCAATAAAAATATTGGTATCTTCATCTGAGCATCACAACATGGAGTTTGGACCTAGTTGTCCAAATTAACACTCCCTCTCAACTAGGAAGAACTCCATCCACCTGTGCAATCCAAACATCGTGCGTCATCCTGCCGTAACTTGCTTTGTTGGCCTCTTTATTTCAAAACAGAGGTGGGTCAGTCACAAAGACATCATTCCCGGCTGACAGATTCATCCCAGAGGTCCGAAACCTCTATAGGACACACAAACAGTCTCATACCAACCTAAAGTTGGTTTATCTGACCTGAAGTCAGTAGGAGGTCCAAAACCTCACTAGACTTGATCCCAGATCAAGTGGTTGGACCGTGCCATCCTAGATAGAGAGTACGGCAATCTCTGATGCATCCATCAGTCTTTGCTACTAGTCTCTAGCTTTTCCCACCTCACTAGGCAAATGAGAGGTACTTCCCATGAGCCCTGAACTCAATGGGTAGGATGCATACGGGGCACAGATAATGAGAGGTGAACCAACTCAATCATCACAACGGTGGGGCAGAAGCACGCCAACAAGGTTCGGCAAGCCTAGCCCTATGGTTGCTTATAGCTCCGAAAAGCTATCCCCAAAACCGCTCAAAGCTCCCAGGGCTCATCGTCCAACAAGGCCCTCATCATAGGGTCATTCCACGATACCAAGACTCTCACGAAAGGTTAGGAACTTGACCTTGCCCAGGGGCTTTGTGAGAATATCCGCAACCTGCTCATTAGTTCCTATATGATCGAGCCTTACGGCGCCTCGTTGTACCATATCCCGGATAAAATGGTATTTGATGTCAATATACTTGGATCGATCGTGGAACATGGGATTCTCGGACAAGTGAACCCCACTCTGGTTATCATAGAGTATCACGGTGGTATCTAGCACATGCCCGAACAGCTCACTGAAGAACTTCCGCAACCAAACTGCTTCACAGCAGGCCATACTCGCTGCAATGTATTCGGCCTCCGTGGTGCTCAAAGCCACCGACTTCTGCTTCCTGCTCATCCATGATATCAAAGCAGATCCAAGTGAGAAGCAGCATCTCGATGTGCTTTTACGATCCACCACACTACCAGCCCAATCAGCATCAGTGTATCCAAGGAGTGTCACGCTCCCGGCAGTGTATCTCAACCCATGGTTTATCGTGCCCCGAAGATATCTCAGAAGATTCTTGGCACCAGCCCAGTGAATGTGATGAGGCTCAACCATCTGTTGACTCAAAGTGTTCACTGCAAAACATATATTTGGACGGGTGTTCACTAAGAACATCAGGGCCCCTACGAGTTGACGATACTCAGTAGGATTTGCTAACACGGGCCCAGTAGCGCTGACACTCAACTTCTTAAAGTTGAGCTCCATCAGTGTCGACACGAACTTAAGTCCACCATACCAAATTCCAGAAGCTTCACAATGTATTTTCCTTAAGAAAGGAAAATCTCGCCAGGTCTCTGCCAGAACTCCAGGCCTAGTAAATAGTGCATTAATCCTAGGTCCTTCATCTCGAACTCAGCAACGAGCTCCCTCTTGCACTAATGAATGAGAGGGTCAGCACCTGTTAGGAAGAGGTCATCCACATACAGCACGAGAATGAGAGGCTTCTCTCTATCAACCTTGAAGTAAAGGTTCGGATCAGCATTACTACGGGTGAAGCCCAGCTTCATCAGGTAGTTATATATCCTCTCGTACCAAGCTCTGGGTGCTTGCTTCAGCCCATAGAGGGCTTTCTTCAACCTGCAGACATGGGTGTCCCGATCCTGGGCTTCGAACCCCAAAGGTTGCTCCACATACACCTCTTCCTTTATCGCACCATGCCGAAATGCGATCTTCACATCCATCTGATGAAGACTCCATCCTTGCGTAGCAGCAAGGGCTATGATAGATCGAATGGTGGTATATAGGGCCATCGGTGCAAATATGTCATCATAGTCTATGCCTTCTTTTTGAGAGAAGCCTCGGGCAATGAATCTTGCCTTGACCTTTTCAGCATTTCCATCAGATCCATGCTTGATCTTGTAGAGCCATTTCGAGGTGACAACCGTTTTGTCCTCTGGTCTTGGAACCACATCCCAGACATCATTCTTCATTATGGACTCATACTCTTCGTGCATAGCATCCTTCCAAACTTGACGCTTTACGGCTTCCTCAAAAGATCCAGGCTCATATTGTACAATAGTTTTCATGGCTGCTAGATACCCTTGGTATCTACTCAGCTTCTTGCTTTCACGGAATGTCCCCCTTGGGGCCATATGTCCCTCGGCAATCCTTGAGAGTGTCCCTGAGCCATGATGGTCTCTTCCCTAGTGAAGGAGGTGGATCAATCGGGTCCATTGGTCCTTCAACATCGAGCATCGTCTCATCCTTCGGTCCTTCAACATCAGGCATTGTCTCATCCTTCGATCCTTCTTGATTTCTAGGCCTTGCTTCATGGTCTTCCTCAGATGTCAAAAGATTGACTACTTACCTCAGGGAAGCATCTTCGTCATAAGTGACATCATGGCATATCTCCACTTCCCTTTGACCAGGCACATAGACTCTATAGGCCTTCGAAGTTTCGTTGTAGCCCACAAACATTCCCTTCTTCCCAGAAGCATCCAGCTTGCTCCTCTTCTCTTTCGGCACATGAAAATAAATAGGACATCCAAAAACTCTAAAATGTGAGACGTCGGGTTTCTTACAAGTGAAAACCTCTTCGAGAGTTTTGGAGTCCAAGGCGGAATGTGGGCATCGGTTTTTTATGTATACAGCAGTGTTTGCAGCTTCTCCCCACAGAAACTTTGGTAAACCCTGGTCACATAGCATTGCACGGGAAGCTTCCACAATGGTCCTACTCTTTCATTCAGCAATGCCATTTTGCTCAGGAGTATAGACAGTTGTGGTCTCCCTCTTACTGCCAGCTTCTCTGCAAAAGTTCTTGAACTCGTTCGTCTCATATTCAGTGCCATTATCGGTCCTCAATATCTTGATCTTCTTCCCTGTCAGATTTTCCACCAAGGCTTTGAAGGTACGGAACCACATGAAAGCCTCATCCTTCATCTTCAAGAAGTATATCCAGGTTTTGCAAGAGAAGTCATCTATGAACGTCATATAATAAGAACATCCTCCCAAGGATGTCACGGGCAGCATACCAAATAGATCAGAATGTACTAATTGCAAGACATTAGATGTCTTTGTGACGCTTGAGGGGAAAGGTCCCCTTGTATGCTTTCCTTCGGCACAACCTTAACATACACCTTCTTGATTATTTGAGAACTCGGGCATCCCCGTCACCACCTTCCTTGCTTCGGGAAGGGCTTTGTAGTGAAGGTGTCCAAACCTCCGGTGCCATAGTTCAGTCTGTCAGATAGTATCACATGTCATCACTCCCAGTGGACTTCCTCCAACTTAGTAGAGTGTATCAACTCTAAACCCAATCGTGATAGCTTCCTTGAAGCTCTGCTTCCACATGCACACCTTTCCATCAGTGAATGCCACATTGAAACCTTTGTCTTCCATGGCCGATATAGACACAAGGTTCTTCTTCAAATTAGGTACATATAGTACATCCTGCAAGCAAAGGACTTGACTTTTAGACAAGTGGTCAAGTGAAGGGTCACAGTCCCTGTCCCTTTCACGGGATATGTGGCATTATCTCCAAGGATAATTTCCAGATTAATATCCTTCTCAACCATATCAGAGAGTGCTTCCTTGAACCCAGTGATGTGCCTTGAGGCACCATTATCTATCAACCAGACATCCATAGTGTCAGGTGGGGATGCAACAGAGAGGGAAGATACAAGAATGAATTCATTTCTTTTATCAACAACATTTGATTCCTCATACCTGGAGTTTCTCGACCTTTTGAAAGGTTGACCATTCCACCGGAGGGAGCCTTACTCTTTCCCTTGAACCTGTTGTTCCTTTGATTTCCATTCCTCCGGTTGTTGTTGTTGTCATCACCATCAGGAGAATCCTTCATGAAAGGACATTCTCTAGCATAGTGACATGGCCTATGACAAGTGTAACACTTGCCCTTCTTTCCTTGGGCCCCTACTCTTCCTTTGTTCTTTGGCCCACCAAAGTTCTTCTTTCTAGAATGACCAGCGTAGGCAGCATTTCCTTCATTTTCATACTCCTTCATTCTTGTCACTTCTTGAATGCATCTGGATAGTACTTCGTCAAAGTCAAGTATCAAATTATTATTTAGAACGGTAGTGTTGAATACATGCCATTCGGATGGGAGCCCTCCAAGTGCGGTGAGTACCATCTCTCGATCAACGATTGTCTTCCCAATAGCCAGCAGATTGTTCTTGATCTCGGTCAGCGTCAGAAAGTATGATTGAACAGACTGATCCCTGCCTTTCTTCAGATTCTTCAATTGATTCTTGAAGAATAGGACTTGATTTGCATTGTTGGCCTTGAACATGTTGACCAACTTATCATACATTTCTTTTGATGTGCCCAGCTCAGAGATGTAGGCAACCAAACTCTTGTGGATTGAGTCCCTGATCATCAGCTATGCTTTGATCTCTCCCTTCTTATACTTTGTTTTGGTGGCAGCAGTTGCAGTGGATGAAGGCTCTTGGATTTTACCCTGCACATAGTCCATGACATCTTGATCTTCCAACATAAGATCCAATGTCATCTTCCAAGCATGGAAGTCATCCTTCCCAGTGAATTTGTCATTAGCCTTGACGCCATTGTAGTTTGAGGAACCCATCCTCTTCTTCGGTGATTGCTACAAATTAGGGCTTTGTCTTCACCTCAGCTCCGATACCATGTAAATTTATGTAGATGTTCTATGCTTGATGCAACTTTACTTTCTCTTCTATTTCAGTCATCAATCACATAAACAATAAAGTAAAATGTTGATAGAACATACCAATAGATCAATAGAAGACAAGCCAAAAATATATATATGTGTGTGTTGATGCATTACAGCGATCAGCAGGATGCTTCAACCAAGCAAAGTCTTATTGGTCAACCAGCCCAATATGTCACATCACCCTCATCAAACAATCCAAGTCAACCAAAGTCAACACAGCCCAAATAGTCAACATTGTCCAAAAAGTCAACGCAAAACAGCAGTGAGTCAAAGTCAACACAGCATGGTCAATGGTCAACCTTTGACCTCGATTCTTGTGCCAAATAGTACGGACTGCAGAAATCGAAGTTTGTGCCAAAGTTCAGCGCCATTTGACTATACGTTAACCAAAGTCAACGCTGGTCAAACCTGCGGTGGAAGCCCTAGCTGCAGTAGAAAAATCAACGTCCTTCTCCCACGTGTGAACAGAAAATTGCCTCCAAGTAACTCGAACCAATTAGAAGAGGCGAGAGAATGTGTGAGGATGAGATGAGTGAAATGTCCTCCAACGTTGACCTTATTTATATCCATCAATAAGGGTGTGTGACACATTTGCTGGGGGTGTAAAACCTTAAGGCCGACCTACGCATATTTTGAATAGATTAAAAATAAATTCAAAATAAATGTTCTGCTCATCGGATCAAGATGATCTTTAGATCGATCTTGCACCTCTCCAAAAGAGGAACCCAATAAAAATATTGGTATCTTCATCTGAGCATCACAACATGGAGTTTGGACCTAGTTGTCCAAATTAATAGTTTTCCTCTCAAGATTGGAGAGGTTTTGGCCCTGGATGATTGCCTATATCTTGTGTCCTTTTTCTCACTGTTTTTTATGTTTTGGTAGTTGTTTGATGAAGAGAACACAATATTAATCAAGCTAAAGAAGAACCTAATTGAGAAAAGTATAAAGTCTTCACAAGCAATTATCATTATAAGAGAAATCACCTACACTTGCTACCCCTAGATTTCTCAACAAACTGTTAGTGCACAAACACATCCATCCATGTGTTTGCTTTTGGGGTTATTTCAAATCACCCATTGCTAGTCCCTTGGAAATACTTCATCGACATATGCACCTTGGTTAGAGTACTACCATGAGGTTGTTATCCTAATCTGAATCGGTGTGATGACTACCATTGGTTGCACATTACACACAATGTGAGGAGTTTGTTGCCTAATTGGATGTGAACCTATCTAGGATGAAGAGCACAAGGCACTTGGAGGAGGGTACCTAGCCCTGAGAAGCTTGGGACCTGTTGAAATATATAACTAGGTCTGGGTCTTCATAATGACATATGTAATCATCATTTGATGTATTTAATAAAAAAAGAAAAATAAATTTATTAGTTTTGTTCTTGAGGCATGGGTTTCATGTTCAAGAGAAACTTATTTTTAGGTCAAGCACCCATTGAGTGCTTCTAGGGCTTGTTATTTAGTCTAAAAATCAATTGAGTCATTGTCATGTATGGAAGACCCTTTTGGGCATGTTACATATTGTAAAGAAAATTTATTTGATTCAAAAATAGAGTCAAAGCCCCTCCAAAACCTTGTCAAGGGGCTAACAACAAGTCGGCCTACATAAAGGGACAAATCAGCCTAAAAGATAGCAATTTGTACCCCTCAAAATCCTATATATAAGAAGGAACTCGACCTCATTTCGACACACACACAAGCAAGTTCGATCTCTCCAAGATAGAATCTGAAAAAGGAAGAAAAAGGATAAGAAGAGCAAGATCGAAGTTTTGGGACCCCCTCTCTCTCTCTCGTGTTAGGGTTTCTACAATTGTTGGGCAAGTCGAAGTGTTGGAAAATTGTTGGGCAAGTCGAAGTGTTCAAAAGTTGCTAAGCAAGTCAAAGTGTTAGATAGTTGTTGGAGTCAAAGTTGCAGAAGAAACTGTTAGGTCGAAGTTGCAGAAGAAACTGTTGGGTCGA
The DNA here is from genome assembly GCA_034641835.2 of Pinus albicaulis. NCBI lineage: Eukaryota > Viridiplantae > Streptophyta > Pinopsida > Pinales > Pinaceae > Pinus > Pinus albicaulis. The sequence goes on from CM076577.1 coordinate 634,144,862, forward strand.
AGTTCCAAAAGAAACTGTTGGGTCGAAGTTCCAAAAGAAACTGCTGGGTCAATGTTGCAGAAGAAACTGCTTGGGTCAAAGTTGCTGAAGTCGGAATTTCTCGAGAGAAAGCTCATCAAGGAGAAATATTGACTTGGTCTTGGAGGGGTCTTGGTCAAGGGTCATAGGTCTTGGAATTCGTCAAATGAAGTTCTACAAGAAGAGAAGATTTCTTGCGGGTTTTCCTCTCAAAAGGAGAGGTTTTGGCCCTGGTTGATCTCCTACATTTTATGTCCTATTGTCTCACTGATTTTATTGTTTGGTAGTTGTTTGATGATAAAGAATACTAATAATAATAAAGTGAAAAAAGAAGTTAATCAAGTTAAGTAAAAAAAATATAAAACTTTAAAAGTAAGAGAAATCACCTAATCTAGCTGCCCTAGATTTCTCAACATGGTATTAGAGCTAAGGTGACAAGTCAAGGAAAGGTAGCTTGAAGAAGGACCATCAAAAGGAGTATCAAGAAAGATCAAGACATTGAATAAGACATCATTCCATCCAAAAGAGATACACAAGGACCGAAGAATTTCAAAGAAGACCTCAAAACCCTAGCTTATCAAAAGAAGGGATTCTCATTTGAAGCATTATTGGGAAGCTCGCACATCATCATCAAAGAAGATCTCAAGGATCCTACCTCAAACAAAGGACTACACATTGAAGCATCTTGAAGTCTCTACATCCAAGGGAAGCAGGAAGAAGCTTTGCCATTATCATAAAGTAATCAAGGTGTTCTCCCTCTTCTGGAATCAAGAAGCACTATCAAAGCTCACTTGAAGGAAGACGTCTTCATCAAAAAGATATCTTTGGTTGTCGACATCATCAAGAAAGGCATCAAGTTGAAGATTTTGTCATCAAGGAGTATCTTCTCTTGACAAGGAAGTACCTCTATATTTATGTCTGAATCTGCTATCAAAATGACTTCATTTTGCAAGGAAAGCAACAAATTGGTTGGGTCATCAAACTTTCTTGCATGGAAGAAGAGGACAGATTTTATCCTCATAAGAAATAAAGTCATAGAACATGTTAAGGGTTCAATCACTAAGCCTCCAAAGGAAGAAGCTCAAACTCTAGCTAAGTACATGAAAGGGGAAGTAAGGGCTCAAAGGATCCTTATAGAATCCATCAAGGATCCCCTCATACCTTATGTATCAAAGTTGGAAACATCAAAAGAAATCTATGAGAAGCTAGTAGAATTGTTCTCCATAAGCACCGTTGGAGAAGTCATATCTTTGAGAACCGAGTTGTATAAGATGAAGGTATCAATGGAAGAAGGGATAGCCTCATATCTTATCAAGGTGCCAGAAATACGAGACCAGCTACAAGAGTTGGGAAAAATAATGTCCGATAAAGAAATGATCACCGTGGTGCTCAATGCACTTCCTGATGAATGGGGCAACTTTGTATCAAGCATCTATGAAAAGAAGGAATCCACCCCATTCAGTGAACTTTGGTCATTGTGTAAGATTGAAGAAACCAAGTTAAAAGCAAAGAATGATGTGGGACCAAGTGAACAAGTTCAAGCATTCACTGCCATGGCCAAGAGAAAAGGAAAATTTGGGAAAAAGAAGAAGATCAATATGTCAAAGATCCAATGCTATGTTTGTCATGAATATGGGCACTACAAGAGAAATTGTCCTAAACTCGAGAAGGAAAATAATAAAAGAGGAAGGGAAGAAGCCCATGTCACCGAGCAAGTGGAAGAAGCTGAAAAGAAGAAATCAAAGGAGGAAGTGAAAGAAATCTACTACAACTAAGGTAATCTCCTTCACTGTGTTCTTTTTCAGTTTTCATGAAAGATATTTATCATGGTAGAAATCATTGTAAAAATGATAGGATGCATCATGTTAGAAGATGGCATACAAGAGATCGTGACATCAAGCTTAAAAAGGATCGTTGAAGTAGAAGTCTACATGGTTGTAGCAGTCATCATAGAAAGGAAGTAGTTCTTGGTAACCTTATGGAAAGCATAAGTAGTACTTATGGGTAGAAGAAGGTCATCTAGCATTGAGTTTATCATGCATCATCATTAGAAAGGAGCATTTGCAGGATGAGGATGATCAAGATCCTCCGTTGGAATCTTCATTATAAGGTTCACCTCTCTTGGAAGAAGCAAGTGTCTCGCTGATCATTTCACCTTGTGTGGAATCCATTGTTTAGAAGGATGATGGTATGGTGACAAAGGAGTGCAGCATGTCAAGATGGTTGAAGTACCTTCAATCAAGCGAAGGAAGTTGTCAAAGGAAGTCTAGATGGCCAAAAAGAAGAAAAGAGGTATGTATGTGTTTGAAAGATTTAAGTCATCATATATAGTTGCAGATAGCATGGGTAAATGCTCTACCTCATGAGCATGTTCAAAGAAAAGGGATCTCTTCCTTTGGAAAGATGCATGAAATAATAATAATAATAATAATCCAATTTTAAGGTCACGACCAAGCCATACACCAATGGTGTATGAGACTCCCTTGTTTGTGGGACAAGGGACCCACCTCTGCGCAGCGATTTGACTGCTACGAAGGCATACATACTCTACCCCCCTTTGGTTTTGAACATGTGACCTCTTAGGAGGAAACACATGCTCTTAACCATTAGGCCCACTCAAGCTGTATTGACAAGATGAAATCAACATAATATGTCCTGATATGGTATATAAGGTGGTTGACAAAGATAAAGGAACTATGGATGTAAGTTATTGGGAAGCAATATGTGAAGAAAGAAAGAAGAGACCGTGAAAGGTGCAACTATGGTCACGTAAGATAAGGAAGTCAATATCTAATGACTAGAAGAATTGAATTGGAGATGTGTCTATAAATTTGCAGGATGTTGATGTTGCAAGAAACAAATGTCATGATGAAAGGCCATCACAAAAGGTAACTTTGATTTGATTTTCATTTTTTTATTTTTGAACAACATCTGGATAGGTTGATACAAGGCTACTGAAAGAAAGTTGTATGTGTCACCTACAACTAGCACTCGTGATGGGATGGAAGATCCTAAAGGAAACATGACTTGGAAGAGGTAATTGTATAAAGAAAAAGCCAAATGTGGACTAGAAGATCACTTTCTGATGAAGAAAAGGATGACATGACTGACATGGTTCATGAAGGAAAGTGGTGGATGGTTAATGCCCTACAAAGAAAAGATGAAGGCTCCATAATGATGAAGATAAAAATTCATGACATCGAGAAGAGGAGCTCAACAAGCAGCTGAAGATACCACGATCTCCACCAAAGGCAGAAAGTTGTTGTTGGAAACAAGTCCCTTGTTAAGAGGGAGCAAGTCCTGGTTAAGAGGGAACTTGGACAAGTCCCTGGATAAGAGGGAGCTTGGGTACATTCCTTTTATAGGAATGTGTCTTTACATTGTGAAGAAAGAATGGAGGATTGGGTAAACATCTGGCATCCGAAACTCTTTGAGGATGAGGTAGGGCATCCAAGTTAAGAGTAGTCATAGAGGAAATTCCTTGAGGATGTGGTATTCCAAGAAAGGAATTGTCCTAAAAGGACATACCCTGTCAACACCCGGGTGGGATATGTGCCTTGAGAGATAATGATGATGATGTCTATCGGTCATTGGTCTCGCCAGCATTGTGCTATGATCTTGTGGAGAAATAGAGTTGTTAGTCAAGGCCTTACTATGTGACAATTCTGGTTGATTTGATGCAAAGAGATGGCTTACCAATCCGACTCTTCTTATGAGAATTCTTCAGATTGAGATTTTCCAAGTACCTTATATGGATTATGAAAACCTCCCTAGTTAAGAGGGACACAGGAGTGTTGAAATATGTAACTAGGTTCAGTCTTCATAATGACATGTAATCATGATTTGATGTATTTAATAAAAAAAGAAAAATAAATGTATTATCGTTCTTCTGGAGGCATGGGTTTCATGCTCGAGAAATTTATTTTTAGATCAAGCACCTATTGAGTGCTTTTAGGGCTTGTTATTTAGTCTACAAGTCAAGTGAGTCATTGTAATGTATGGAAGACCCTTTTGGGCATGTTACATATTGTAAAGAAAAATTATTTGAGTCAAAAATAGAGTCAAAGACCCTCCAAGACCTTGTCAAGTGGCTAGCAACAAGTCGGCCTAAAAGATAGAAATTTGTACCCCTCAAAACCCTATAAAGAAGGAACTCGACCTCATTTGGACACACACTCAAGCAAGTTCGATGTCTCCAAGATAGACACTGAAAAAGGACGAAAAAGGAGAAGAAGAGCAAGATCAAAGTTTTGGGCCTCTCTCTCTCTCTCTCTCGTGTTAGGGTTTCTACAATTGTTGGGCAAGTCGAAGAGCTATAAAGTTGCATGGAAATTCGAAGTGCTGGAGAGTTGTTGAGCAAGTCGAAGTTTTGGAAAGTTGCTAAGCAAGTCAAAGCGCTGGATAGTTGTTGGGGTCGAAGTTGAAGAAGAAACTTCTAGGTCGTAGTTCCAAAAGAAACTGCTAGGTCGAAGTTGCAGAAGAAATTGTTGGGTCGAAGCTCCAAAAGAAACTATTTGGTCGAAATTGCAGCAGAAACTATTAGGTCGAAGTTCCAGAAGAAACTATTGGGTCGAAGTTCCAAAAGAAACTGTTGGGTCAAAGGTGTAGAAGAAACTGTTGGGGTCAAAGTTGTTGAAGTCAGAACTATTGGAAAGAAATCTCATCAAGGAGAAATATTGACTTGGTCTTGGGGAGGTCTTGGTCAAGGGTCATAGGTCTTCGAATTCATCAATTGAAATTATGTAAGAAGAGGAGTTCTTGCGGGTTTTCCTCTCAAATGGAGAGGTTTTGGCCCTGTTTGATCGCCTACATCTTATGTCCTGTTGTCTCATTGATTTTATTGTTTGGTATTTGTTTGATGATAAAGAAAACTAATAATAATCAAGTGAAAGAAGAAGTTAATCAAGTTAAGTAAAAATACATCACAAGCAATTATAGAAGTAAGAGAAATCACCTAATCTAGTTGCCCTAGATTTCTCAACAGGACCATCCAATATACACCTTGAAAGTTAGACACTTTACATAAGGACATATGGCACATAGTTAGAGGACTACTTTTCATGAGGACACTTGGATACCAAACACGGTGTTGGAAAATTCAATGTGGAAACTATTAGTTTCGATTTTCCTTAACCTTAATAATTGCTTGTGATCTTTATTTATCTTCTTGAGTTTACTTCATTAGTTTCTTCTTCATCAAACAATTATTAAGAGCAAAATAGTAAAGACAGTGGACACAAAAATTAGGCTCCAAGCCATGGCAAAACCCCTCCAAGGGGGAAACCCAGAAAATTTCCTCTTCTTCTGGAATTTACTTCAAATGAGAAAAACCAAGACCCAAAACCCTAGACCAAGTCCTCCTCCAACACCAAGTCAACCCTCCAAAGAGACCTTCCAATTAGGTCAAGGTCAAACCAACTCAACCAAAGACAAAACCCTTCCAGTACTGCAACAAACTCAAAACTTCGCCACCCCCCCCCCCCCGGAACAAAATTTCGGACCTACAGTTACCCAAAAACTCATCTTTCCTTCGCTAGCATTTTCTCATTGATTCCTTGTCCTTTGCTCTTCTTTCTTATGCTTTCTATTGCAGATCAAACTTGTTGATGTAATATCCCAAATGAGGTCGAAGATGTCTCTATATATAGCGTTTCCAAGAGGTCAAATAGCCCCTCTCTAGGCCAACTTGTCTTTGCCAGGGCCGACTTTTACTACGAAGCTTCCAAGACTCTCTACACTCAAAAATAAATTCTTTTACAAAGTATATCTTGCCCAGAAGGGTCTTATAAACATGATGTTGACTCTCTTGACTCATGACAATATATCCTATGACCTAACAAACCCTAGAAGCATGAAGAACATGTTTTTACCTAGAAGACCATCAATAAGAAGCATGAAACCCATGCTTTACAATAATAACTTTCCTTTCTTCTTTTGTTTGTTACATAAGATATACATATTGAAATGAGTACAATAACAATTATGAAGACCAAAACTAGTTACATTTCCAACACTCCCACTTAACTAGGGACGTATTCATAATTGTATAACCAGTACAACATCATTCTAAAACTAAAGAGTTCTCATACGCAAAGTCGGATTGATAAGCCAACTGTAAGCATCGACATTATAACCAACACTGCCTTTGAGGCCTAACTAGACAAGCTCATCTTCATTCAAGAGCATTATGTTGAGAGGCTTTATGTGTGATACCGCACTACCCCTACAAGGAACATACCCCATCTGAATTTTCACAAGGTATGTCCTTTTAGGACTATTCTTATCTTGGATACCCAATTCTCAAACAATATTTGTCCTCTTCAACCACTCTTATTTTGGATACCTGTCTTATCCTCAAAGAGTGTCAGTCCCTTTCCTTTCTTCGATGCTCTATCCTCAAGGAAACCACAGATGCTTATCCAATCTTCCACCATTCTCTCTCCAAGGCCTTCACTTAGACTTACGGCTGTCAGTCCTGGTCAAGTGCATGACACATGAAGAAGAGAATGCACATGTGATGTCTATCATCACACCCTCTCAATTAGAGAGGATATCCCTATTCCCTCTTGACTAGGGAACAAATCCTTGCTCCTACTCAAGGAGACTCCTTTGCTCCCTCTCAAATCTAGAGGAGATTCCAGACTTCCTTTCTATTTGGGAAATCAACATCACAAGCCTTATAGCTTGTTTCCATAAGAGTATTAGCTACCTATTCTTTATAGCTGCATAGATCCCTCTTTCCTTCTCTTTTCATTATATCAAGCTTTCTTCCTTCCTGGTTATCATGGAGCCATATTCTTCCTTCTATCTTGTGACAAGATCCACATCATTATTCTTGCACATCACTTTCATCTTGTCATCATCAATGAAGGCATTAATTATATTAAGCCTTTCCAAACTTTAAGTTGGTCATAGCTTCCTCATGAAAGTGGTCTCCTTGTTGTTGTACAAACTTGACCTTCAAGTTATCTTCTCGCACTGCTACCTTTCAATCCCAAGATGAACACATATTGACTTCATAATTGCCTCAACTTTCATCATATGTTCCTACAATATTCTTCCAGGTAGCAAAAACAATGGGTTAACCAAATAACTAATAACAAAGATATTAGACTTACCTCATCATGATGACCTTCTCATCAACCCATCAACATCCTCGTGGTCCATCTTCACAAGAGGCTTCATTCGTGCATCAGAGAACCCAACGATCAAACTTGATTACCAAGTTACAATATTCTTTCGAAGATTATACTAGATGTTGATTACTATTCTATATATTCTAGTGAGAAAGTCTTAATTTTTTATTCATTCTAGAGTAAATCAAATTCATCATTTTAGGCATCATACAATCAAAGATTCACCATGCATGTTTTATGACCAACTTCTTTTACGGGATTCAAAGTTACTTTAAATATTCATTCTTATTCTTTTGATACAATCATCTAGCTATTTACTCTGCAACTTGACCAACTGCATTCTTTCATCCCTTAAGAGTATCGTTTCCATACAAAGTGGAATATATACTAATCTTGTCATAATGCTTCTTCCAAGAACCTTCCAAAATGATGGTTCGTACAGGATCATGATGATCCACCTTAGAAAAATGACTATCTATAACATAACATTAGAGAATGCCTGGATGAGCAATAACATACAAAAATGGTCCAATTTTAAAGACTAGATGATCCCTACAAAGCCACTCAATCAAGTAGACTCTAAATCTTCTACTATCACATGCTTATATCTATGATGCCATGCTTTTACAAAAAATATTCTAGAGTAAACAACAATGCATGTTATTCGAAAGGAAAGACCAACTTCATAAAGAATCTGTCAGGGAGGATGCCTTCTTCCATAGCAAAGATCTTTGACATCTTCTTTCTTCGGGTTCTTCTCAGGTTCTCCCATTTCTTCAGTTGTGTGACCTTCGCTTCTTTGCTTTCTTTTGTTTGTCTAATTGTTTGGACAATCCCTCTTAAAGTGTCCAAATTCATTGCATTCCAAAGCATTGATCCTTGGACATATCTTGCTTCTTCTTGGACTTCCCAAACTTTTCCTTCTTCAACCTATTGGTTCTTTCATTTGATTCAATACCGTCCTTTGCCTTGATCCTAATTTCTTCCATGATGCATTGAGCCCATAACTCATCAAAAGGAGTTGAGTCTTTCTTAGAGTAGATGCTTGTTGCAAAACTACTCTATTTTGGTGGAAAATCATTCAATATGGTCGTTTCATAATCAGAAATTGTCTCCTCAAGCCCATGCAACTAATCTCTTATTTGAGAGATCTTCATTAGAAATGAGGTCATGTCTTGATCCTTCGATTTCTTCATTTTACATATAGTTTATTTATCAAAGACATCTTTTGTCCTAATGTACTTATAGAGTACAAATTTACTCACTTGTCATACATAGCCTTAGAAATCTTCAAATTAGCAACAAAGGGAACTAGATGATACTTAATGGATTCAACAATGATCCTTTGTGCCCTCACTCTTCCCCTTTCTTGTATTTAGCTACTTCTTGAGTCCTATCTTTGCTAGGTTCAATAACTTCACTGAGCATATATTCCATTACTTCATGTTCTCTAAGTGCTAGGTCAATCCTTTTTCTTCCATGCTAGGAAATTTACTGAGCCAACAAGATTATTGCTTTCCTTGCAAAAAAACCCATAAGACCTCTAGATTCAGACATAGAGCAACAATATGATACTTGTCAGTCAAGAATCTTCCCTTCTCCGATGATGTCTTCAACTATCTCGAGGCTTTCAAGATCTTCAAAGAGGCTTCAATGATGTCCTAAAAAGATGCCCTCTAGGATACCTTCAGCAACAGCTTGATGAATGATACCAAGATTCTTTGATGTTTCAAGGATGTCTTCCAGGTAGGTTAGATCAGCTAGCTACCAACCACACCTACATCCCACAGCTTTGGGCTTGTAACTTCGACCAGCACCTTTGACTTTCTATTATTGTTGCAAGAATCCTAGTTCTAGTACAAGATAGTTCTTTTAAAAGTTCCTCCTTTGAGCAAGTCAATAAATTTCGAAGATAACTAGGTCAAACAGAGTATTTGACTTTCCTGCAACTTGGATTTGTACTTTGTGTTGATTTCTGGTAGCATCAGATTTGCTCTAAGTCTCAAATTTTGCAGGGAGACTTAGACACATGTATTCCAAAATACCCAGAAAGCGTTTTGGGAAATTACACCTGGATGGGGTTTTATTAAAATAATTATTATTTTTAATGGATGCCTAAGTCTAAACTTAGGAAATTAAAATAATTAAAGTGTATTAATAGAACTGGGTGTGAATCTTCTAGAAAAAGACAGAGATCGAGTCAATATGATCTGAGCCATTGATTGGAATCTAATCTGGGTCATTGATTTCTCAATGAGAAGATTATAAGAAGGACATTGATGGGCATTTGGGAAGATATACTGAGTGAGTCTAGAGATCTAATTTCTCAAGTGAGTAGCGCAGAGCAGCCAAAGGATCTAATCAAGTTGATTCGATTGCAGTGAGGGGCAGTGATAGTTCTGGTTGGAAGATCTCTAACTAATCCAGGAATACTTTGTAGATAAGGCAGAGGGCAGTACGCAGAAGAGGCAACGCAGTGCCACGCAGAGGCAACGTTGTAGCCTTGACGAGATCTGAGATTTTGTTGAGGATCAGTCATATCCAGTGCCAGGGTGTGAGACCGAAAGGCCTAGAGATCAGCAACCAGCCAGTAGAAGATCCAGCAGAAGGAGGTGATGCAGTCGCCAGCCAGAGTGACGCAGATCTACACAGAGGCATCGTAGGGCTATCTAGTTCAGTGTTGGGTCAAATCCAAATCTCCAGTGTCAGTGTGAGGTATTCCTCACTAGTTCTCTGTCAGTCAAATTCTTTGTGGATAGCCAGATTTGGGCATCTAGTTGTATTCAAAAACTTCTACTTAAAAATATCAAACCCTCATCTGCTGCACCAGTTTTCCAACATTGGGTTTTCCTGGGAACTTAGTCCAAAAATAACGGTGTCATGTGTGTTTAGTTTTCTTCTTGCTCAAATCTTGTTTCCGCGTTTATTTTTCCGCAGTTTATTTATGTAGTGAAGGTTGCAGTGTATTTGCTTCAGTATTTACTTGTAGAACACAATAAATAACTTACATGATTAATCAAGTAGAATAAATATCAGTTGCTGCAATAGGGATTCTGGGTTTAGGAATTTTTACATGGTATCATAGCTACCTTGTACAATAGCGCAGGTGAAGCAAGAGAGAAGTCTAGAAGAGTTCAGCGTTGAAGAGGAGGGAGATCGAAGAGCTGCGTAGGCAGCATATCAAATCCCCAACAGATTACGCAGTCCAATCCAGGAGGGCAAGATTTGTGAGGAAGTCTCTCTCTTAGTGAGTCGACAGAGAGGTAAGACTTTCCAGTTCGTGATTTGTCAGTGGCAGAGGGAGCAATGCAACAGAAGCTTCAACGTAGAGCAGTTCTCTTGTAGCAGCAGTTGCAGGTGCAAAAAGCGTCAGAAGAAGGAGAAAGAAGCATACTAAGGGAATTTTGACCTCAGGGAATTTCTTGCCCAAGAAATTTTGATTTCCTGTGCAAAGGCAGCGAGACCGAGATTTATTTGGCTTACTCCAGCAAGGAGTGTGTAAAGCCAGCTGCGCAGAGGGTTAGTGGCAACAATTCGACATTTGGTTGGGAGAGATGGTAGCCACTAGGTTGCGTGATAAAGATCAGTTGGAGGGTGCCTCCAACTATGTAATCTGGAAGGCAAGGATCTCCTTCCTTCTGGATGAGCATGAGCTTAAGGCCTTCATCGGCAATGCGGTAGCTGACCCTGTAGATGCAGATTTGTTGAAAGCCTTCAAGAAGAATATGGTAAAGGCCAAATGGTTGATCCTCAACAGAGTGAGGGGTCACATTGTCTCCCATATTTCTAGCAAAGGGACTACCAAGGAGATGTGGGATGCATTGGCTATGCTATACCAGGGGTCTTTCGAGCAGCGGAAGATGTTCTTGGAGGAAAAGATGCGGTCTACAAGGATGCAAAAGGGAGAACTCATAGACTTGTTCCTATCAAAGCTTCAAGATGTTCGAGATCAACTAGCAGTTGTAGGGTCAGCACCTCAAGCCACGGAGATGGTCAAAATGGCTCTGAATTTCGTTTTCGAAGAATGGCAAGTCTTTGTCCAGAGTATCCTGGGCAGAGAGAAGTTGTCGAATTGGGAAGGAATGTGGGCAGCTCTTCAGTAGGAAGAGATGAGGAGGGACTTAGTCAAGTGCAAGCTTGATGGCAACACCAGTAGCGGGACGAAGCCAAAGGAGGAGGATGAGAATGCAGCCCTTGCATCTAAGGGGTGGCCGGAGCAGCGGAGGCAGAAGGACATCTCAAAGATCAAGTGTTTACGGTGCGGTGAATTTGGTCACTACGCTATGCAGTATCCTCTCAAGAAAAAGGACAAGGATGAGAAACATGATCAGCATCGGATGTCCTCCAAGTCTCAAGTTTTGCAGGGAGGCTTAGACACATGAATTCCAAAGTACCCAGAAAGAGTTTTGGGAAATTCCAGCCCGATGGGGCTTTATTAAAATAATTAATTATTTTTAATGGATGCCTAAGTCTAAACTTAGGTAACTAAAATAATTAAAGTGTATTAATAGAACTGGGTGTGAATCTTCTAGAAAAAGAGGATGATCTAGTCAATATGATCCGAGCCATTGATTAGAATCTAATCTGGGTCGTTGATTTCTCAACGAGAAGATTATAAGAAGGACATCGATGGGCATTTGGAAAGATACACCAAGTGAGTCCAGAGATCGAATTTCTCAAGTGAGCAATGTAGAGGAGCTGGAGGATTTGATCGAGTTGATTGGATTGCAGTGAGGGGCAGTGATAGTTCCAGTTGGAAGATCTCTTCCTGAGCCGGGAATACTTTACAGCTATGTCACAGGGTTCGCCGAACGTGAAGCTTGAGGTTCGAAATTCGGCGAACCTAAAAAAAAAATTCGAATTCGATCAGGTTCGCCGAACCTGAATGTCGAACCTAATGCCGAACCTGATGCCAAACCTGATGTCGAACCTAATGCCGAACCCAATCGAACCTAAAGGAGAACCTAATCGAACCTAAAGGCGAATTTTATGATTTTTTTTCCATGAAGTTCGATTTTAATAAATTTTATGAGTTTTTTAACATAAATTATCATTTCTATATTTAACAAAGTCCATTTTACTAATAAAAATTTGTTATGCATAGTTTTTACTAATCAAAATTCGTTATTAAGTTATTCATGTGTTTTTACTAATCAAAATTCATACTCATAGTTTTATAATTTATTAATTTATTTTGATTTATTTTATTTTATGCCATATATATATATTGAAAAATATATATAGTCGAACCTAATGTCGAACCTCATTACGAACCTCATCGGAAAATTCGAATTCGAATCGAACTTAATCGTTGTCGAACTCAAATTCGAACCCGAACCGTGTGACATAGCTTTACAGAGAAGGCAGAGAGAAGTACGCAGAAGATGCAGCGTAGTAGCTACGCTGGGCAGCGCAGTGCCACGTAGAGGCAGCGGTGTAGCCTTGAGGAGATCCGAGATTTTCCTAAGGATCGGTCAAATCTAGTGCCAGAGTGCTGAGGTGTGAGACCGGAAAGGCTAGAGATCAACATCCAGCCAGCAAAAGGCGGTGACGCAGTCCCCAGCCAAACTGACGCAGATCTGCGTAGAGGCAGCGTGGGGCTGTCCAGTTCAGTGTTAGGTCAGATCCAGATCTCCGGTGTCAATGTGAGGTAATCCTTACTAGTTCTTTGTCAGTCAAATTCTCTATGGATAGCCAAATTTGGCCATGTAGTTGTATTCAGAAACTTTTGCTTAATAATATCAAACCCTCATCTGTTTCACTGGTTTTCCCACATTGGGTTTTTCCGGGGACTTAGTCCAAAAATAACGGCGTCATGTGTGTTTAGTTTTCTTCTTGCTTAGATCTTGTTTCCACAGTTTATTTATGTAGTGAAGGTTGCAGTGTATTTGCTTTAGTATTGACTTGTAGAACACAGTAAATAACTTGCATGATTAATCATGTTGAAGAAGTAATATCAGTTGTTGCAATAGGGATTCCGGGTTTAGGAATTTTCACACTTTAATCTTCTACAATTCAGACCTTCAAATTCGGCCTTCCTTGAAGTTGTCAAAACCCTAATTTTTCGTAAACAAGCCCTTCTTTGTGTCCACAAGATGATCCTTCCAACTGCATTCTTGTTCACCTTAGCTTTTATACCATGTTGGAAAATTCAATGTGGCAACTATTAGTTTCAACTTTCCTTAACCTTAATAATTGATTGTGATCTTTATTTATCTTCTTGTGTTTACTTTATTAGTTTCTTCTTCATCAAACAATTATTAAGAGCAAAATAGTAAAGACAGTGGACACAAAAATTAGGAACCAAGCCAGGACAAAACCCATAAAATCTCTTCTCTTCTTATAGAGTTTGCTTTAAATGAGAAAAACCAAGACCCAAAACCCTAGACCAAGTCCTCCTCCAATACCAAGTCAACACTCCAAATAGACCTCCCAATTAGGTCAAAGTCAAACCAAGTCAACTAGAGATAAAACCCTTCCAGGACTGCAACAAACTCAAAATTTTGAACCTCCTGCAACAGAATTTCGGACCTGTAGTTACTTCAGGAATTTCGGCACTTGCAACTACTTCAGAAACTCGCATGTGAGAGGCAGAATGCCCAAAAACTCGTCTTCTTTCCTTTGCTAGGGTTTTCTCCTTGATTCCTTGTCCTTCGCTCTTCTTTCTTCTTCTTTATATTGCAAATCGTGTTGATTATTTAGAGGGTTGATGACTAATTCAAATTCTCTTCTTGATAATTACTTCTGCGCTGACTTGAGTTACTTATGTCTTCTCTTCGTTATCTTATTTAGTCTTTCATCAAGTCAATTATCAAAATACACAAGACACAACATTAGGCTCCTAGAGCCAGGGAAAAACCTCTTCCTCTTGGAGAGGAAAACCCGCAAAGAATTCTTCTTATAGATCTTCAAATGACAAGTACCATGACCAAGACTCAGACCCTTGACCTAGATATGCTTCCAAGATCTTGTCACTGCTCCTTAGACAACTTTCAACGTTGATCCTTCTCTTCCTGCACCAACCTGCACTGTCCTGCACCAACGCTAGAGATCTCAGTCTCTAAGTTTATCTTCAAAGATCATTCTAGATCTTATCTTTTACTTCACATATCTTTGAGGCTGAAGGTATAATACTTTCTCTTATTGACTATGATTAGGAAGGTAAATCACAGATTTACCTTCCTCTTTTCTCATACTGCAATAACCCTTATAACATTATAATTAGTCCATGACATCCGAATGCTACTCATACTGATTTGCATTCATAACTTGACATACTGCCTATAACTTGCACTTATGTTAATTCACTAGTCCGCATATAGTCACTGTTTTCCACCGAGGAATTCGCAATCTTGTTTATTCACCAATCTGCATATAGTCATTGTTATCCACAGAGAAACCCGCACTCCTGTCTGTTCATTAATCCGCATATAGTCACAGTTTTTCCACAGAGAAATCCGCACTTCTGTTCATGTCAAATAGCTGCAGGTTCTTTGTTAGATATAGAGCATAATCGTGACCTTTTAATCCGCACTGAAACCTTTCTGAATTCTGCACTTGAATCCCTTCTAATATCCGCACTAGTTCTGAGTGATCCACACTTGATTGCATTTTAAATGAACTGTAGGACAGTCATATACATATGAGTTGTCTCACTGTCTTTGGGCCGACTTTAAAGAAAGATAGTAGGCCAGCTTCATAGCTGATTATAGGCCGACATGAACAACAGTTAATCCAACGTTTATAAGGGTATCTTCTTGCATCTTTCAGGAGCCATTTCTTCACGGTATTTTGCCAAGATCTTGGAGCATATTTTGTTGACTAGACTCTTCATGAACATGACTCTTAAATACATTTATATCTAGAAGACAAATCCTAATAGACATCACGAAGAATTCTATAGACTTATAATAAAATATTGCTCACGAAACCCATGAAGCAAGTAAAACAAAAATACATTTTATTATCTTTTTCTTCTACTTTACATAAATTCATAATTACATAGTTAATATGAAGACCGACCTAGTTACACTTTTCAACACTCCCTCTTAACTAGGGAGCTATTCATACAAGTACATGGTTACTTTCAAACTGAAGAATATCATAAGAAGAATCAGATTGGTAATCGCATCTGTATAGCATCATATCAAACAGCATTGTCCTAGTGCAAGGCCTTGACTAACAGCCCCATCTCTCACCGAGACAATGGGCTACAATGCTAGCGAGACACTGACTTATAGACACCATAGTCATTGTCTCTCCAAGGTACATACTCCACCCAGGTGTTCCCAAAGTATGACCTTCTTGGACTATTCTTCTCTTGGGTAGCCAGCTCTCAAAGAATATCAGTCCTCGACTACTCTTATCTTGAATACCCTATCTCATTCTCAAAGAGTATCGAATGCCAGACGATTACCCAATCCTCTATTCTGTCTTCCAGGTGAAGACCAAAATGATGTGTCTATCCATTCTCTCCACATGGCCTTCACTAAGACTTACAGTTGTTAGTCCTGGTCTAGTGCATGACACATGTATTAGAGAATCACATACATCACTCCCTTCTTAACTCAGGAAGGACATACTACAAGTTTCTTCCAAGTAAGAAACTTACCACCAAGCTCCCTCTCAACCAAGGTCCTGCAGCAACAATGGTGAGACATCTCGATGCTCATGAAGAATTCCTCCCCTCGATGTCATGGAATTCGATATTGAGGAATCTTCAACTTTTGGCTTCATAGAGCATAGATCATCCACAACTTTCAGTCACGAGTCATGTCCACTATCAGAAAGTGATTGATCAGTCTTTCTTATCTGGTCCACCGTTATGCCATGCTGCTTTCCTTCGAATCATCTCCAAGGATCATACATCCTTTCTCATGATTAGCAGCCCTGCACAAATTGATCCAGATAAACATATATGAACTTTTAAAACAAAAGTTACCTTAGTGATGATCTTTCACCATGACATCTTCCTGTAGGCATCAGCATCCTTTATTCAGATTGACACATCTTAATGATATGTTTTTTCAAGGGTCTTCTTCTTTACCAGACTTCTATCAGAGTCTACATGTCTTTCCAGGAGATCTCCTAGTCACATCTTCTTGGCTTCTGAATGATAATTGCCTCTTGACATGGTTGCATTTCATGATCTCTCCCTTTCTGCACATTCTTCATTCCCAGGAACTTGCAAATTTTCTAATTCCTTGTTCATATACAACCACCTCATATTTCAAGAGGATATATTATGTTGATTTCATATGTCAGTGCACCGAGAGATACTCCTCCATAGATCATACTTCTAAATATAGAAGTCCATTACCTGCAACCATATGACATGACTTCACAGTATCCAAAGTCAACATATAAATATATACATACCTCATACCTTTTTCCTTGAGTCATGCTATAGCAGTTTTTCTAGAATGAAGAGCTTCATTCCCTTGACTTGTTCCAACAGTATGTCATCACATCCCAGAATTATGTTTCCATGATGACCCTTGATCTTGATGACTACCTTCCATTAGCAATGTTATCAAAGAGGTTTTTCCTGGAGTTGTTTCACCAGGAGCTCCTAGCATGCTTCGATCAGGATGCTACACTGTTTCCTATCATACAAACAACAAAAAACACTTAAAGGAGAAGATTATCTCAATCATAGTGGAGATCCCTCGCTTCTTCTTTCTTGGATTTCTTTGCATCAAGTTCTTCCCTCATTTCAGAGAAATGGGCTTCTTCCCTATTTCTCTTGTCCCTTTCAGATTAAGGACAATTTAATAATGTCTAAGTTCATCACTTCCAAAGCATCGTGCTTTGTCCATATTTCTTTTTCTACCCTGAGGACCAAACTCGCCGAATCTTCCTTTCTTCTTGGAAACGGCTACAAAGGCTTGATTCCCTTCACTTGATCCTGTATCAGCTTTGGCTTTCAATCTTGTTTCCTCTATTTTACATAGAGACCATAAATCGTGGAATGGTGTCGCTTCTTTCTTCCCCTATAAACTTGAAGCGAAGTTGCCCCATTCTTTTGGCAAAGCATTCAGCACCACTGTAGTCATCTCAGTGTCAGATATTACTTCTCCTAGTTCCTGCATTTGATCTCAGAGAGATTGCTTTTCCTGCAGTACTCACAGAGAATAGCTCCACCAATTTCTCATATATTCCTTTTGATGATTCTAGATTTGGAGATGAGAGAATCTTTTTATAGATTTTGTAAGAATCCTTTGGGCTCTTATATCTCCCTTCATGTATTTGGCATGACTTCATTGTCCTTGTCTTCCATGCAGAAAAGTTTAAAAACCCTAACCAGTTTGTTGCTTTCTTTGCAAAGAAGACATTTTCATATGAAGTCATAAAGATACTTACTTGAGTAGATGCTTTTCTTCTTCTATCAGCGTCCTTGTTGAAGATGATGGCAAGAACTCCCTCTTAGATTGACTTCAAAGTAGGTGATCTTGGATCCTTGATGATCAAGGATTATTTCAGAATGAAGGTGTCTTCAATAGAGTTGGGTGTTGCTTAATGATGTGTCTTCCAACAATGTCTTCAATATCAATAATCTTTGATGTCAAAGATTACCTCCTTGATGTGTGGATTCTTTGAGTAAGGTTGAAAATCTTCTTGAGATGGCTCGAGGATTTCCTTGCAAACTGATTTGACTTTTCAATGTAGACTTTGACTTTTGCTTTGATGCTTTCTAGAAAACTGAATTTTGATCCTTGATTGTCTTCTTGTCAAATAGCCCTTTGTCTTTAGCACCTTAGCTCTGATCCCATGTTGAGAATTTAGAGGGTTGATCTCATCCCAGGAGATCTCCTGAGCAGTCTTCTTTTCTAATGCAAGTATTCTCTTTTCAACAGACATGGCTTCCTCCATGTTCTCTACTAAAGTTGTTTTGTTAGCTCTATCTACAAAAATTGCAATATTGGAAGGAAGAGAAGATATGTACCATTCAATCTGTACATCAACACCAGGCTTTGATGTATTTGGTATTTTGTTTAGCAATCTATTAAACCTGGAATTAAAGTCTTTGATCTTTTCTCCTGAATTAGCTTTAATATTGGAAAGATCATTTATAAGAGTAGCAGTAGTGCTATCATCACCAAACTTGGTTAAAAATTGCTCCTCAAATATATCCCAACTGGTTATAGTACCTGTTGATAGCGAAAAGCACCATGATCCTATTGATCATTGGAAAGTACAAGGGAATAACCTAACTACACACTCTTCTTCAGATACTCCATTGAGGTTCATGGCTAGCATGAAATTATGGAGGCGTTATTCAGCAGAGAGTCCATCATCAGGATTATACATGGGCAACCATCTCTCTGGGTGCTTAGGTAAATCATGAAGAGGTTATGCCAATTGAACAGCTCTTGGATTTGTCCATGGTCTAGCTGCCATTGTATGACCTGTAGGAATGGAAGATGTTGTAGTAGTTCCAGAGGTTGATGTAGTAGTAGAAGAAATAACCGCTGAAATAGTACTACTTGAGGCAGCACTAGTTGTTTGAGTTGGAGAGATATGAATAGATGAAGTGATTGGCTAGGAGGAAGGAAATGAAGGAGGAATGAATACAAGAGTTTGTGGAGGAGATGATGAAGTGATCTCACTAGTGGATGTTGTGAAAATTCCTAGATCTGAACAATCTAAGGAATCCTACTGCAACCAACTAGATTACTTCTTCTATTATGTAATTTACTTTACACAATTATTTCTGAATCATACACGAAATATTGAAGCAATCACTGAAGCAGCCTACATTATAATACTCGTGATTCTGAAACAAGGAAATCAATCACACATATGAAACCATTATTTTGGACTGTGTCTCTGGAAAAACCCAATGCGGGAAAACCGATGCAACAGATCTGAGGGTTTTATTATTAAGCAATAGCAATGTCTGAATACATCTCTGAATACCCCTAGGGTAATTCAGTTACAGAGAGAAATACTAGAAGAAGAATTTGTGAGGATTTACCTCACTCAATCATTGAGTTCCCAACTGATCTGGATGAAGAAAACCCTGCCCTGGGGAGGCATTGCGCAGTCCCAACGTTGGATCTTCCAGCCTCTGCGTCACCCCCTTCCAGGCTCAGCGTTCAACCCCAACCAAGTTGTTTTGCCTCTGTGGACCCTAAGGAACGACCTCCTAGTGTCACTTTCTAAATCCCGGCCTCCGAAACTGATCTACAAGCAAAATTCAAGAAACCCTCATCTGCCTCTGCATGAGCCCTACGTAATCACTATGTTAGCCCTTCTTCCTTCAGCTCTGGCTTGGTTAGATCACCTCTGCCTCTCTCCAACTGATGCTCCACGGGCTAAGAAAATCTCTTCCTCTCTGTATATTATCTCTGCCCCTCACTGCTTAGATCTCTAGCTCAAATTCCTAAGCAAACCTCACCCCAGAAATTTCGAACTCTAGATCAATTTGGTGTGTCTTTCCAAATGGCCCTCAAGTCTTCATTTATAGTCTTCTCGTTGAGACATCAACAACCGAGATTAGATCTCTAATCAACGCCTAAGATTATAACATGACTTGATCTTCATTTTCTAGATCATTCTCACTCATGTTTTATTAATGCCCTTTAATTATTTAATTTCCCTAAGTTTAGACTTAGGGTCCCATTAAAATAATTAATTATTTTAATTAAACATTAATCGAGTGGAATTTTCACAAACGGTTTCTGGGTTCTTTGGAATACCAGTGTCTAAGCCTCCCCACAAAATTTGAGACTTAAAGCGCTTTCCGACGCTACAAAAATCAATAGATGTTTGAGTTTATGATGTAGGAGTCTTCCTTCGGTGAGAATGAAGCGGAAACTCGAATGGAGTTATTCCAATTTTTTCACTTTGAGACCGAGTCAGTACACCAGTACCTTGAAAAATGGAGGTTACACTTCCTTCAGAAGTTTTAGATTGTACAGGATTTTCTCCTGAAATAGAAATATCTTCTAATTTTTCAATCAAAGTCTGAACTTCAAGTGATTCTAGAGTGTAATCTGGGGGAATTACCTCAGGGAATGTACTAGGAGATTTAGGAGATGATTGAACAACTCTAGACCTAAAGAGAAGAGATTTTGAATGTGACCTTGAAGTTGCAGGAGATTTCGACAGAGATTGACTCTTTTTGTGGCCTTTAGATTTAGGATTAGACCTTAATACCATTCATAGTCTAGTTGACCCTCCTAGCTCCAAAAATGTTGATGCCTCGAAAATCACTACAACAACATCAGGGGATGACCACCCGGTCGAGAACTTAAAAAACCGTTCCTTTTCCGTTTGGTTATAGTGGCTCCGACTAGGGATGATGGGACTAGTTTCCCAATAAGTATAATTGAGTGGGTGTAAGGTATTTATAATTGGATGAATGATAAATAGGAGTGATAACGAACTTGAAAGTATATATATACCTATCTATATCCCGAGACTTAATTATGTTTCCTTTGTATGTGACTTCAAAGATTATCCTTAGTGTATGAAAATATAGATTTATCAAACACTTACAGAAGTGAAAACATTTAAAGATAATTAATTTGATTATATAGCTAATCAAATTAATTGATTAAACTCATATCGCATCAAATATTGAATGCCTTGTACATATATCAAAAGATGGCAATCTTTGCATGTTCAAAAGTGAATTAATGTGTTGATAATTTGGAGACCTAGTAGATTAATTCAAATTCTCTTCTTGATAATTACTTGTGAGCTTACTTGAGTTACTTAAGTCTTCTCTTCTTTATCTTATTTAGTCTTTCATCAAGTCAATTATCAAATTACAAGAGAAACAAAATTAGACTCCTAAAGCCAGGGCAAAACCTCTCCCTCTTGGAGAGGAAAACCCACGAGAAAATTTTTTTATAGATCTTCAAATGACAAGTACCATGACCAAGACTCAGACCCTTGACCTATGAATGTCTCCAAGACCTTGATATTGCTGCTAGTCCTTCTTTTCTTCATTAACCTGCACTGACCTTTCTTTTATGAACTATGAGAGGGAAGGTAAATAACAGATTTACCTTCCTCTCTTTTCTTATCCAGCAATGACCCTTAACTTTCACATCCATTTTAGGCCTTCACATTATAGACCTGATTCCATCATAGATTGTAGGTGCATATTAGTGTGTTTGCCTGAATCTCTTCTTCAGACTTGACAGCAACATACATCATAGTGATCCACATACATTTATCATAGTGATCTGCACTTATATCGGACTTAACCATATCTTTTATCCTCAGATCCATCCGCATCACTTCTTAAATAGATCCTCATCTGGACACACTTCAACGTTGCCTTGACTTCACATTTAAACCAGATTTTATCATGATAGAGATATTTGCACTTGACCGAAGTTGTATCCTTCCTGAAAACACAGATATATCCGCATTTTTTTCCTGTCTCAGATCCGCTGTTTCTTGGTCTCTGAAATCTGCACTTGCTTGCACAGAATAGTCCGCATACAACCACTGTTATACCCTGAAGAAATTTGCATTTCTTCCTGAACTTAATACTGTCTTTCCCCAAAGAGAAACCACACTTCTTATCCGCATTTCTTCACAGAGAAATCCACAAGTTTTCCTGGTCAAATGATCCGCAGCTTCAGCACTATATATAATGCTCATTTTCTACATTTAGGCCAACCTTACATTAAGCTTGTGGGCCGACTTGTCCAGCGGTTGGGGGCTGACTTTAGGAGCATGATTGAGCTTATCTTTCAGCGTAGATTATGGGCAGACTTAAGGGCCATTATGGGCCATTCTTCCACAAGGTCTTGGAGGACATTCTTCAAACTAGACACTTAATTTTCATGACTCTTAATTACAGTTATAAACATAAGACAAACCCTAATAGACATCAAGAAGAATTCTATTGACCTATAATAAAATCTTGCTCATGAAACCCATAAAGCAAGTACAACAAAAAATTACATTTTATTATCTTTCTCTTATAAGAACATAATTACATAGTCAATATGAATATCAAACCTAGTTACACTTTTCAACAATCCCTCTTAACTAGGGAGGTATTCATACAGGTATGTTGAGAATTTGGAGGGTTGTAGGTTAATACAAATTCTCTTCTTGATAATTACTTGTGAACTTATTTGTGTTAGTTATGTCTTCTCTTAGTTAATCTTTCATCAAGTCAATTATCGAAATGCACAAGACACAAAAGTTAGGCTCTTAGAGCCAGGGAAAAACCTCTCCCTCTTGGAGAGGAAAACCCGCAAAGAATTCTTCTTATAGATCTTCAAATGACAAGTACCATGACCCAGACTTAGACCCTTGACCTAGGAATGCCTCCAAAACTTGTCAATGCTTCTTTATATGTTCACAACGCTAATCCTCCTCTTCTGCACCAACTCGTACTGACCTGCACCATCACTAGAGAACTCGGTCTCTATATCAAACTTCAGTCTTGCTTCTTGTGTTACTGAATCATTCGTACTTCTCATTTCACTTAGACAGTATGTGAATACATTTCTAGATTGACCATACAGATCCGCATACACTGTCTCAAAACAGATCCGCACTTTATGCTTGATCACTGCCCCTTAATTCACACTTTATTCAGACTTTATCTATATGTAGGATCTCAGATGTATCTGGGTTAAACTCTGTCCTTGAGCTGCACTTGTAACCTTCCTTAAGCCCACACTGATTACAGTTGTATCCTCATCTCTTTTCTGTTCTTCTATCCGAACTTTATACCCTACCTAAACTTTGCATCCACCCCAGATATCCACATCTTCTTTAGGCTATCCGTAGCCTGCATTAGGTCATCCACAATCTGCCTCAAGTTTTCTGCTATTCCTGTTCCAAATCCGCACCTTAAACCTTGTAACAACCTCTGAGAAATCCGCAATTCCAGCTGTGGTAGATGCGCACTTTTCCTGAGATAGCTCTCCGCAAATTTCAAAGATATATTTGCGAGCTCATGTTCTTATACTTCGCATATACTGCAGTTGTCCGAATCCCTTTCTGTTCTACGCAGTTTAGTGGGGTTTATATAGCTGTTTCCCCCTATATTTAAGCAGACCTGTTCATTGGATTTGAGGCCGACATGTTTTCAAGTTTGTGAGTTGACTTTAAGAGGTATTCCAATGATGATATGATCAAGAGTGTTCAACATTTTTCTTGAGTTTTGTTGACCAGCTAATTGACAAGGTCTTGAGGCATACTTGACACTTCATATACATCACTGCTTATGACAAGATGACAAAATCCCTAAAAGACATCAAGAAGAAGTCTTTGACCTATAATAAAATCCCTTGTTCATGAAACGCATGAAGCAAGCTTAACAAAATATATTTTATTATCTTTGTCTTCTTTATTTCATAAATACATAATTACATAGTCAATATGAAGACCGACCTAGTTACACTTTTCAACACTCCCTCTTAACTAGGGAGCTATTCATACAGGTACATGGTTACTTTCAAACTGAAGAATCTCATCAGAAGAATCAGAGTGGTAATTGCATTTGTATAGCATCATATCAACCAAAATTGTTCTAGTGCAAGGCCTTGACTAACAGCCCCATCTCTCAACGAGACAGTGGGCTACAACGCTGGCGAGACACATGACTAATAGACACCGTAGTCATTGTCTCTCCAAGGTACATATCCCACCTAGGTGTTCCCAGAGTATGACCTTCATGGACTATTCTTCTCTTGGGTAGCCAGCTCTCAAAGAATATTGGTCCACGACTACTCTTATCTTGAATGCCCTATCTTATTCTCAAAGAGTATCGAATGCCAGATGATTACCCAATCCTCCATTCTGTCTTCCAGGTGAAGACCAGAATGATGTGTCTATCCATTCTCTTCACATGGCCTTCACTAAGACTTGCGGCTGTTAGTCCTGGTCTAGTGCATGACACATGTAAGAGAGAATCACATACGTCACTCCCTCTTAACACAGGAAGGACATATTTCAAATTTCTTCCAAGCAAGAAACTTACCACCAGGCTCCTCATCAACCAGGGTCCTGCAGCAGCAATCCAGCTACTCATGAAGAGTTCCTCCCCTTGATGTCATGGATTTCGATATTGAAGAATCTTCAAATTTTAGCTTCATAGGGCATAGATCATCCATCACTTTCAGTCACGAGTCATGTCCACTCTCATAAATTGATTCATCAGTCTTCCTCATCTAGTCCACCGTTATGCCATGCTGCTTTGCTTCGAATCATCCCAAAGGATCATACATCCTTTCTTATGATTAGCAGCCCTACACAAATTCATCCAGATAAACAGATACATATGAACTTTTAGAACAAAAGTTACCTTAGTGATGATCTTTCACCATGACATCTTCCTGTAGGCATCAGCATCCTTCATACAGATTGACACATCTCCTAATGATATGTTTTGTCAAGGGTCTTCTTATTTACTAGACTTCTGTCAAAGTCTACATATCTTCCCAGGAGATCTCCTAGTCACATCTTCTGGGCTTCCGGATGATAACTGCCTCTTGACAAGGTTGCATTTCATGATCTCTTCCTTTCTGCACATTCTCCATTCCCAGGAACTTACAACCTTTCTAGTTTCTCATTCATATACAACCACCTCATATTCTATGGGGACATATTATGTTGATTTCATTTGTCTGTGCACTGAGAGATACTCCTCCATAGATCATACTTCTAAATACAGAAGTTCATTACCTGCAACCATATGACATGACTTCACAGCATCCAATGTTAGCATATAAATATATACATACCTCATGCCCTTTTCTCTTGAGTCATCCTGTAGCAATTTCTCAAGAATGAAGAGCTTCATTCTCTTGGCCTGCTCCATCAATATGTCATCACATCCCACAAATATGTTTCCATGATGACCCTTGCTCTTGATGACTGCTTTCCATTAGTAATGTTATCAGAGAGGTTTTCTCGGAGCTGATTCACCAGGAGCTCCTACCATGCTTTCATTAGGATTCTACACCGCTTCCTATCGTACTGGAGATCCCTTACTTCTTCTTTCTTATGGACTTCTTCCCTATTTCTCTTGTCCTTTTTCAGATTAAGGACAATTCTTATTTTAATGCCCAAGTTCATCATATCGAAGGCATTGTGCTTCATCCACATTTCTTCTTTTACTCTAAGGACCAAAACTTATCGAATCTTCCTTTCTTCCTGGACATGGCTGCAAAGGCTTGATTCCTTCACTTGATCCCGTAACGAATTTGGCTTTCAATCTTGTTTCCTCTATTTACATAGAGACCCTAAATCGTGGAATGGTGTGACTTCTATCTTCCCGTATAATACTGAAGTGAAGTTTCCCTATTCTTCTGGCAGAGCATACTATAGTCATCTCAGAGTCAAACATTACTTCTCCTAGTTCCTGCAGTTGATCAGAGGGATTGCTTCTCCTGCAGTACTCACAGAGAATAGCTCCACTAATTTCTCATATATTCCTTTTGATGATTCTAGATTTGGTAGATTGGAGATGATAAAGTCTTTTCTGGATTCTGTAAGAATCCTTTGGGCTCTTATATCTCTCTTCATGAATTTGGCATGAATTCATTCTCCTTGTCTTTGGAAAGTTTGAAACCCTAACCAATTTGTTTCTTTCTTTGCAAAGAAGACATTTTAATAGATTCATATGAAGTCATAGATATACTTACTTGAGTAGATGCTTTTCTTCTTCTATTAGCTTGATTACTTTGAAGATGGTTGAAACTTCCTTAGAATGGTTTTTCTTCCAAATGAAAAGTCCTTCAATGAAGGAGATTGCTCCTTTTATGATGTCAAAGCTTTTAGATCTCGCTTCCCTTTTGATGGTGATTGATGAGGATGTTCTGTTGCTTCCTTGAAAGATCAAGGATGATAGGTAACTTGCCTTGAAGCTTTTGATGGCAATACTTTGAGATGGCAATGAACTGCTGGCACATTTAAGATGGTACTATAACACTGCCTTTAATGCCAAACCGTCTTATTTCTTTCACTATGGAAAACTGACCTTTCTTCTAATCAAATCCTTTCTTTGTATACAGTGATCCAATGTTGTTCATTAATACATAGATCCTAATTATTGTGTAGACTTCCTTCTTTGGTTTTGATTCTTCAAAATTTCACGTTGCTTTGATGCCTTCCATGAAATCTGATCCTTGAGTGTCTCTACCCCTTTCTAGCACCTAAGCTCTGAAACCATGTTGAGAATTTGGAGGGTTATAGGTTTAATACAAATTCTCTTCTTAATAATTACTTGTGAACTTATTTGCGTTAGTTATGTCTTCTCTTAGTTAATCTTTCATCAAGTCAATTACCGAAATGCACAAGACACAAAAGTTAGGCTCTTAGAGCCAAGGCAAAACCTCTCCCTCTTGGAGAGGAAAACCCGCAAAGAATGCTTCTTATAGATCTTCAAATGACAAGTACCATGACCCAGACTTAGACCCTTGACCTAGGAATGCCTCCAAGACCTTGTCAATGCTTCTTTATATGTTCACAACATTGATCCTCCTCTTCTACACCAACTCGTACTAACTTGCACCATCACTAGAGAACTCAGTCTCTATATCAAACTTTAGTCTTGCTTCTTGAGTTACTGGATCATTCGTACTTCTCATTTCACTTAGACAGCAGGTGAATACATTTCTAGATTGACCATACAGATGTGCATTCACTATCTCAAAACAGATCCGCACTTTATGCTTGATCACTGCCCCTTAATTCACACTTTATTCAGACTTTATCTATATGTAGGATCTCAGATGTATCTGGGTTAAACTTTGTCCTTAAGCTGCACTTGTAACCTTCCTTAAGCCCGCACTGATTACAGTTGTATTCGCGTCTCTTTATTGTTATTCTATCCGAACTTTATACCCTACCTGAACTTCGCATCCACCACAAATATCCGCATCTTCTTTAGGCTATCAACAACCTGCCTTAGGTCATCCACAATCTGCCTCAGGTTTTCTACTATTCCTATTCCAAATCCGCACCATAAACCCTGTAACAACCTCAAAGAAATCTGCAATTCTAGCTGTGGTAGATTTGCACTTTTCCTGAGATAGCTCTCCGCAAACTTCATAGATATACTTGCGAGCTCATGTTCTTATACTTTGCATCTATTGCAGTTGTTTGAATCCCTTTCTGTTCTGCGCAGTTTAGTGGGGTTTATATAGTTGTTTCCCCCTATATTTAAGCCAACCTGTTCATTGGATTTGAGGCCGACATGTTTTCAAGTTTGTGAACTGACTTTAAGATGTATTCCAAGGATGATCTGATCAGGAGTGTTCAGCAATATTCTTGAGTTATGTTGAGAAGCTAATTTACAAGGTCTTGAGGCATACTTGACACTTCAAATACATGACTGGCTATGGCAAGATGACAAATCCCTAAAAGACATCAAGAAGAAGTCTTTGACCTATAATAACATCCCTTGTTCATGAAACCCATGAAGCAAGCTTAACAAATATATTTTATTATCTTTGTCTTCTTTATTTCATAAATACATAATTACATAGTCAATATGAAGACCAACCTAGTTACACTTTTCAACAAGGTACATGGTCACTTTCAAACTGAAGAATCTCCTAAGAAGAATCGAATTGGTAATCACATCTATATAGCATCATATCAACCAACATTGCCCTAGTGCAAGGCCTTGACCAACAACCCCATCTCTCAACGAGACAATGGGCTACAATGTTGGCGAGACACATGACTTATAGACACCATAGTCATTGTCTCTCCAAGGTACATACTCCACCTAGGTGTTCCTAGAGTATGACCTTCTTGGACTATTCTTCTCTTGGGTAGCCAGCCCTCAAAGAATATCGGTCCACGACTACCCTTATCTTGAATGCCCTATCACATTCTCAAAGAGTATCGAATGCCAGATGATTACCCAATCCTCCATTCTATCTTCCAGGTGAAGACCAGAATGATGTGTCTATCCATTCTCTCCACATGGCCTTCACTAAGACTTACAGTTGTTAGTCCTGGTCTAGTGCATGACACATGCATTAAAGAATCACATACGTCACTCCCTCTTAACTCAAGACGGATATACTTCAAGTTTCTTCCAAGTAAGAAACTTACCACCAAACTCCCTCTCAACTAGTGTCCTGCAGTAGCAATGGTGAGACACCCAGTTGCTGATGAAGAATTCCTCCACTCGATGTCATGGATTTCGATTTTGAGGAATCTTCAACTTTTGGCTTCATAGGGCACAGATCATCCATCACTTTCATTCACGAGTCATGTCAACCATCAGAAAGTGATTCATCAGCCTTTCTCATCTGGTCCACCTTTATGCCATGCTACTTTCCTTCGAATCATCTCCAAGGATCTTACATCCTTCCACATGATTGGCAGCCCTGCATAAACTTATCCAGATAAACATATACATATGAATTTATAAATCAAAAGTTACCTCAGTGATGATCTTTCACCATGACATCTTCTTGTAGGCATCGACATCCTTTATTCAGATTGACACATCTCCTAAAGATATGTCTTGTCAAGGGTCTTCTTCTTTACCAGACTTCTGTCAAAGTCTACATATCCTCCGAGGAGATCTCCTAGTCACATCTTCTTGGCTTCCAGATGATAATTGCCTCTTGACATGGTTGCATTTCATGATCTCTTCCTTTCTGCACATTCTTCATTTCCAAGAACTTACAAATTTTCTAGTTCCTCATTCATATACAACCACCTCATATTCCATATGAGGATATATTATGTTGATTTCATCTGTCAGTGCACCGAGAGATCCTCCTTCATAGATCATACTTCTAAGTATAGAAGTCTATTACCTGCAACCATATGACATGACTTCACAGCATCTAGTGTCAGTGTATAAATATATACATACCTCATACCTTTTTCATTTAAGTCATCCTATAGCAGTTTTACTAGAATGAAGAGCTTCATTCCCTTAGCCTGCTCCATCAATATGTCATCACATCCTAGAATTATGTAGCATGGAATTCTTGATGAAACCATTATGTTTTCTTTCTAATCAGTGAATTCATTGAGAACTCCATTAGAAAATGTCAACCCCTGTTTTCATGATGACCCTTGATCTTGATGACTGCCTTCCATCAGTATTGTTATCAGAGAGGTTTTTCCAGGAGCTGTTTTACCAAGAGCTCCTACCATGCTTCGATCATGATGTTATACTGCTTCCTATCATACAACCAACAGAAATCACTTAAAGGAGAAGATGATCTCAACCATAGTGGAGATCCCTCGCTTCTTTCTTTGATTTCTTTGCATTAGGTTCTTCCCTCATTTCTGAGACATGGGCTTCTTCCCTATTTCTCTTGTCCTTTTCAGATTTAGGACAATCTCCTTTGTAATGCCCAAGTTCATTACATCCAAAGCATCGTACTTTGTCCATATTTCTCCTTTTATTCTGAGGACCAAATTTACCAAATCTTCCTTTCTTCCTAGATATCGCTGCAAAGGCTAGATTCCCTTCACTTGATCCTATATCAGCTTTGGCTTTCAATCTTGTTTCCTCTATTTCACATACAGACCATAAATCGTGGAATGGTGTAGCTTCTTTCTTCCCGTATAAACTTGAAATGAAGTTTCCCCATTCTTCTGGCAGAGCATTTAGCACCACTGGAGTCATCTCAGTGTCAGACATTACTTCTCCCAGTTCCTGTAGTTGATCTTAGAGATATTGCTTCTCCTGTAGTACTCGCAAAGAATAGCTCCACCAATTTCTCATATATACCTTTTGATGATTCTAGATTTGATAAATCGGAGATGAGAGAGTCTTTTATGGATTCTGTAAGAATCCTTTGGGCTCTTATATCTCTATTCATGTATTTGGCATGACTTCATTGTTCTTTTCTTCCATGCGGGAAAGTTTGAAACACTAACCAGTTTGTAGCCCTCTATACAATGAATGTAAATCTTTGATGGCAAATATTATTTTCTTGAAAAGTTGATACTTTGAATGAGATGAAGATCTTTCTCGAAAATAGCTTGAGAGTCTTCCTTGCAAACTTGATTTGACTTTTCACCCAAACTTTGATTTTTGCTTCTTGGAGTGTCTCTTTGTCAAGTAGCCCTTGAGTTCAGCACCTTAGCTCTGATACCATGTTGATAATTTGGAGGGATGGTAGATTAATTCAAATTCTCTTCTTGATAATTACTTGTGAGCTTAGCCCTAAGGGATAGCTCAAATGGTCGAGTTCCCGATGCTAAGTACCTTGCCATATGGAAGGTCACGGGGTCAAATCTCCTCGACGCCCTTGGGGTTAGGCCCCGAAATAAAAGCCGACGGCTGATCCCTTCGGGTGGATCTACCGGATTATTACCCGTGGATGTAGCGGCCACTCAGTGATCGTGAACCACAGCTGAAAAAAAAAAAATTACTTGTGAGCTTACTTGAGTTACTTATGTCTTCTCATTTTTATCTTATTTAGTCTTTCATCAAGTCAATTATCAAATTACAAGAGACACAAAATAAGGCTCCTAGAGCCAGGGCAAAACCTCTCCCTCTTGGAGAGGAAAACCCACAAGAAATTCTTCTTATAGATCTTCAAATGACAAGTACCATGACCAAGACTCAGACCCTTGACCTATGAATGTCTCCAAGACCTTGATACTGCTATTGGTCCTTCTTTTCTTCATTAACCTTCACTAACCTTTCTTTTATGAACTATGAGAGGGCCTCTCTTTTCTTATCCAGCAACGACCCTTAGCTTCATATCCATTTTAGGCCTTCACATTATAAACCTGATTCCGTCATAGATTGTAAGTGCATAATAGTGTGTTTGCTCGAATCTCTTCTTTAGACTTGACAACAACATACATCATAGTGATCTGCATACATTCATCATAGTGATCTGCATCGTAGTGATCTGCATCATAGTGATCCACATTTATATCAGACTTAACCATATCTTTTATCCTCAGATCCATCCACATCACTTCTTAAATAAACCCTCATCTTGACACACTTCAACGCTGCCTTGACTTCACATTTAAACCAGACTTTATCATGATAGAGATATCTGCACTTGACCGAAGTTGTATCCTTCCTGAAAACACAGATATATCCACATTGTTTTCTTGTCTCAGATCTGTTGTTTCTTGGTCTCTGAAATCCGCACTTGCTTACACAGAACAATCTACATACAACCACTATTATACCCTGAAGAAATCCGCATTTCTTCCTGAACTTAATATTGTCTTTCCTTAGAGAGAAACCGCACTTCTTATCCGCATTTCTTCACAGAGAAATCCGCAAGTTTTCCTGGTCAAATGATCCGCAGCTTCAACACTATATATAGTGCTCAGTTTCTACATTTAGGCCGACCTTACTTTTAGCTTGTAGGCCGACTTGTCTAGTTGTTGGAGACCAACTTTAGAAGCATGATTGAGCTTATCTTTCAGCGTAGATTGTGGGCGAACTTGAGGGCCATTATGGGCCATTCTTTTGCAAGGTCTTGGAGGACATTCTTTAGACATGACACTTCATTTCCATGACTCTTAATTACACTTATAAACATAAGAAAAACCCTAATAGACATCAAGAAGAAGTTTATTGACCTATAATTAATATCTTGCTCATGAAACCCATGAAGCAAGTACAACAAAAATTACATTTTATTATCTTGTCTTATAAGAACATAATTACATAGTCAATATGAAGACCGATCCTAGTTACATTTTTCAACATAATGTTTAATTGTATTTATAAGATACATATAACAAAACAATTAAAAGAAGTAAAACTATTAATGACATATAACAGAACAGCGATATAAAGATAGAAGTACCTGATATATCTTTACTCTGCTCATGCAAGAAATAGCTCTGGTCCAGCGGATGGGCCTCTAAATTAGACATAAATTACGGCCTATCTAACCTTTCTTAGGCCCATCTACCTCTCTTATGCACATAAAAAGATATATTAAATCTCTCCTTCTGCACTTAATAATGTTTTATTATGCTTTAATATGTTCATAGGAAGGATTAAAGGTAATTGCATTTTTGTGCCTAATATTGGTTATTTTTGTAGAATATTGGGAGAATATTTGGCAGATTATGCAGATTTGGAGAAGGAGATAATTTAGGGACTTGCTCCTTGCCACTGAAAGATCAAGATTGAAGAATAAATGAGCACAATATCAGGAAATTAGGGAGAAATCTTGGAGAGATTCAAGGGGATTGTCCACCCTCCTTAACTCTCAAAGGCAGCCAAAGGATCCTCATGAGATCCCCTCTGGCAATTCGAATTCCAGAGGCAGCCAAGCAACTCAAGACCAAGTGCACTCAAGCCATACTTCACTTGGAGTCAAGTGGACTCATTACCTATTTTTTTAGGGAGCTGTTGGTTGCTGCCCTTAAGGATAAATAAAGCTAATCAAGAGCTAATTAGGGTCGATTCCGGTGGATTCTGGTCCATTTGATGCAGTCCATTCCATTCCATCCCATGCCATTCATTTTCCATTCTATTAGGATTTTGTTGTTTAAGACCTTCAGGATGTAATAACACTGTATTTTTAAAGCAATGAGTATTCAAATGACTTTTTATTGATCTAGTTCTAGAGAGTTGGGCTTGTGGGTTAGGGCCCAACACATGTGTCTCAGCTTCTCTGTTGTTTTCATTCTTTCCTTTCTGTCATTTAGCTAGTTTTGTTTCTGTCATTTACTTAGTTCTGCTTCTGATAGTTTCATTGATGTTTTTTTTTTTTTTTGCTTTCAGTTTGTTGTTGTAGTTATTCATTTGCTTATGAGAGTAATAGAGTAGAGGAAAAATCCAAAAGTTGTGGTCAAGCCTTCCCCTCTCATCTCTGTCAATAGAGTTCGAGCAGGGTTAACCTTCCCACAGGCCAAAAAATGCTTTCTGTTCACTGTTTTTATCACGCATCTCGTCTGTTTTTCGTGCATGAATCCACAGGTTTGTTTGCAGGAATAAGCATCAAACGTTCCAGAGATGTTCATTCAGTTGTTCCATGTCATTTTCCAATTTCTCTCCATCTCTGTGTTATGCTTCAGAACCTTGTTGTTGTGTCTCCATTCTCCTCATTTTCCTCTTATTTGCATTCTGCGCCTTTTCATTCCCAAAACGCTTGAAAAGCATCAAAAGTCTGCCTCCGCCCTTTTCTCCTAGACTTTCTTGCTTATCGCACCTCGACCATCGCAGAATCCTTTCTCTCCTTTCTTTTTCCATTCTTCATTGCAATTTACACTTTACCTTTCCACCTTACTACTTACCGTTTATGCTCGAAAATGCTTTAAACATTGGAACCCAACCTTTACCCTTTCCTTCGAACTTACCGCAATTCTCGTATCGCACCTCTCGACTAAAAAGAGAGGCCCAATAGGGATTCACTATTCATATGGTGAGGGATTAACCAATAGAAATGTCTGGTTTAGGGAGGCTTTGCGGACTCTCGAGCGCCGCTCGATTGGATCGGTTGGCGG
Organism: Pinus albicaulis; assembly: GCA_034641835.2. NCBI lineage: Eukaryota > Viridiplantae > Streptophyta > Pinopsida > Pinales > Pinaceae > Pinus > Pinus albicaulis. Next base: position 634,178,419 of record CM076577.1, read on the forward strand.
CAGGCAATCGCCTTACAGCACAGAGATCCACCTGCGAGGGATGATTGTTACAGTCCCCTCCCGGGGGGTGCACGAAGCGCGCATGGACTGACGAAAAGTAATGTTGCATGGACCCGCAACCTTTTTCCCTTTTCCTTTAACACTTACCGCTCCTGTCTGCCGATTGCGATATTGGTATCACGCTCCGCCACCGGTCCCACCGTGATGTCATCCACCGCATCGCACATCGCAAAGCGCATCTTTTAGTTGGTTCCCGTTAACACTCACTGCTCCCGATGCCGATTGCGATATTGTCATACTCTGCCACGGGTCCCACTGCCATGTCACCCATCGCATTTCGCACTTCGCAACCTTTTCCTGAACAACTCTTCCACTACCCCTCCAACCTTGCGATATTGCGAATTGCGATTTCGCACTTCGCATTTCGTAGTTTTTATCCTATTGCATTTCGCACTTCGTATTTTTTACCCCATCGCATTTTGCATTTTGCTCCTGCTCCCGAACATCACTTTCGCTACTCCTTTAACTTTGCGATATTGCAATTGCGATATCGCACTTCCGTCCGCCATCGCACTTTTCAAATTATTCTGCTCCAAAGCATTTTTGCGCTATAATAAAGTTTTAATAAGGTTTAAGCCCATCATTTCACTTCTAAGCCTTGTTTCATGTGTTCATCCCTCCATTAGCACCTTTACCCCTTTCTTCTCCAAGCAGCAAATCGACACTTTTTCAATTAGAATTAAGTCATGGATAGCTTAGCTGCATGGATAGAAGCATGGTAGATAGAGCATAAGATAAGTAGGGTGTGTTTAGCCGATTGGCCAAGTTAAGTGTGGTTTAAATTAGTTTCCTTTCTGCAATTTAAATTAGTTTCTTTTCTGCCATTTCTTTTGAGCAGTTTAAATTAGTTTCCTTTCCTGTCATTTCTTTTCAGCAATTTAGTTTAGTTTCCTTTCTGTCATTTTCTTTCTACAATTTATTTTAGTTTCATTTAAGTGTGACAGACTTCACTAAGAACCCCTAGAAGTAGCACCCTTTCGTAGAGCGGAAGAGGATGACATGAGTAGAATGCATCTGCTATGTATATAGCACTGTCACCTCCAAGTTTGTACGAACCCCAGGTTGATAAAGTAAAGTAGGGCAGACCTTGGGAGCTGCAGCACCCTTGGTGCAATACTAGGGCTCACCACCAGCCATTCTATTAAGATGATTTTAAATAGTACAAAAGTGCAACTTCTCAAAGCCTTCCTTACAAAATTTCAGGACCCTTTCTTTGTAGACATGAAAGGGTTTATATAGCAAATACTAAAAATGTAAAATAGCGAATACACAAAGTGTTGAGGAGGTTTAAACAACTCTCCTTAAAATTAGAGATAATAGGAAAAAATTAGAATTTGTTTGTATGACGAGCTCAGGAGTGTGATGTTGTCTCTTATTCCATTTGTTGCTTGAGTTCGTAAATATCTAACATTGGTTGTACTTTAGGGTGTTGAGTTGGCCTTAAGCACAGATGTCCATTATACACTGCATCTGATAGTGCAGGAAGCATGTGGAAGGATGCGTTAGCAATGCAACGTAACATTAGCCACTGGCTATGTGGCTTGACAAGATACTGCCAATATTTTTCCCAATCGAGTTTTGCCAACTTCTTAATGCTTTCTTCCTTTACCTTTGTGTAATATCCCAGAAGGGAAATTTCAGCAGATCATGCCAAAAAAACGCATTCCTCAGGTATGAGGGCTTCAGCTATCATATAATATCTCTGAAAATGTTCAGCAACCAAAATAAATAGCAACAGCAACCTTTACTCAGCTTTTAAGGGCAAAAAGGTGGGGAAAAGTGAGGATTTTGACCCTAAAATGAGTGAATAAGGAAATCTGCGTAAAATGACGGGTCAAGGTTCTAGAATATGTTAGAATAGGTCAATAGGGACTTCCATGTCGAATTTTAGCTCAAACAAAGGCGTTTTGCTAAGTTAAACAGTTCCTCCTTCCCGACTAGTCAAGAAAAACCCCGATTTCCCAAGTCTTTGAGTATGCAGAAATTTGCTGAAGCAAGGGCAGCGTATTTTCTGAACGAATATAATGTAGAACACTATAAATAATCAGAGAATGGGTTTTGGAGCATGGCATAGGCTTTCAGCAAGGATAAACAACAGTTTTATATAGAAAACCCCTCAAGAATGATGTGCCGCAAGACAAGAGAATAATCCAAAAACCCTACAGCGTTTTCTGCAGTATATGTGAGACAAGAAGATGAATATATAGCCAATAATATATAGCAGCAAGAGAGAGTACAAATCTTGAGGAAACAACCTCTCAAGAGAAGAGATGCAAGCCTCCACAACACATGTACATAAACATGGAAAGCACTGCTATTTCTGCATAAACCCCAGACTAAGAAAAACATAGTCTATAATAAAGCACTGCTCCAGAAAGATGTCAGCACATGGATATGGCAAGATATGGCCCAAATACAATAGGGGAGCAAAGCTCTAACCCTTACAAGCAATAATATCTCAATCCTCCAAGGGATTGGCTGAAATACACAATATGACAAAAATGCCGGAGTCGCTGGGAAGCTACTGCAACTCCAAACTGAAACCAAATAGAGAAGGCTGAAGATGATGAGCAACTGAAATAGACCTCCTCCAATAGATCTCCAAAGTGGAAGGTTGATCCTTACACTTGAGATCTTCCCCTCAAATCAACCGGCGAACCCTCACTGCAAATACACCATGAAAATAACGCAGGAACTGAGAGGGACTGCGCAGTAGTGGAAATAAACACTTTGGCCAAGTGCCAAGATCTGAAAATCAGCTCCAATACCCTCCAACTTGATCCTCCAAAGGAAAGAGAGACTCTCCCTCTGAAAAACAAGAGAAGGAAGTGGTGTCGTAAAGTCACCACGGCAACACCCTACAACACAGTGTTACGCTGCTGCAGCAATAACGCTGTCTTGGAGGATGATGCTAAGAAAATAACCTTGCCCGAGCAGGCACTCGAAGTCCCCCGGGGCTAAGGGTGAGATCTCCGCACGGAGACACTCGGTTGCACTAAACAGTGCAGCAGACGGGCTAAATAGCCGGCGTGCCAAAGAAAGACAAATGTCTCACTCAATAATCAATAATCCAAGAATCCAAGCATGACTCAAATGAGGAGGCTCCTCCATCTTTTATAGCGTTGGTTTCCCTCCAAAACCTAATGTAGTCTCTCTCTCTCCTCCACATCCTCATCGTTATCCACATTCTCATCCTTATCTTCACAGAAGCTTGGAGAAACTTCTAAAGTGTACATAGGCCCCCTCCTCCACGTGGTGTTAGGTCCCCCCTTGACTCCCACTTAAGTCACAACATTGTGCTACTAGGTGAATGTCTTATTTTATTTAAGTGAGTTTAGACCCCCTTTACTCACTTTTTATTTACTTACAAACTATAGGTGGCAAAATAAACAAAATAGAATATTCCAATTTGCTGTCGCAAATTAGATGATCTGATCCCAGAAGCAAGAATGTTGCTTGTCCTCAACGGCCCTGAAGTAAGTCTCTCTAGCGGATGCTCCTCACCGATACTTGTAAAATATGCACCAGGTCCCGGATGTAGCCATGAATCTCCTTCTGCTCTGTCTGTCACCAGCTTGGCTGCGCAGTGAAGGGATCTCTCAATGCCAGGATCCCAAACTGATCTCTCATGGTACCAGCCAACCAACAATCCTCCCGGATCCCATCGCCACCATGGCCAATAATAGCCCAAGTCCCATGGCTTGGACTGTGCACTGCCTCTACCTATGACTAATGAAGACCATGACTCCAGCTGTGCTATATCTGTCATGGTGTAAGCTGTCCCATCGACTGTGTACCAGCTCATCACCTCTCTCCACTCAAGGCATGAAGTAAGGAACATCTCTCTCATGTGGATCCTCCATCCCCAAGCAATCATCCAAACAAAATGAGCCACCTCCCGACAAGGCAACTCTTGAAAATCTCCTTCCACCTCAAGCTCTGGTAATGAAGGTGGGCTGAAAATCTGATCTTGGCGAGCATCATAGCTTATCCCATGCTGTCCTTCTCTCCACTCATGACAAGTGTAGAGTGTATGCTGATCTTGGGCTGCAAAGTCATTGCCCTCCAATGGCAAAGTGAAGAACAATCCTCCAAAGAAGGTTCCTCCAACAATGAAGAACAGGCTGGCCCAAAACAATTCATCCATGAAGAATAGGACATGTGCATCATGGATCATCCTAATGAGATGTTTGCTGAAGGCGTTACATGAGGATACATAATGCAAACAATCTCTCACAAGGATACAACGTAGTCTCATCCACTGCAACTTCAGAAAATTACATGGCAAGCAATGTATAAGATTCATCACATCTACTAATGGATAATAAATGGCTGAATATGACAACAACATAAGACCAAACACTTGCCCATGCCTGTACAATGGATGAATATCAATCTCATGGCCAACCTCAAAAGAGAACACATATGTAGTAGTGGTGGCCATGCCTCCTCCCATGCTCCCATTGGAACATGTAGTGCAGAGAATGTGAGAATTCTTCCCACTCAAAGACACATCCAACTCATGTGTCTCCCTCATAATCAAGCCTCCCATACAAATCTGATCTATATCAGCAAATGGAGACATGATCAGCAACAAAATGAAGGAAACGCTGAAGGTTACATGTGATGAAAAGAGGTACCAACAGCTTCCCCAACAAGTACAGCGCAGTTTTACAAGTTGCTGCTTGATAAGAGTACAAGGCAAAATGTTTATGTTAAACATGCATGTCTTCATATAATACATGATATAGTGCTACAAATGAACATACATGAGGTGATAAAACATTTTCCCAAAGCCACAAAAGAGATGGTTGCCTCCATCATGTAGATTGGCCCAATAAAACTCATGGAGCAATATGACAAGCTTGCCCCCTTGTGGAGCAATGCACTGCATAGGAATGGAAAGAGTGTGCAAATCAATGAATGTATAGACAAACTCCTCACCATATGCTGGAAGTAAGATGGTACATGGATCCATAAATGAGTCCTCCATAGTGTTTTGGCATGCTATGAAGAAAAATGAACCATGTGCTACAAGAAGATAATCCTCCTTATGCTTGGAAATCCAAGTTAAGAAGAATATGCCATAGTGATAAATGTCTCTATCATCATTACCTCCTCTACGTGCAACAAATATGAAGTGATCCTGGGACCTATGGGTTATAGATCCACCATATCTCTGCTGGGCACACTTCATCCATAAATCTCTGCTCCAAGGTGACAATGTTGTGAGCTCATGCAAGTAAGCTCCTATCAATACAAAGCTCTGTTCTTTGACATGCTTCTTGTCAAAGACTCCTCTAATAATGCTGCAACAAATATGGGATACCTCCCAAGATGGAAGTGCTTCCCAATCATCATCAAAGACCAAGGAGATAGTGCCATCTCCTCCTCCTACAACATCATACAAAGTGTGAGATCAAATCTACCCTTGCTCTCCCAGAAACAAACCAAGCAACAAGACATTGTGTTGCCTCCCCATACCTCCATCATACCAATCATGTGATGAAGACACAATGAATGATATGAGTATCATATCAACACCATGCATCCATACTCTATGCTGCTCAATGATGCAAGTATCCCGCCATCTTTCCTTCATCCTCCGGCTCTTAGGAAGAGTGTTTGCCAAGTGATGGCCAAACTCTTTCAAGAGTAACCAGCGCAGCCAAGCCTCCTGCTGCCTGGTATCACAGATCTGCAAGTAGCCTCCTAGCTCCTTGCTCATCATCCCCATCCACTCAATCACTTGTGGATGCCTCCCTCTTCTCCTCATCCTGGTACTCCTCCCATGAGGGCTACCATCCTCCCAAATCAAATTACTGATTTTGCACTTCATGGGATTTTGAAATATAAACTTCTCAAGGATCAACGAGACCCTATCAAAAATCAAATAGGTGGTAGGCAAAAACCTCCTATCATGATGTGTGGGGCTCAAGGGATGTCCAACACAAGCATGAGAGATGTTATCCATCCTAAGATGTCCTCCATCTACTATCTGCTCTTGTGAGAAGGGAAGAGAGTCATTGCATCCCATGGTATGTGGAAGTGCATCTCCCGTGAGATCTCTCCTTGAGACCTCCCCTTCATCCATGTTGCACAGCGCAGTGCAACCAAGCTTCTCTCGATCTGCATTTGGAACTTCTTGTAGAGCTGCAAGAGTCCCATCCTCAAAAGTGTTGGCTGCCCCAACTATTGATGCATGTGGCTGCTCCTCCATGACTGTGACAGCATTTTCACAAGCCTCCTCAAGAGGTGATGTGATCTCTTCTTCTCGATTAGAATTGGAAGCGCATGGTACTTCCTCTTCTTTTTCTTCAACCTTCTTGACCTCCTCAACAGTGGATGCATCTTTTCTGGATCTGAAAAAGAATAAAATATCCTTTTTCACCGTTCCGGTCCTCTTGGGCTTAGACTCACAGGGACTAGTGGATCCCTCATGCATGGGAAGAGGTGATCTCCCAGTAGTACGCTGCAAATCTGAACTCTGTATGCTAGAAACTCCATCCTCTCTAAGCTAACAGTGATCTTTGAAGGGCAAAATTGCTTTGAAGTCTTCCCCCATGGACTTCCATTCTCGGAAATAATCTCCAAAGGGTACATGACCACGCTGATTTGAGATTCTCATATTTTCCATAGTTAGTTAGCTCCACAAGCTGAGCCAGAATTATGCTTTGATACCACTGTAATATCCCAGAAGGGAAATTTCAGCAGATCATGCCAAAAAAACGCATTCCTCAGGTATGAGGGCTTCAGCTCTCATATAATATCTCTGAAAATGTTCAGCAACCAAAATAAATAGCAACAGCAACCTTTACTTAGCTTTTAAGGGCAAAAAGGTGGGGAAAAGTGAGGATTTTGGCCCTAAAATGAGTGAATAAGGAAATCTGCGTAAAATGACGAGTCAAGGTTCTAGAATATGTTAGAATAGGTCAATAGGGACTTCCATGTCGAATTTCAGCTCAAACAAAAGCGTTTTGCTAAGTTAAACAGTTCCTCCTTCCCGACTAGTCAAGAAAAACCCCGATTTCCCAAGACTTTGAGTATGCAGAAATTTGCTGAAGCAAGGGCAGCGTATTTTCTGAAGGAATATAATGTAAAACACTATAAATAATCAGAGAATGGGTTTTGGAGCATGGCATAGGCTTTCAGCAAGGATAAACAACAGTTTTATATAGAAAACCCCTCAAGAATGATGTGCCGCAAGACAAGAGAATAATCCAGAAACCCTACAGCGTTTTCTGCAGTATATGTGAGACAAGAAGATGAATATATAGCAGCAAGAGAGAGTACAAATCTTGAGGAAACAACCTCTCAAGAGAAGAGATGCAAGCCTCCACAACACATGTACATAAACATGGAAAGCACTGCTATTTCTGCATAAACCCCAGACTAAGAAAAACACAGTCTATAATAAAGTACTGCTCCAGAAAGATGTCAGCACATGGATATGACAATCGATGGCCCAAATACAATAGGGGAGCAAAGCTCTAACCCTTATACGCAAAAATATCTCAATCCTCAGATTGTTTGAAATACAAATATGACAAAATATAAATTCTTGGAAGCTACTAACTCAGCCCCCAAAACCAAATAGAGAAGGCTGAAGATGATAAGAAACTGAAATAGACCTCCTCCAATAGATCTCCAAAGTGGAAGGCTGATCCTTACACTTGAGATATTCCCTCAAATCATCCGACAAACCCTCATTGCAAATACACCATGAAGATAATGCAGAAACTGAGAGGGACTGCGCAATAGTGGAAATAAACACTTTGGCCAAGTGCCAAGATCTGCAAATCAGCTCCAATATCCTCCAACCTGATCCTCGAAAGGAAAGAAAGACTCTCCCTCTGAAAAACAAGAGAAGGAAGTGGTGTCGTAAAGTCACCACGGCAACACCCTACAACACAGTATTACGCTGCTGCAGCAATAACTTCATCACTGAGAGGAACATTAGGGAGAAAATAACCTTGCCGACGAGCACTTGAAGTCCCTCGGGGCTAAGGGTGAGATCTCCGCACGGAGACACTCGGTTGCTAAGCAGTGCGGCGGGACGGCCTAAAATGGCCCGAGTCGTGCCAAGAAAGACAAAATGTCTCACTCAATAATCAATAATCCAAGAATCCAAGCATGACGACTCAGTGAAATATCCATCTTTTATGACACGTTGGGTTTCTCCAGACCCTACATCCCCGTCTCTCTCTCTCCTCCACATCCTCATCGTTATCCACATTCTCATCCTTATCTTCACAGAAGCTTGGAGAAACTTCTAGAGTGTACATAGGCCCCCTCCTCCACGTGGTGTTAGGTCCCCCCTTGACTCCCACTGAAGTCACAACGTTGTGCTACTAGGTGGATGTCTTATTTTATTTAAGTGAGTTTAGACCCCCTTTACTCACTTTTTATTTACTTACAAACTATAGGTGGCAAAATAAACAAAATAGAATATTCCAAGTTGCTGTTGCAAATTAGGAATATTACACTTTGACTTTTCCTACCATTGTTTCAGTAAAACTTTAACATTGGGAAGGGAACTAGGTGGGCATTCTTGGATAATATTGGAACCAAATAAATTGTTACTAACAGTTTGAGTAATGTGCAACATCCCTTGCTCCGAAGACAGCCCTTTCTGCTTGCTTTAGTTGTATGTCCCAATCAGTAAAGAGGATTTCTTTGTGAAAATCCTCTATGCTGGGAAGATTTGTTGCTCTGCCCTCTGCGGTGTCTTGCCAAGTGATAAATTATGAGATCTTTTCATCAATGTCATCAAAATTCTTTCTCAGATCGGACGATTGATTCATCAGTGAATCAATTTTGTTGCATAGATCATTGATTATTGTTAATTTCTGACAGAAGATTACTTGTTGTTGGGCTAAAAGTGTGTTCAATTCCATTGCTTCCTTCTTAAAGTATTCAATATTTTTGGATTGTCTTTCAGTTGCTCAATTGTGAATTGGAGTTGTTGAATTTGAGTATCTTTGACCTTGATATCCGCTTGATGTTGCAATTTCAATTGATCAAAGCTATGTTGAAGTTGTGACAACTATGTCTGCCACTGGTGATCAATACTCTACTATTCCTTTAACAAGTCTTGTTCTAACTGTTGGATTTTATCATCCTTTTCCTTGACGAATCGCTGGACTTTTGATGCCTTGTCAATTGTGGGAGTTGCATAAGCACCTGCGAATTGTGACAATCTTGTTTAATCTTCAAAAGGATTGGTTTGCGGATCTCTCCACACCACTTCCATTGGTATATCTCTAGGAACTAATGCCTAGGATTGCTCAACTCTTCTCCTTTTTCTCTGTCTGCTCATTACAACCCGATGTTTGGAACTGTAAAAGATGTCAAGAGGAGGGATTTCTTCTATCTTGAGCACAATTTCTGATGAGGGGAATGTTGGGATGAATTCAATTTCATGTATACTGACTGCTTTGTCAGAAGCCCCAACAGTAAGCAGGCTCTGTCTATTGCCTTGAGGAGTGTTGCATATCTCTTTAGGCTCAAAAGTGTTTACCTCTTGCTTTCCTTTGATCTATTGATCAAACGTGTTCCAAACCTCATCCAAATTATTGCTAAAGAAAGCATTAACAGTTTGTTGTTATGTGGATGTGGTTTCTTTTATTCCCTATAGGACCTCAATGTCCTTTGGAGGTTGCTCCAAATTCTGTTCTTTTTGTAAAATTGGTTGAGATACCCTCAACAAGTTTAGAGGGATATTTTCCAACCTCTTGTATCTGTACTCCTTAAACTTGGCAAGATGTTTTGGATCAAGAAGAATTGCTGCTAGCTTTTCAACATGTGAATATGTCTCAGCAGACTCAAACAGATCATCATAGTCATCGAGCTCATGAATGAATTGTCTGACTTTGACCTGGGCTGTAAAGTCTTGGGCCACTTTGTTTGAGTCAAACTGTCTGTTGGGCATGGTAGATAATTTTAAACACTGAATTTGATTGATTTCAAGCACAGCGTGCTTGAAATTATCTAAAGCATAGACTCCACAATTAATAGGAAATGATGCCAGGCGGACTTTTTGGCTTCCTTTAAGGCTTTGGTTAACCCATTCTCATAGTTTGATAGGCAATTTCTCTGGCCAGGAGTTTTTCTGGTACATACAGTGGGAGAACATGGAGATTGGCTGGACTTCCATAAACCCTAACATATGTAAATAGCTCATCTCCAAACCATTTCCCTATGGTCGTGAAATCATCTCTAGCTTCTTTTGACAGTCTCAGGCTATTTTCTCCAAAAATAGCATGGTAAAGGGGTAAAATTACTCCATGACAAATTCTATAAAAATGAGACTCATAATTGGACTCCCAAAGGATATTGTGGTAGACATGGATAGGGGAAGAGTCTTGTATAGTCCGTTTCCATCCCATGGTTGGGAAATCAAAAGTAAAGCATATTGCATCCATGATATAAGCACTCATGAAAAAGGTAAAAACTGTCTTGGAAGAGAATTTCCAGTTCTTTCTATACTCAAGGATTTGAGAGGCAATATTATTGGAAAGGATGGTACCCCAATCCATAATATATGAATTTGATGCAGCCTCAATGAGAGGAACCCATTCAACCGAAAATTTACTTGTATTAGGGTAACCAAAGAGCCTACACATCATAGTAGCGATATGGCAATATGGACCAGCAAGAGAGGATATAGAGTACATACCCTTATCGTCATGCTTGTGCTTGTTGGGGTTGTGCCTCCATTGTCTTATTGGGTCTGACGCTAGCTTATTTTCCTATGCAAACTTTTTCAAGGAAATTATTTTCATATACCTTCTGTGGGTCGGGTATATGATACATTTTCTTTAAATCTGTTGCCTTGAAAGACCCAATTACTGTGTCCCTTGAAGTTAGGAATGTCCTCTCTCCAATGTTCAAATTGTCGATTATCCATTTCACCATATCTGACTAGGGAAGAATTTTAGGGCGAGAGGCAATTCAATGAAGGAAAGAACTAGCAACTTCAGTGCAAGAAGTTTCAGAGGGTGTTGGGGCATCAACTTTGACTACCCTTTCAATTACTCTAGGCTTTTCATCCTCAAACAATATGTACGTGGATTCCCATGAGGAAGATCCACTGTTTGGAGCGCATTTTGTATGAGAGAATAGAGGAGGCATCTTTGTCACTTCTGAAGTAGGAGGCGCTAGGTGTGGAGTAGCCATGGGTTTCTTGGTCTTTTTTGCGGCTTTTGACATCTCGCCAAAGTCGTGCTTCTCGAGACTAGCCTGTCATAAGATAAAAACAGAGAATGAAGAACAATACTTTGTAATGCGGGAGCAATTAACACAAAAGTTTGAAGTGATGGCAAATATGGTTTAAATGCTAAAAATCCACAAACATTAAGTAACAGGCCATCAAATCACTTGGGTACTCAAGACCATCAATACCATTAAGCCTGAGTAATAATTAAAAACGTGAGTTCACGTGATTTGTTTTGACAACTCAGTGCTTTTAATTAAGATCTCGCATCGCAAAATTCTTTCAGAGCACAACTTTAAAACACGCGATATGTTAATTCACCGATATGCAATCAAGACTCTATGTTAATTGATTGTAAGCTCTTTATCGGCGTTTTTAAGATATCGGAGCATTGGAGGAGCAAGCGTGCTTTGAGTTTTGTGATGCAATAACAATATCGCAATCGTAAGACTAGTAGAGTGAGTGAATATATTATAGGGTTGCGGAATTGCGATGTGATATATCGCATCGGGGGTTTAGGAGTGGGCAGCATAGATGGTAACAAATGAATCTACGACTACACAATAGTGATAAGTGACCTGGCGGTAAGATGGGTCCTACCAATGGTTTATATAATAATGTCCATCAGGGAGCTTTTTCCTTTGTTATAATTCTTTTGAATTTTAAAGCCTTGACGCACTGTTTAATGCATTCGGGTAGTATCGGATCGCAAAATTTTGATAGAGCACTCTAAGTGTTGTTGATTGCAATTGCAATATGCGATATGCAATGGGGCTTTTGGCATATTCGTTTAAGTCTGTTGGCCAATAGGATCCAATTTTTATCCTTCGCATATGAAAAATTTGTGTCCTATCAAGAAAAAATATTTTAATTTCCTAAATTAAAAATTAAAAAGGGTCCCCATTATTTCCTAAGATATCTATATATAAATAATTGGGGGGTTATTGAATAGCACAACAACTGGTCAAGAATTTAGTCCATAGCATTGCGGTGCCTAAACTCTTCATATTTCATATAGTTTGAGATCTTCCATTGTATTTGTATATTATGAAAATCTCCCTAGTTAAGAGGGAGTGTTGAAGAATGTAACTAGGTTCGGTCTTCATAAAATGTATTTGAGTCATTATGTAATGTACTTGTCAAAAGAATAAGGAAAAGAATTTTTATTATTATTTCAATGACTTAATAAACCATGGCTTTCATGCTTAGGTCATTATGCCTTAGGTCAAAGTCCCCATTGTGGACTTCTAGGATTTATTATGAGTTTATAGAGTCATTGTATATTTAAAGAGACCCTTCTTGGACTTTTGAATCATGTAAAAATGTTTATTATTGAGTCAAATGTGAAATATGTCACCTCCACATCAAGTTGGCCTTAAGGAGATCAAGTCGGCCTAAAGGGCACCAATTCGACCTCACCTGGAGCCTATAAATATAAGGAGATTGAATTCATTTGGAGCATCACTTCTCAAGCGAGTTCGATATCTATTATCTACTGCTACATAGGAAAAAGTGCGAAGTTGGTCAAGGAAGTCAAAAGGAATGCGAGTTGGGTCAAAGTGATAGAGAGAGAAAATCGAAATTTTGGTGCTCGTCTCTCTCCATTTCGTGCCCTAATTTGGGAGATCGAAGTCTTTTTGTGTTGATGTTGCTGCTGCTGCTAGAACTGCTACATAATCAAAGTTGTTGGGAACAAGTTGTTGTTGTTGGGTCAAAGATCTAGAAAGGCTGACTTGGTGTGGAGGAAAGGTTTGGTCTATGTCTAGGGTGAAGAGTCTCAAAGAAAACTATTGAAGGAAGAGATTTTTGACTGGGTTGTCCCTGGCATAGTGCCTACATCTTGTTTCTTGTGTTTCTGTGATCTTCATACACATAATTTGGTAGTTGCTTGATGAAAGATAATCTAATAAAGAAGTAAAAGAAGCCAACATAATTCACAAGTAATTATCGAGAAAGAGGAATCAAACCCTAATCTACTTGCATTGATTTCTCAACACGATTGGGCCTTTTCCAAGTTTCTAGAATTGACCATAATACCATTAGCAAATACCATCGACAAATAACATCCTCAAATACATTGGAAAAATACGATGTCCTCCGTAATTATTTATTAAAATCCCCCTCTTTTCCCAATTTTATTATAAAATTGAGAGTCCCCTTCTTCCAAAACTCCCCTTGTTGCTAACCTAAGGGAACGAAGGGTTAGCAAGGGTGTCATCTTCCAACAGTCGATTGGTCGGGGATATTAGAATTCTGAGTCTGTAGATATTCAAGGCATAGCCTACTGGTTATAGAGAATAACCCTTGACTTCAAGGTTCATTTGTGTGAAAACCTTGCTTCCTAACAAATTATGTTAAAAGAAAACTTAGATGCCTAGGCACTAATCTCCTCAACCAAGATTTGTCTCTAAGAGCCACAACATGGAGCCACATCACAAAGCATCAATGAAGAGCATTAATAAAATACAATGTTTACATTCTCCCCACTTCTATTGCTTATTGAATGTTTGCGCAAACCCTTAAAATATCAAGGGATCACATTGTATTCCCAAATCCAATTACTAACTACGGATATCTTTATGGCACTTCCATTACATGTTCTAGCAACCTAATATGTGTTCTTGATAACATATTTGGCATCGTTATTAGTAATTATTAATATTAAATGTATTTTTGAATAATCTTGCTTTCAAATGATGGGTTGCAAAGCCACTGTAGCAAAATAAAGGGGAAAAAGTTGTGTTGCAATGAAGTATGCAGTCCAAAATATTTTAGATGTTATTAATATGGATGAAAGTTTGAAGAAGCTTGAAAAGGCTTGAATGCAAATTGAGATGCCTATTTTCACCTATAAAAGAGAAAAAAAAGGGGAGGTGTACCCTTCTAAGTTATGCACTTCCAAAAGCAAAGATGAAAGATCGACAGCAGTTGAATTTTGGAAAGTCGCATCAAGAATTGAAGGATGTTGTATAGTAGTAGCCAAGGATTTCAATGAATAAAAGGATGACAAGAGTGAGAATAAATATTGTCGAAAGGAGAAGTATCCAAATCCAAATATGGCAATAAAGGTTGTAAATAAGACCCACGAGTACTTGCGGGTCTTGGTTGGTTCTATAGCGAGTCACTCGCATAGAACCCGCGCTTAATACCCAGATTTAGCGAAACTCACATTAAACCTGTGTACCCGTATAAGACCCGTGGGTTTGGCATAAGACCCGCATCAATCCCTTATAATACCTGTCGAACATCAGATTGCAATTTATTTAAGTTTTTTCTATTTTTTTTTCTTTTCTTTTTTGGAAATGAGGTGGACGGAAAGGGAAATTGGAGGCAATAAAATGCTATTTAAGCACCTCTCTCCCTTCCATTTCTCATTCAATTGTCATTTCACTGTTTGGTTCATTTCTATGAGTGTTGAGTGACTCCATTGCACCGTGAAGGAGCTCTTGGAGTAAGCTAAAGGAGGCTAAAGGAGTCTTCATCAGATCAGACCCCACTTCAAGTAGGCTTCATGAACCTTGTTTGAATGTTTTTCTGTATAAAAAAAAATTAATTTTTCGTATTCAATTTTTTTTTTTTTTTTTCAATTTATTTTTTTAATTTGCAATTTTTTTTGGGCCTTGCAGTTGAGTTTTTGATCCACACAGCGACCCTGTGTGGCTAAGAAACTCAGCCACAGGGCCTGCGGGCTGAGGACCGCTGTGTGGCTAATAAATTCAACCACAGGGCCCCAAAAAAATTGTAAATTAAAAAAAATTAAAAACCAAAAAAAATATCAAATAAATTTTAAAAATTTAATTTTTTTCTTTCAGATTTTGTCACCATGCCCCCAAAGGGTTCTAGAAAGTAACATGATCTGGCATGGGCACATGGTCAACGAATCATTGCCAGTAATGACCACCATGTCAAGTGCAATTATTGCAATGCCACAATGCATGTAGGGATAAACATGGTAAAATACCATGTAGCTAGAATTCCTGAGAATGGTGTGAGATGTTGTCAAAATTGCGCTGGTGAAGTCACTACTGAAATGGCAGCTGCTTTGGAAGCCATTAAAGAAGAAAGTTCTAAGAGAGCAAAAAGGAAGGATGAGATTGTTGGGATAGGTAGATCTTCATCTCAGAGTGAAATACAGATTCAAAGTCCAGGTATTGGTAACTCATCTTCAAGTGTTGTGGCAAACAGGAGTATAACCCCTTCTTTCTTCAATCCTTGTACAACTCCAGGATCTCAACCAACCTTGTATAGTTTTAATGAAAAGAAGAGGAAGGAGGCAGATATGGCAGTGAGTAGGTTTTGGTACCATAATAGTCTTTCATTCAACTATGCAAAGTCTTATTTTTATCAGCCCGTGGTGGATGCCATTGCAAGTGTTGGCCCTGGATACAAAGCCTCGTCTTATAATGCACTTAAGGGAAAAGAGCTAGATGAGGAGCTTGAGTGTGTCAAGGAACAATTGGAGAGCATTAAAAGCTCATGGAAATTTACAGGTTGTACAACTATGTCTGATGGGTGGACAGATCAGACAGGTAGAACAATAATAAAAAAAGTTGTAGCTTGCCCTAAAGGAACCATGTTCCTAAAATCCATTGATGCATTTGCACATGTAAAAGATGCACATTTGATTTTTACATTGTTGGTTGATGTGGTGGAGTAAGTTGGGGTTGCAAATGTTGTCCAAGTAATCACAGACAATGCAGCAAATCATGTGGCAGCTAGAAGGTTGCTTTGTGCCAAATATCCAACCATTTTTTGTACTCCATGCGTTGCCCATTGCATAGACTTGATACTACAGGACATTGGGAAGTTGGAGTGGGTGCAAGATGTTGTACAAGAATGCAAGCAAATGGCCAAGTATATTTATAATCATGCTTGGGTGTTGAACCTTATGAGGGAATTCACACAAGGTGAGCTTAGCTGCCCAGTTGTCACACGGTTTGCTACAAACTTTCTTTCCCTCTAAAGCCTTTTGTATGAGTACCAAGCTTTGAGAAGAATGTTTTGTAGCCAACAATGGGTATTTTGGAAAGACAGCACAAAACCAGAAGCATTATCTGTGAAAGCATTTGTCTTTGGTGATAGTTTGTGGGACAAAGTCACTGAGATTGTCAACTTCACTAAGCCCCCTATGAAAGTCTTGAGATTGATGGATGGAGATAAACCTACAATGGGATATATTTATGAGGGCATGGACAAGGCCAAAGAGGCCATCAAGACTTTCTATAAGGGAAATGAATCTATATCTCCATATATGGCAAATTATTGATTCCAGGTGGGACAGGCAACTACATTCACCATTGCATGTAGCACGAGCATATCTCAATCCGAGCTTATTCTATAATAAGGGGTCTAACATTCAAAGTGATCCCGAGGTGATGAGAGGTGCCATGATATGCATTGAGAAAATGTTCCTAAATCAAGATATTCAAGATAAAATCAACATACAATGAGATATGTACAAGGAAGCATTTGGCATGTTTGGATTCAGCTCAAGCCAATGTCTCAAGGACAAGAAAACGCCTTGTAAGTGCAAATTGTTAGAACTTAGCTTGTAATTTTGCTAGTTCTCTTTTGATATGTTTGGCATTGCAGACTGATAATATTTGTTGTTATTTTTTTACAGCTCATTCGTGGATAGATTGTGGCACTGAGGCACCACAATTACAAGAATTTGCCATCAGAGTTCTGAGTCAACCCTACAGTGCTTCTTCTTGTGAGCGCAATTGGTCAGTGTTTGAGCACATCCACAGCAAAAAGAGAAACAGTTTGGAGCATGAGAGGTTTGAGAAGTTGGTTTTCATCTACTACAACCTTCGAATGCTCACAAAACAAGTGCAACCAAAGGATACAGATCCAATTTTATTGGATACTATTAATTTAGAGTTTGATTGGATGGTGGAGGAGGAGTCCCCTGATTTGAGTTCGCTTGATGAAGAGACTGAGGATCTCTCTAGTTTGCCATCTCAAATGGAGACTCCAAATACACCTGCCTCACAGTTGCTTCAGCCTTCCGATGTTAGAACTAGCTCCACAAGGGCTTATTGTAGGCGTAGTCATCCATGAGTGATGAGACTCAAGATTGTTATGAGACAATCATTTATCATTTATGACATATGTATTTGAATTTTGAACTTGCTGACATTTTTATTTTAATTATGGAATCATGATTCTGTTTCTTGTTTAGTATCTAAATGTTTTGCATGCAAAAATCGAATATGTTATGTTGTACTTTTATAGATATGAAATGATGTTATGAATTATTGAATATATTGTGGTTTTTATAACTTACAAGGATTGGAATTGTCATTAGTTTCTTTTTTGTGCTTAAAATTTACCATATTTTAAGGTTTTTTTGTATTTTGACGAGTCTTGTACAGGTCGTTCCCGAGTCTTACACGAGTCAATGGGTCAATAGCCAGACGAGTCTTATATGAGTACGAATCATGCAACATTAGTAAATATACCATCAAGTGGAGGATAAAGACCAAAGAAAACATTCAAGCATTTGTTGCAAAAGATGAGGAAAAGGTTACATTAGTGAAGTTTGTTCTCCTTGCAATTACGGGAATGCTACTGAAGTTAGAAGTTGATGAAGGATACAAACCCCTAACTACAACTAAGATGAAATGAAAATTTTATTGTCAAAAGAGAATGCTCCAAAAAAATAGCACGGTGGAAACTTCCAATCAAGATTTTAGCGTGATGGGGATCACTTCCATCCATGAACTCTGTCACGAGTTGAATTTTTGGCAACGAGGTAGATTAAATTGTACAATGATTGAAGCTCAATTTCCAACCTAGTATATTTGCTCTATCTGTTTCAAGTAAATCCACTATGGAGAAAGCAACCACTACTACTTTCAGATAAAAGTAGTGTCTCAAACAGGAGATATGGGTATGCATTTACTCCTTCAGTGACCACATGTAATATTCCCAATTAGCAATAGCTAATTGGAAATATTAATTTTGACTATTTTGCCTTTATAAAGTTAAATTATAAATAAAGTGGGTGAAGAGGACACTTAGCTCACACTTAGGATAAAAAGTATTTCCTAAAGTCACTTAAGAGACTTGTCTATTTGGCAAGTGGGGCCTAGTGGTCAAGTGGCAGCGTGGGAAAATGGGCAGCGTAGACAGCATGGGGCCAAGCCAGCGCAGAGAGAGATGGACAGCGTGGCTCAAGGGAACAGCGCAGAGAGAGATGGACAGCGTGGCTCAAGGGAACAGCGCAGAGATTGGTGGGGCCTAGGTGAGGGAAAGGCTCACCAAGCATAAAAGGAGGGAGGGTCTCCTCATTCTCATTCATTCTGATTATGCATCTTTGTGATTTGTCTTTTGACATCGAGCACGCTTGTTGTTTAGCAAAGTCTGCACGTACTGTTCAGTACATCGGGTATCTTCATTCGGAGATCCCAACCTCAGCCCCGGGAGACTTCGAGTGCTTGCTCGGGTGAGGAGTTCCACCTTGTTTTGCCGAAAAGGATAGCAGCATCCATAGTTGGGAGCTTTCTTTGGAAGAGACGACGCAGTCAGTGAGAGGGAGGACGCAGTCTTGGATAGAGGGAGTTTCGGATTGAGGGTTTATCACGGGATTTTTTCCGGAGGAGTTGGAGAGGGATCAGCCCTTCCATATTCTAGCATCTTCATAGAGTTGGAATCCATCATTTGCCTCAGAGCACTCAGGGGCAGCATTTCTCCCTTGGAGATAGCGTAGTGCCTCAAGGGAGGTATTTTCGAGGGTCAGCCATCTTCAGAAAGCTCTCTGGGCTTTTCTGGGTTTTGTGTGGAGAAGCCATTTCCACAGTTTCATAATTTTCCGAGGGGAACAGCCCCAAATCAACTTTTCATTCCAGCAGTAGTAGCACCAGCACCAGCAGCACTGGAGATTACGCAGTCTTGAGTTAGCAGCCATTCCGGGTCACAATCTGAGAGTATTTCTACACTTGCCTAGTGCAAGCCAAGGTGCCATCATTCTGATCACCTTTATACTCATTTCTATCTTTCAGTATTAATAAAATGGCTCAGTGTTCTCCATATTAGTTATTGTTCATGTGAAATCTCTCTAGTTGTTGTTTGTCTTTGTTTATGTGCTTTATATTGTTGTTTATTTCTACTTGGAATATTACAGTGGTATCAGAGCTCATAGACTTGGCTCAGCCTGTGGAGCAGATTGTCTATGACACCAGCAAGAAAACCATACATCACTTACCGAGGAAGAAAATATAAAGACCAAGAGCAGAGGTTAGAGCTCACCTTCGGGAAAGGTGAAAGCGTTCTAGTGGTGGACGCAGAGGAAGAGGGACCAATGACGGAGGAAAGAAATGTCGATAAGGAGTTCGGGGAACTTCTCCTCAAATCAGTACAGGGTTTGTCAAGACGAATAGAGGAGATGGGGCAGAGATTCATGGCAGAGTCCAGACAGCGCGAGACCCCAAGGGGTTTCCATGTTGGAGAGGGCTCAGGCACATCTCATCATTTACAGGAGCACCTCACAGCGCAACAGATAGCATCACACACAACCCCCCGTTCCACGATGCCTACATTTCTTGCCACAGACATTGGGGCAAAAGCACAGCAGGAGCAGGAACCGGCACACATGGGAGATTACTTTGCTGAGTACCAG
This sequence comes from Pinus albicaulis, assembly GCA_034641835.2. Taxonomy (NCBI): domain Eukaryota; kingdom Viridiplantae; phylum Streptophyta; class Pinopsida; order Pinales; family Pinaceae; genus Pinus; species Pinus albicaulis. Next base: position 634,198,317 of record CM076577.1, read on the forward strand.
TCATACGGTCGGGAGTTCAAAGATGCCCTCATTTTTCATGATTTTGTTCAGCTCAAGCGGGACAGCAGACTCCACAACCATCACAGGGGGAACATGCATTCACATGACGGGGACTTACAGCGCACGGTGGGCAGATTCCATCTACCAACATTTGACGAATCGCCCAAGTGTTCGGCAAAAGCTTGGGTGGAGAAGTTGGATATATATTTCCAGCTTAATCAGATGGCAAAGCTAGAGGCCATCAAGGTGGCAGCTCTGCACCTAGAGGGCGAGACCCAGGATTGGTGGTTTCATGGGATGGTTACGCTGGGGCACTCGAGAGTGACAGCATATGCCGAGTTTAAGCGGAGGTTGGTAGAACGTTTTAATCGGAGGGATCTAGAGGAGCATTTTGTTGAGCTAACAAAGCTCAAGCAGACTGGGAGGCTGAACACGTACATATCAGAGTTTTTGAGACTCTCCGTGATGGTACTTGATTTATCCACAGCCCGAATGATCTATATGTTCATAGATGGATTGGCAGAGCCTCTACGGGGATTAGTCAGATCGACGAGACCAGCAACACTCCCTGATGCAGTTGAGAGGACTTGGGATTTGCAGGATACACTGCCCAAGACTAGAGCTCCTTTTCCCCAGAGACCGGCATTCCAGCTGTAGGGAAAGGACGAGAGGGTTCCACCTCCTAGAGGTAACCAGGGTAGACAGCCTGGAGATGATGAGACCAGGAGAGATCTGAAGCGGAGGAGGTTATGCTTCACGTGCCAGGACTCGTGGGCACCAGGACACCGTTGTGCCGCAGGGAAGGCACACTACATCAAGGTCTTCTCCGATACCAGCGGGGAAGAAGAGGAGTATGAGGAGATAGAGGCTGGAGGCAGCAAAACAGCGCAAAGAGGGGATCATCTACCACCTCCACCGCCGGGAGCAGGAGGTTCAGCTTTTGCACCCACCGAGGGAGCCCTTGCAGCTTTGCGAGGAGTACCCAAGTATTTGACACTGCGTGTCCGAGGCACAGTACGGGGGCAGCGTGTCTCAGTGTTAGTAGACAGTGGGGCGCCACCCACAACTTCATTGATGCCCAGCTAGTAGAGCGGAGGGGCATATCGACAAAGACCTTTGATGGGTTTTCAATACTGGTTCCAGGGGATCGGACTATGCAATGTGCCAGGTATGTGCCAGCCTTGGCAGTGACATGGGAACGTACACCCTGACAAATCATTTTTTTCGTGGTGGACATTCCAAACACCAACGTGATATTGGGGGTACAGTGGTTGATCACGCTGGGAAAGGTCACCACTGACTGGGAGACCTTGGAGATGAAGTGGACGGATAAGAAGACTAGGAGGCATGAGAAGATTCAAGGGATGCACACCTACCCACCACAGACAGTTTCAGCACACCAGATGGAGGCAGATTTCCAGAAGGGGGACATAGAGTGGGCAGTGGAGTTGCACGTGTCGGAGGCAGGTTCTACAGGGCAGGCCGTACACCCAGATGTATAGTCCATTCTCGACAGGTATGCTATGGTATTTGAGGAGATACCACCAGGACAACCACCAGATTGGGGGTTTGAGCACACTATTGAACTGGAGCAGGGTATCTAGGTTGTCATCACTACACCGTATAGGCACCCCCAAAGCCTATTGGGATGAGATTGAGAGGGCTATCCATGAGCTCTTAGCTCTTGGACACATCTGTCCTAGCACCAGCCTCTTTGCTTCTTCAGTAGTGATGGTGAAGAAGAAGGACGACACGTTGAGGATGTGCATTGATTACAGGGCCCTGAACAAGATGACCATGAAGAACCGGTACCCCATCCCACGAATCGATGAGTTGATGGATGAGCTGAAGGAGCAAAGTTCTTCTCAAAGATTGATTTGAGATCCGGGTACCATCAGATTCGCGTGAGGGAGCAAGACATTCCCAAGACCGCTTTCCGGTGTCATTACGGCCATTTTGAGTTTTTGGTGATGCCCTTTGGGCTAACCAATGCCACGGCCACTTTTCAGTCATGCATGAATCACATCTTCCACAGTCACTTGAGGAAGTGTGTGTTAGTGTTTTTTGACAACATTTTGATCTACAGCGGGAAATGGGAGGAGCACCTCCAACATATAGAGGTTGTATTGCGCATTTTGGAAAAGCATCAGTTTTATTCTAAGCTCTCCAAATGCGAGTTTGGGCTGACCGAGATGCTCTACTTGGGGCACATCATCGGGGTGGACAGAGTGAAGGTCCACGAGGAGAAGATCAGGACCATCAGGGATTGGCCGGAGTCTAAGAATGTGACGAAACTTCGGGGATTTGTGGGGATCTGCACCTACTACCGAAAGTTCGTCAAGGGATTTTCCCAACTTGCTACACCCCTTACAGACCTCACCAAGAAGGGGGCATTCAGTTGGACGGATACAACATAGAGGTCTTTTGACAGGCTCAAGGAGGTGATGAGCAGTTGTCCGGTGTTAGCATTGCCAGATTTTACACAGCCCTTTGTCTTGGAGTGTGATGCATCAGGGGAGGGGATCGGCGCAGTTTTGATGCAGGAAGGCCACCCCATAGCTTTCGAGAGTCGAAAGTTATTGCCACATGAGAGGTTGTATGCTATATACAACAAGGAGATGTTGGCCATCATGCATGCATTGGCCAAGTTTCGACAGTACCTGGTAGGGAACAAATTCAGGGTGAGGACAAATCACAACAGCTTCCGATTCTTTCTAGAGCAGATATAGTTGCAGGAGAGGCAGCAGAAGTGGGTCAGCAAGATCCAGGCTTATGACTTTGACATCGAGTATGTCAAGGGGTAGAACAACGTTGTGGCAGATGCACTTTCACGCAGACCGGCAGCGTTGTCTTTGATGAGTTCGGACACAGACTGGAGGGCTCAACTGTTGGTAGAGTACTCCAAGGACCGTTTTGCCTGTGAGATTTTGGATGGGCAGGTGACAGATGACAGGTACAGACTGATGGACAAGGTGATCTATTACAGGGACAAGATTTTCTTGACTGAGGGCTCCCAGCTCAAGAAGAAGATATTGCACGCCTCACATGATTCACCATTATCAGGCCACCAAGGGTTTACCAAAACCTATAGGGCCATCAGGGAGAGGTACTCTTGGAAGGGTCTCAAGGAGGACGTGCTCCAACATGTCAAGGAGTGCGAAGTTTGCCAGCGTAACAAGGTATTGCACCCTCTTCCCATACCTGAGGGAAAATGGGAGAGTATTTTGATGGACTTCATTACAGGGTTGTCCACTATGCAAGGCAAGGATTGCATATTTGTAGTCGTTGACTGGCCAACTAAATATGCTCATTTTTCACTATATCGGCACATTACACTGCAGCACAGGTAGTAGAGTTGTTCTTTAGGGACGTTTTCAGATTACATGGTCTCCCAAAGACCATTGTCAGTGACAGGGACAGCCGCTTCATGGGCCGGTTTTGGCAGGAGCTTTTCCGTTTAGTGGGCACTGAGTTGACACCGAGTACTAGTTACCACCACCAGACAGATGGACAAACAGAGATAGTGAACAAGTGGTTGGAGGGCTACTTGCTTAACTATGTCAGTAGGCAGCAGAAGGCATGTTTGAGATGGTTGTACTTAGGGAAGTACTGCTACAACAACACTCATCATATGTCCATTAGTATGTCTCCATTTTATGCATTATATGGATATCATGCTTTATCTTTTGTTGACATGATGTTTGGTGCTAGCAAGGCTCCTAGAGCCAAGGAGTGGATCCAAGAGAGTCAGGATATACTCCGAGCTCTCAAGGATAACATGGCTACAGAGTAGAATCAGCAGAAGCTATACGCCGACAAGGGACGTGTTGAGAGGCGGTTCGAGGTAGGGGACTTGCTCTACCTACGCTTGCAGCCATATCGGCAGTCCACGCTGAAACAGAAGGGGGCTGAAAATCTCAAGCCTCACTTCTATGGACCATACAGGGTGACACGCAAAGTTGGAGAGGTTGCATATGAGTTGGAGCTGCCCATTAGTAGCAAGATTCATAATGTTTTTCACATGTCATGCCTGAAGAAGGCACTGGGACAGCAGGTGACTGCAACAGAGGAGCTTCCACCCACAGATGATGAGGGGCACTTGGTGCTACAGCCGGAGGCCATTATTGATACTAGGGAGAGGGAGCTATGGAGCAGAACAGTTAGAGAGTACCTAGTGAGATGGAGGAATTTACCGAATGAGGATGCCACCTGGGAGAGTGAGAAGATTCTGCAGCATTCATCATTACAGTTGCTTGAGGACAAGCAACGTTTTTCCGAGGAGGACTGTAATATTCCCAATTAGCAATAGCTAATTGGAAATATTAATTTTGACTATTTTGCCTTTATAAAGTTAAATTATAAATAAAGAGGGTGAAGAGGACACTTAGCTCACACTTAGGATAAAAAGTATTTCCTAAAGTCACTTAAGAGACATGTCTATTTGGCAAGTGGGGCCTAGTGGTCAAGTGGCAGCGTGGGAAAAGGGGCAGCGTAGACAGCGTGGGGCCAAGCCAGCGCAGAGAGAAATGGACAGCATGGCTCAAGGGGACAGCGTAGAGATTGTTGGGGCCTAGGTGGGGGAAAGGCTCACCAAGCATAAAAGGAGGGAGGGTCTCCTCATTCTCATTCATTCTGATTATGCATCTTTGTGATTTTTCTTTTGACATTGAGCACGCTTGCTGTTTAGCAAAGTCTGCACGTATTGTTCAGTACATCGGGTGTCTCCATTCGGAGATCCCAACCTCAGCCCCAGGAGACTTCGAGTGCTTGCTCGGGTGAGGAGTTCCACCTTGTTTTGCTAGAGAGGATAGTAGCATCCACAGTTGCGAGCAATCTTTGGAAGAGATGGCGCAGTCAGTGAGAGGGAGGACGCAGTCTTGGATAGAGGGAGTTCCGGATTGAGGGTTTATCACGGGATTTTGCCCGGAGGAATTGGAGAGGGATCAGCCCTTCCATATTCTAGCATCTTCACATAGTTGGAGGCCATCATTTGCATCAGAGAACTCAGGGGCAGCGTTTCTCCTTTGGAGATAGCATAGTGCCTCAAGGGAGGTATTTTCGAGGGTCAGCCATCTTCAGAAAGCTCTCTGGGCTTTTCTGGGTTTTGTGTGGAGAGGCCATTTCCACAGTTTCATAATTTTTCGAGGAGGGGAACAGCCCCAAATCAACTTTTCATTCCAGCAGTAGCAGCACCAGCACCAGCAGCACTGGAGATTATGCAGTCTTGAGTTAGCAGCCATTCTGGGTCACAATCTGAGAGTATTTCTACGCTTGCCTAGTGCAAGCCAAGGTGCCATCATTCTGATCACCTTTGTACTCATTTCTATCTTTCAGTATTAATAAAATGGCTCAGCGTTCTCCATATGGTTATTGTTCATGTGAAATCTCTCTAGTTGTTGTTTGTCTTTGTTTATGTGCTTTATATTGCTATTTATTTCTACTTGAAATATTACACCACATGTGTCGTAACCTTACAAACCCATAAGGTCTTTCACATACCTTACCACTTCCAATATCAATCTCTCCGGGGTTCTCTAGGGAGATTTAGCAGTTCTGCAAAAGTCTGCCATTACATAGAACCAGCAGATCGATTAGTGGCATGGCAGCCTGTATAACCATTAATGAGAATGATGAAATTTTTTCTTGGAACTACAATTTCATGTATGGCTAAATCTTGGGTACTTTATTAATCTTGTTGTTTATGTCTAACTATATTCAGAACATTTCCGCCTAAGGAGGAGAGGATTAATGTAATATCCCAAATTGGGAACAAACAGTAACATAAAGCATACAAAGACAAACTTCAGCAAAAAGAAAATAACATGTTAGGTCCACGTAATTTGTTAGATTGGTTAGAACAAATGAACAGGGGTAACATCAAACCAGTCTTTGGAGTCCTAGGACCTAGCCTTCCTGAACTCAGAGAGGGCTCTCTCTATTTTGTGCAAAAGGTGTAAACTTGTTTGCATTTAGTGTTTGATTTTAGGCTAGTTGTTAAGTTTAGGGTTTGTTTGTTTGTTTTGGTTGGGTAGATGATCAAGTAGAATAGATGGATTGAGGATATCTTCAAGTCATTGGGCTATGGAGTCTATAAAAAGTCATGGAAAGTTCAACAATGAATCAGGGTGCATCACAGGGCAAATCTAACATGGTCAAATGGATTTTCAAGGTTTGTGTGAGATGAAATGAACATCAAGTTTGTGAACAAAGTAGCACAAAGGGCAATTAAGAATTATTTGTCAGATACTTTAACAAGAAGGGCCTTTAACACGATTTAGCATAAAGAAGTAATCATAAGACAAGGCACATCAATAACTCTTTGATTAAACTCAAGCAAATAAGCATTTAAGGCAAACAATCCAATGAAATATAGAAGGCAAGAAACTTATTTAACTTCTAGTGATTTCACCTTCAAGGTTAGAAAACATTTAAGATTAACATATAACTTTAATCAAAGAAGAAGGAACTCCTAAACTTTATTGATCATAGCCATAAAGATCTCCAAAACAACTTTGCAAGAATGGACAAAGGGTATGATCGAAACATAGCCTCTTTGGCAAAACCTAATTAGTGGTACTTCAAAGAAAGATCTCAAGAACAATGTTTTAGTGACATCAAACAAGCAGGGCTAACCATAAAAACATCTTTGATACCGACTGTATTGAATCATTCATAAGATAAACAAGCTTGGGTGGGTCTAGAGAGCAACTAAGAATTGTCTAAACTGACCTTGCAGAGGAAAAAATAGAGGCAGTGAAAAACAAACATAGCTAAAGTGCCTTTGAAAAACATTTCTTAGTCTAAAACCTTTGTTCTACTGCAATATAGAAGGATGTAACAACATGATACATAAGAAAACAAGAACTGAATAGAATCACATCACCATGAACCAAGCTCAAGGATCCTGCAAGCAAGCCTTCTCCATCATCAATCAAAACAAGCCATCCACAAATTCCACAACACCAATTTCTCTTCAATTTCCAAAAAACTATGTATTGCTCCCAAGAGTCATCAAATGCCAACCTTTTACAATAAGGCCCTCATGCTCTATTTATCTAGCAAAGGAGGGCAAAAACCCTAACTAGGATTTGAAAATGTCAAAAACATCCATAAATGTCATTTATGTCTAAGAGACCATGCAAGGCCCAAAACACAAAATATCTCATGAAATAAATGCAAAAATAACTCTTAGCACCTAACTTTGGAGTGATTTGCCCCAAAAAACACTAAAATATCATTTTGCCATAAATGAGTGTGTTTTGTTGACTTTTTGGCCAAAAACGCAGCACAGAGGTTTGAACGCGTAGCGCCTGCACGGGAAAAACTGGGTCCACTTGCAGCCAAGTTTTGATAACCTTCCCGATGTCGGAATTGGCTCTGTGATGGCCCGTTGGAAAGCCTGTTGAGTCTACTTTCCAAAACTGCCCTTGGTTTTCTAATTGGGCTCCATTAACCTATCCAAAAAGTAAATTTCCCAAAGCTGCTCAAGGCGCAGCGCCAAGCCTGAAATAAGGCAGAAAGGTGAAAAATGAGGTGTTTTTTAGCCTTTTGAGGGACCAAAAATGCTTCAAATGCTCTAAAATTTGGTGAGCATGTTGTACTTGAGCTAAGGATTCCAAAAAAGCAAAGTTTTCCTCCTGAGGATGCCTGAGGTGAAAGCGTGGCGCCAAGGGTGATGTGCCTTCAGGCCTTAAAATTAGCAAAAAACCAAAAATTCTCAAAAAGTTCCCAAAATTGGTGGATATCTTCCTTATGGGGTTTGGGAGGCCTGTAGAGAAGCTTCAGCCAAGATTCCAAGGTTTGCTTGGTCTTTTGCCTTCTTGAGTGATTTTATTTCCTTCACCTTTTGTTTGCCTTTATCTAGCTTCTTGGTAGAAGTGGAAGGCATGGCCCCTTGCCTTTTAGAGGCAGCAAACACATGCCTTTCTCCTCTTTGATATGTCAATGGAAGAAGTTTGCTTGTGATCATTTTGGTGCCTTCCTCATGGCTGCCATCATTTGTCTCCATGTCTTCCTCTTCATTACCTTGACTGTTGCTTACCTCGTTACCTTCAAAATTAGCCTCACTGTTGGCCTCTTCACTGATTTTTGCTCTATTCTTTGTACTGCCTTCATCTTGTTCATCATTACTGCTAGGAGTCTCATGGCTGTGCTCTTTACTGCTCTCATCAAATTCTTCATTTTCTTCACTGTTTTCATGACTGTCATGACTATCTTCTTTGTTATTTTGATCCTTGGTGTCACTATTGTCATTTTCCTTGTTGTCCTTTTCCTCACTAATGCCTGCTTCATTTGTGTCTATGTTGTCTTCAACCTCTTCATTTTCTTCATTGTTATCATCTTCATTTTCCTCCATGTTTTTTGTTTCATTTCTTACCTCTGCCTCTTTATCTTCAACATCATCATTGCCCTTATCATTTGTTTCTTTGTCACTTGCTTCTTGTGTCCATGTTGTCCTTTGCCTCTTCATCTTCAACATTGTCATTGTGATTGTTGCTTCCTTCATTACTTGCCTCATCTTCATTATTATCTACCTCCATGTCTTCTGCTTCATTGCTGACCTCTGCTTCTTCATCACTAAGAGCCCCACTATTTTCACTGTCATCATGGCTCCTAGTCTCATTTCCACCATCATCATCATCATCAAATTTACTGGAGGACAAGGCTAGACATCCACCTACCAAATTTCAATGCCTTTGAGAGTCCTTTGATGCGGCTTGGAGGAGTCTTCTTGTTGCTTTTTAGCATTTGCAGGTGGAAGGGGGGTTTCTAGCGAAGTCGCAGCGCCTGCATGCACAATTGGGTCTTCTCTGACCAACGCGTAGCGCCTGCACACGTTTTTGGGTGTCGGGCCTCCAACGCGCAGCATCTGCACGTTTCCCTGCCTGTCAGGCTTTCTTGGGCGAACGCGCAGCGCAGTGCAAATTTGCACAGGGAATTTCTCCGAACGCGCAGTGCCTGACCCTTAACGTGTAGCGCCACCCTGAACACGTAGCACCACAAAATTTTGCCCAGTTTGACTTAAAAAAACTCAAATTTCTTCTTTCTTTGAAAACTTCAACTCTCTACAAGTGAACCATGATTGATGAGAAGTGTGCAATGAATTCTATGGGTTTGTGAATTAATTTTTAACCTTTGACAAACTATTTTTTGAGGTTTTATGCCTTTTTTCTCTTTTACTGACATCTCTTTATGCCATTGCCTAGAGGTTGATGAAGTGATGAATTTTGATCTTTCTTTTGGTCAAGGAGGCATGATATGTTGCTTTTGACACCTCTGTGATGATTTCACATAACAGCAGCTTCACTTTCTTGATCATTTTTTGCTTGCAACATGGAGTTGAACTTACCTCTTTTGCTCATTTAGGCATGACAGCCTTTTAAATACCTTTGAGAGGTTTTCTCACAACAATATTTTCAAAACCTTCTTCTATCTGCACCATGGAGTTTTAAATCCTCTTATGCTTGGCAAGTGACTGAAAACCTTGGCTTTATCCTTCTCACTGATACTCTTTCATCTTTGCCCTGCAGGTTTTGCTTGAGTCACTTTGGCAGACTTTGGAATGCCTGCACACACCAGTAGCTTCTAAATCTTCCTCTGCTCCCATGCCTATTTTCCATAGCAAACCCTAGCTTAGTTGGAAGAGGAAATTAGGGTTTGGTGTAGGCAAAACAGGGGATTTAAGACTACCCTGTAGAGGGAGGGGAATGAAGGGGTTAAGGGTTGTCTAAATTCTTGGGGAGATTTTGGGGGATAGGGATAGATGTTAGAGAGTAGGGGAAAGTGGAATTTCAAGGATTGAGTGAGGGGAAAGGGTCTAAAAGGAAAAACATGGACCTAGTCTCGACAAGTGTCAAATTGTAGCAATAGGCTAGGTTTTGTAGAAAAATGATGAGTTTGAGGGATAGGAGTGATAGGAAGTGTTTATGAAGGTATATTAAGGATAGGGAAAGGTGTAAGAGCATCAGGATACAAGCCTTGTTGATGATTTTAACCATGAAAGTCATGAAACCAAGAAAAATGCCCTCAAAAACCCTAGTCATCTACAAGAACAAAGGTAGGAAAAAGCATATAAGAAGTTTTTTAGTAGCAGCAGGGTGACCATGGAATGGCAAAATAGTAGAATAGTGAAAATTTTGGTTTAAGGATAATGAAGGCAATGAAATTTCTAAAACTCACAATATTCACGAATCTTGTTTTTAGAAATCTAGGATCAATATTTAGTCATCTACAAATAGCAAAAATTACTGATGACTAACATAGCCATTAAAAACACCATGATAAAGCCAAAAACATCTAAGCCATTTTATAAAATCTCTAATGGGAAAAAGGTACAAGAAGGTTCTTAGAAAGATGGCACCTTAGCCTGCACAAGACAGGCTGAAACACTCCTCTACCCTACTTAGAAATCTCTGCTACGTGGTTGCTCTGCATGGCTCCTTCTCTACGCAATCCTGGCTGAAATTGTTGCTGCTGGCTGAAAAGGCACTGCGTTTTGAGGCTGCTCTACTACTCAGAAAATTTTGGGAATTAGACACCGGACTCTCCTCAGCAAACCCAGAAAAACCCGCAAAGGGTTTCCAAAAATTCTAACCCCGGAAATTCACCCCTTTGGGCTTGGCACGTTGTTATGTTGGGCTCTCTGGTCTTCTCGCTAACTGTTGGAAAACTACTCAAGAACTCTGCTAGGAAGTGGCTAACTCCCTCATCAAACTCCCGGCTGCAATCTGCTCCTTCTCTTCCTCTCCCAAGTGTTGCTCCTCACTGAACTGCATAATCTTCCTGTACCTGTGTGGCCTCTGCGTTGTCCTAGAGGAATTGCGGATTGCCTAGATGTGTGACTGTGACTTCTCTCTCAAAACTGGGTGTGACTCCTCTCCTGAGCAGGCACTAGAAGTCCCTCGAGGATGAGGTTGAGATCTCCGCTCAGAAATCTCTGTGCTAAACAGCACTGCAGACTCGGCTAAACAACTCAAGTGTGCTTTAAGTCTTTCAAACATAGAATTCAGTAGATGATGAATGAATGAGGAATGAGCTGCTTTCATCCTCTTTTACCTAGTTGAGCCCCTCAACATTCCCTTGGGCCCCACTAGACTGCGCTGCCACCTCTACCTACCAATCACTGCGCAACTGTTGCCCCCACGATGTCACTGCGCTGCCTATGTTGTTGCTGCCTCTCCTACACTACCACTAGGCTGTTGTCTTCTGCGTGATGCTGGCCCCACGGGTCCCACTCCAGCTCTAATCTTTGCCTTAGTGACTTTAGGAAAGTTATCTAATCATAAAGTTTATTTGTGGGTCACCCTTACCCACTTTATTTTTTGTTAACATTAGAAAAGGCAAAATTTGACAAAATTAATATTCCAATTAGCTGACTGCTAATTTGGAATATTACAGTCCTCCCCGCCAAAACTTTGCTTGTCCTCAAGCAACTGCAAAGATGGATGCTGCAGGATCTTTTCCCCCTCCCAAGTGGCATCCTCATCTGGAAGGTTTCTCCACCTAATCAGATATTCTTTCACTATCTTGCTCCTCAAATGCCTCTCCCGAGTGTCCAAGATGGCCTCCGGCTATAGCACCAAGTGCCCCTCATCATCAGTAGACAGAAGCTCCTTAGTTGTTGTCACTTGTTGTCCCAAAGCCTTCTTCGGGCATGAAACATGGAAAATGTTGTGAATCCTGCTCCCTGGTGTAGCTCCAACTCATGTACTACCTTTCCAACCCACCTGATCACCCTGTATGGTCCATAGAAGCATGCCTTGAGCTTCTTAGCCCCTTTCTACTTCAGCGTGGACAACTTGTACGGACGAAGACAGAGGTATACCAAGTCATCCACCTCAAACTGCCTCTCCACGCGGCGCCTATCTGCATAAAGCTTTTGTTGGTTCTGAGTTGTGGCTAAATTATCTTTGACAGCCCAGAGTATGTCTTGGCTCTCTTGGATCCAGTCCTTGGCGCTAGGGGCCTTGCTAGCTCCAAACATCACATCAACAAAGTTCAAGGCATTATAACCATACAAAGCATAGAATGGAGACATACCGATCGACATGTGGAATGTCGTGTTGTAGCAGTACTCTTCCAAGTGAAGCCAGCGTAGCCAAGCCTTCTGCTGCCCCGTGACGTAGTTCCTCAAGTAGCCCTCCAGCCACTTGTTCACAATCTCGGTCTGCCCATCTGTCTGTAGGTGGTAGCTAGTGTTAGGTGTTAACTATGTGCCCACCAAACAGAACAATTCCTGCCGAAAGCCTCCCATGAACCAGCTGTCCCTGTCACTAACTATGGTCTTTGGAAGAAAATGAAGTCCGAAGATATCTCCGAAAAATAGATCAGCCACCTGTGAAGCAATGTACCGAGCTGAAATGGTGAAGAAGTGAGCATACTTCGTCAACCAATTAACCAATACAAAAATGCAATCCTTGCCCTCGACCATGGGCAATTTGGTGATGAATTCCATGGAGATGCTCTCCCATTTCCGCTCTGGAATGGGAAGCAATTGTAACGAACCCGTCGGATGATTCAGCTCCCCCTTGTTCCACTAGCAAACTACGCACTCTTGGACATGCCGGAGTACATCCTCCTTGAGGCCCTTCCAAGAGAACCTCTCCCTGATGGCCCTGTATGTCTTGGTGAACCCCTGGTGGCCTGAAAGCGGTGAGTCATGGGCTGTGTGCAAAATCCTCTCCCTTAATTGGGAGTTGCCTGTCAAAAAGATCCGGGCACAGTAGTAGATGACATCATCCATCACCCTGTACTAGTCATCTGTCACCTGCCCATCTAGGATCTCGCACGCAAACCGATCTTTGGAGCATTCCACCAATAGTTGGGCTCTCCAATCTGTGTCAATGCTCATCAAGGACAACATTACAGGTCTTCGGGACAACGCATCAGCAACCACGTTGTACTTCCCCTTAACATAGTCGATGTCAAAATCATACACTTGGATCTTGCTGACCCATTTTTTATGCCTTTCCTGCAGTTGTTTCTGCTCAAGGAAGAATCTAAGGCTATTGTGGTCGGTCCTCACCGGAACCTGTTCCCCACAAGGTACTGCCGGAATTTGGCTAACGTATGCATGAAAGCCAACATTTCCTTGTCATAGATGGGGTACAGCCTCTCATGTGGCAGTAGCTTCTGGCTCTCGAAAGTTATGGGATGCCCCCCTGCATCAATACTGCGCCTACCCCCTCTCTTGAAGCATCACACTCCAGCACAAAGTGTTGTGTGAAGTCGGGCAATGCCAAAACCAAACAGCTGCTCATCACCTCCTTGAGCCTGTCAAAGGCCCTCTGCGCAGTCTCTGTCTAGCTGAAAGCCCCCTTTTGGGCGAGGTCTGTGAGAGGTGTTGCCAGCTGTGAAAACCCCTTAACAAACTTCCGGTAGTAGGTGCAAATCCCCACAAACCCCAGAGTTATGTCACATTCTTCGATTCCAGCCAATCTCGGATGGCCCAGATCTTCTCCTCGTGGACTCTCACTCCGTCCACCCAGATGATATGCCCCGAGTAGAGCATCTCTGTCAGCCCAAACTCGCACTTGGACAGCTTGGCATAGAAATGTTGCTTCTCCAAGATACACAGTACATCCTCTATGTGCTGCAAATGCTCTTCCCCTGTAAATGATAATGTCGTAAAAGAACACCAACACAAATTTTCTCAACCAAAACGGAAGATGTGGTTCATGCAAGACTGGAATGTAGCTGGAGAGTTGGTCAGCCCAAAGGGCATCACCAAAAACTCAAAATGGCCATAATGACAATGGAACGCAGTCTTGGGGACGTCCTGGTCCCTCACCCTGATTTGATGGTACCTTGATCTCAAATCAATCTTGGAGAAGAATTGTGCTCCCCTCAACTCATCCATCAGCTCATCGATCCTAGGGATAGGGTAACGGTTCTTCATGGTTTTCTTGTTCAGGGCCCTGTAATCTATGCACATCCGCAGTGTGTCGTCCTTCTTCTTCACCAGAACCACTAAAGAAGCAAATGGGCTCGTGTTGGGCCTGATATGTCTTAATGCCAAGAGCTCATGTATGGCTCTCTCAATCTCATCCCTATAGGAATTGGGGTGCCTGTAGGGAGTGGTAACACTACCTGGATGCCCTGCTCCAACTCAATGGTATGCTCAAACCCCCGATCCGGTGGTTGTCCTGGTGGGAGGTCCCCAAAAACTGTGGAGTAACGGTCTACGATGGCCTGCACATCCGGGTGCTTAGGCCGACCCGAGACCCCTGCCTCTGAAATCCTCAGCTCCACTGCCCACTCTATGTCTCCCTTCCAGAAATCTGCCTCCATCCAATGCGCAGAAACTATTTGTGGAGGGTATGTATGCATGCCCCTAAGCATCACATGCTTTCCACTCTTCTTGCCCGTCCACTCCATCTCCAGTGTCTCCCAATCTATAGTGACCTTCCCAAGGGTGATAAGCCATTGCACACCCAACACTACGTTGGTTTTTGGAATATCAACCACGAAGAAGTGGTTTGTCAATGTATATGTCCCCATGGTCAATGTTAGTGTCGGGACATAACGCATGCACTGCATGGTCTACGCCCCTGGAACCAACACAGGAAACCCATCAAAGTTTTATGTTTGTATGCCCCTCCTCTGCACTAGCTGGGGATCAATGAAGTTGTGGGTGGCCCCGTTGTCCACCAACACTGAGACACGCTTCCACTGGACTGCCCCACGGACCCTCAGCGTGAGGTACTAGGGAACTCCCCGCAAAGATGCAAGGACCCCTCCTGTAGGTGCAAACATTGACCCTCAAGCTACTGGGGGAGGTGGTGGTGGTTAATCCCCTCCTAGTGCTCCGATGTCAGCATCTCCTCCCAACTCCTCATATGCCTCCTCTTCTCCTTCACTATCAAAGAAAACCTTAAAGTAGTGTGCCTTCCCTCCAGCACATCTGTGACCCAGTGCCCATGGCTCCTGACAAGTGAAGCAGAGCTTCCTCCATCTCAAATCTCTCTGGGTATCGTCATCCAACGGCCCACGGCCCTAGTTCCCTCTCGGTGGTGGGGCTCTCACGTCCTTCCCCTTCTACTAGAACGTTGGTCTATTGGGCAAGGGAGCCCTCGTCCTCGGCAAAGCATCCTGCAAATCTCTGGTTCTCCCTACTGCGTCCAGCAGCGTAGTGGGGCGAGTGGACCTCACTAGCCCACACAAGGGTTCAGCAAATCCATCAATGAACATGTACACTCTCCTAGGCATGGACAGATCTAGAACCATCACTAAAAGCCTCAGAAACTCGGAAATGTAGGTTTCCGGGTTCCCCGTCTGTTTGAGTTTAGTTAGCTCAACAAAATGTTCCTCCGGCTCTTTCCGATCAAACCCTTCTATCAACCTCCGGATGAACTCATCATACGTCACAAGTGACTCATCACCCAGAGCCTCTCCCGTAGAGTCCTCTGACTACTCACCCTGCACACTGGAATACAGCGCCGGCCTATTGTCATCATCTCTACATGACTGCTCTCGCTCCCCAGAAGCATCCGCATCTGATCCCCTGGACTCACCTGAAGAAGAGTCCTCATCCTGGCATACAAAAGAACGTCTACCTGCTCTACCTCTGCCACCTCATCTGCATCTCTCAAACATGAGTGATCAGGCCCCCAAGGTTCTTTGCAAATGAAGCAAAGTCCCTTCCTCCTCAATTCATTTCTGCTGCATGATCCACCAAACTGGAACAACTCCTCCCTGGTCAACTGTCTCCTGAAAAGCTCAATGTTCTGCTCAACCAGCCCTTGGGCTAGTTCATAGGAAGCAAGTAAGACCAACTGCTCTCTCCTCCAAATGCTTAGCAACCTAGTCTGCAACTCCCAGCAAATGGCCTCACGGATTCCTATACATGACGACAGGAAGGACTGCATGTGTGCTATGACTGTGTCAGAATGATGTCTCCTAATGTTGAAGAAGCATTGGAACATCTGCAGAATCAAGCCATCACACTCAAAGTCAAACATGATCTCATGCGTCTGGGTCATGGCCATGACTTCTAAAACTTAAGCTTCCTCCCAAATGTAGAGCCTGCACAGTTGTCCAAATCCCGAAAGGTTCCTACTATTAGTCTGAAAATTCTTTTCAGAATGTCATCATTGTAGGGAGGGAAGGGTGTTATTATTCTCAAAATATCACTGAAACAAGAGGCAGCTATAAGCTTGACTCTCTCACTTGGATGTTCCAAGAATCTAGCTTGTACCAATGCAAGCATAGATGGCTCCAAAGCCCAATTTAAACTCCAATCAGATTGCTCTACCTTTGAAAGGCAGGATTCTAGTTTCTCTAACATGAGAAAGTCATTTTCTGATCTTCCACTCTTTAATTCCATCCCAAGTGCATAAAGCCAATTTCCCACTTCTTCCTCCTTTTGTAAATTTCTTGGATGCCTTTGTTGGAATAAACTATGTACCTTCTTGGAGAAGGGTCTGTTGTTTTGTTTCAAGGAACTAAATTCTGCATTGTTTAATCTTTTTGGTCTTTGGTTTAGATTGCAACCCACTGAGGCACTGCTATGTTGATTTAGGAGTTGTTTTAAAAACTTCATTGTTTCAACGACATATATGGAAGTAACAATGGTTTAGCTAGACTTGCACAAGGCAAGCTACAAGCACCAGGTGATGATTGCAAGGAAATCCAACCGCTCCAATAGCAAGCTCCTCCAGAAACTGCACTGCTACTCCAAGACTACACTGTTGCCTGACTTCGGCCTCTGATTTACCCACAGAAAAAACTGCTCAAAAAATTCTAGGAATTTGGGAAGGTGATCCTTGCCCAAAACCCAGAAAAACCAAGAAAGGGTTTCTTCTAATTCCAACCTTCAAAATCTGACCCTTTATAGTTTGGCCCTCTTCCAATTTCGTTTTCTGACACTGCAGCTGCTACTGTCAATAATTGCTCTCCAAAATCCCAGCCAACCTCCTCATATGGCTCTCTTATCAATTTCCCAACACCCCCAGCTCTAAAATCCCACCAATGCAGCTCCCACAAATGAGCCTCCTCCAATGACCGCATAGGCCCTTCTAACCAAAATAGTTGCAACTGAAAATTGGAAACCCGCAGGCTGATCCAAGATTGAAGCTCTGATACCACTGTAATATCCCGAAAGGGTTATTTCAACTAAAAATTGAAAAAATTAACTGAACTTCACATTATGCTGTAAATTCAACATTTGCTTAACAGAAGATTACCATGTAAAATTAAACATACAAGTACATGCAAATCCATAACACCATAATGCAGGAAAATAACTCAGCTTTATTATAATATCACTAGGCTTACAAGCTGAAATGAAAGATAGCTAAGATAACTGAAATACAACTGTCCTCAAGAAAATCTGCTACACTGCGTTGGCCTCCAAAACTGAACTGCTGCACTCTCCCTCCGGCAACAGCTACCACTGAATCCACTGAAGCACCCGTTGAAGATCTGATTGATCCTCACTCTGATATCGTTGAAGCTCTACGAAACTTCTGAATGAAGTCTCCTCAAGAGAGTTGGGTTTTCGTCCAACACTCACAAATCACCCGAGGGTTTCCGTCCTGGGGCCATGGCTAAAGTAGAAAACCACGTCTCACACCTGTCATACAATAAAATGATATGATCCAAAGATATCTCTCAATGGCCTCCTCCCTTTATTTTATAGATCTCTTGGAGCCTTCTAGAGCATTGTTTTATTATTATTTTATTCATGGAGCACTTTTCCCTCTTATTAAAATATTCCTTTTTAATGCAGAAAAGGGTAAATCGGCTACAACGCCTCCACCGGTCACTAAAACCCGTTTCTAACCGTCCCACCGTTTAGGTATCCTCGTCCCGGTTCCAATGAGCTATTACACTAAGGTGTTCCATCATGTATTCCTCCCGGAATGCCACCTTGAGCGTAATCAGCTGAGTTAAGCCCAGAAATAACTCAAATTTCCGAAAGTTATCAGAATGCACCGGAACGAAAGCCAAACTGCTCGGATGATGGAATATATCAAGCGAATGCCTTCGGACATCATGGGAACTCCTCAAAACTCCTCCAAGAAGCTCCTGAGCCCACTGATAGCACCAATCTGTACCTGTGACCTGTCTGCTCCTAACTGTGGAAGTCCAACCTAACCCTGTAGTAGGTGACACCAAAAAGGGAATATTACAGATTCGGATGAGCAACTGGTGAAACCCCAACTGGCTCAGCGCAGTAACTGCATAAGCCTGTGTAGCCTGGCTGAAGAACTGCGTCACCCCAGCTCTGCGTGGATCTGCCTCTCTTGGATCTCGGTTTCAGCCAACCTGGCTTAGAAACCCTTCTCCCGACAAATTTCAGGACTTTTCCTTTGAGATGTTGCGCTGCCTCTGTGTGGGCCCTGTGTGGGCCTACGTCACCCTCCTAAAGAACTGTGTAACTCCCTCTGATGGTTGCGCTGCCTCCACTGCGTCTCTGCTGCCCTTGCTCTGCACTGTAGTATTGGCCCTCCTAACCAATCACTGCATCTACCCCTCGTTGCAATTCTGAGTCACTCAGATCTAATGTTCGTCCGAGCACTACTCCGTCAGAAGAATTCGATCTCTTAGACTCTATGTGTGTGTCTCTAACTAACCCCAAGCCTTTCTCTTATACTTTTCTCGTTAACATATCAACGGTCGTGATTTAATCTCTTATCGAAGGCTTAGATTAAAGGACTACTTGATTCACGTCACTTAAAAAATTTCATCACATGTTTAATTAATTCACTTTAATTTTTCTAATTCCCTAAGTTAGACTTAGGGTCCTCATTCAAAAAATTAATTATTTTAATATCTCACGCACCAGATGAAATTTCTCCAAACGCTTTCTGGGTTTTGGAGGTCTTGTGTGTCTTAGCCCCTCCACAAAATTTCAGGGCTAGAGCACACGCGATGCTCCTTCAAAATCTCAACACTCCCTCTTAGCACGGAGCGTGCTCTAGCAATACATCTACACCATGTATCGCAAGATCTCGGCATCGGTCTCTGCATTGTTGATGCTTGGCCTGATGCCCTCCATCCACTGCATTGTTACTTTCTGTACTACTGCCCATGTCACTGCCACATCTGTACTGCATCTCCCTTTCAAATTGCTGCATCATGCTGCCCATAGCACTGCCACTACTAACTGCTGCAATGCAACTCAGTTGCTGAGAAGTAAGCAACTGAAGGACCCCTGCCTAATCATTGACAGACAAGTCAAGTTGCATCTCATCACTGAAGCTCCCTTGGTTGTTGCTCTGTGATGTCCTCTTGAAGCTACTACGCTGCTACAGCTTTGCACTGCGTGAGCACTGTCTCTCTACGCTGCTGAAGTCCCATCAGCCTCTGCGTTGTTGCCTCTACGCTGCTGCTGCGTCTGCACTGCGTTGCTCCCTCTACAGCATCTCAGCACTGCCCTCTGCTTCACTGTGACTTTCTGCAACCATCTCTCTACTTGTCTCACTACAGTCTAAAGGCTCTCGTAGCTCATATGCGATCCAAGAGTTGGGCTACTCAAGGATCCTACCATAACCATCTGTAGCTGCTCTACAGATCCATATCGGCCCACTTACATGGCTCATGAGCACTCATGGCTATGTCATCATCACTCCCATCGTCCTTTGTTGTTGTTGCCTTGGATTCAGAAGATCCTTTGTCCTTCTTCTTAGGACAAGTGCTGGCGAAGTGTCCAAGTTCGCCACAATTAAAGCACGAGACCTTGGAAAGGTCCCTCTTCTTCTTCCCTTGTTTCCTTTGTTCCTTTGATGCAAGGGTTGCATCATCTTCCTCTTCTTTCTTCACCTTGACAATTCCACTATCGTTGTTTTGCCTCTTGGTGAATCTCCTGATTTCCTCCTGACGGAGGATTGCCCACATGTCCACCCAATATGGTAACACTACCCTGCCCAATATGCTCGACAAACATTTCCCACTCCTCGGTGACTGCATTGAGGGCAGTCCTTACCAAGAGCCCTTCATCCGGAGTTGCACCCATGGCAATCAGTTGATCCCGGATAGTCTGAAGTCGAAAAAGGAAGGGATCTATCTCCTCACCCTTCTACATCTGGAATAGCCGCATCTGATTCTCTAGAATCATTTTTCTTTGAACAAAGCTTCCCTGATACATCGTCTGCAAAGTAGTCCACATCTCATTTACCGTGTTCTTCCCGACAATATGTGGCACGACGTGATCTTTGACTCCATCCATGATCAAATGCTTAGCCCACGCATGATTTTCATTGAATTTCTTTAGAGGATTTGGATCGGTAGGCACAGCTAGGACATTTTTTGCATCGTTCTTGATGTCGTACACATCTAGGACTGTTAGTATCCTGGCTCTTCAGATGACGAAGTTGGACACGGCATCCAACTTGTTCTGATCTCTCAGTCCATGAGATGCCATCTAGCTCAAATCTATCAGAACAGATACTCTTCTCTTTCTGCTGTAACACTCAACAGAAATACTGGATCTGGGTTTCTTGGCGATTAGAAACCCTCTATAGTAGTTGCTCCCTCCGACAACTGATTTCCCTCCTGGAAATCTTCAGCCAAATACAACTGAACAGTTCTCTACGATCACCCTCTTGATCGAATATCAGATCTATTTGACGTAGATCTGTTGAGTAACTGTCCTCCTCCCACTCTTTGTCAACTCAGCTAGGCACGATTTTGCACTGGCAGATTCTCCACCACACCAACAACTACTGAAGATCTGAAGCATTGCTTCCGAACCACGGCAATACTGCACAGCAACCCAAAATTGGATTGCATCCCTCTATCTGGCTTCTGCATGACCAGACTGGCTCAGCGCAGCGACTGCTTCCCTCTGGAAGGCACTTCATTGTCTCTGCGTCACCCAACTGGGACTGCGTTGGCCCCTGCATGACCTCTACTGGGACTGCATCCTCCTGGTGTTGCGCTGCCCTCTCCGGATTCTCTGCTGCTTCAGCTGCTACCCTGCAGCAAATATGTCTTCAACTGATTTGCTGGAGATTCAGCTTGATCTGCAATCGCTCTGATACCATGTGAAAATTTCTGAATCCAACATTATAGAAATCCTACTGCAGCATCTTGATTTACTTCTACTTGTGATTTAATCATACAAGTTATTTTCAGAAAATACCGAAGTAAACACAACTAGCAGCCTGCACACATACAGATCATTTACTAAATAGTACGCTCATTCGACAAAGTGACACAAATTTTTCGGACAAATGTCCCCGAAAAAACCCAATGCCGGAAAACCGGTATAGCAGATATGAGGGTTTATTATTATTAAGCAGCAGTTTTTTAGTACATCTAGGGTGCCATAAACTCGGCAAACCCAACAGAGAAAACCTCGGCAATCAGAAAAATTGTGAGATATACCTCACTCTCGCAAGTCCTGGCTGATCCGAATGAGCAACTGGTGAAACCCCAGCTGGCTCTGCGTAAGCCTATGTAGCCTGGCTAAAGAACTGCGTCACCCTACCTCTGCGTGGATCTGCCTCTCCTGGATCTTGGTTTCAACCCTCCTGGATCAAAAACCCTTCTTCCGACAAATTTCAGGACTTTTCCTTGGAAATGATGCGCTGCCTCTGCGTGGGCCTGTGTCACCCTCCTGAGGAACTGCATAACTCCCTCTGATGGTTGCGCTGCCTCCACTGCGTCTCTGTTGCCCTTGCTTTGCACTGTACTCTTGGCCCTCCTGACCAATCACTGCATCTGCCCCTGGCTGCAACTCTGAGTCACTCAGATTTGATCTTCATCCGAGCATTACTCCATCAGAAGAATTCGATCTCTTAGACTCTCTCTGTGTGTGTCTCCAACTAAACCCAAGCCTTTCTCTTATACTTTTCTCGTTGACATATCAACGGCCGTGATTTAATCTCTTATCGACGGCTTAGATTAAAAGACTGCTTGATCCGTGTCACTTAGAACATTTCATCACATGTGTTTAATTAATTCACTTTAATTTTTCTAATTCCCTAAGTTAGACTTAGGGTCCTAGGTTTTGAAGGTCTTGTGTGTCTTAGCCCCTCCACAAAATTTTAGGGCTAGAGCACACCCGATGCTACCTCAAAATCTCAACATGGCCCTCTTGCTCCTGCTCCTGAAGCCTGGAATGAGGGCATGGTAGAGCGTGGTGGTGTGCATGGCACCACCTATTGGGCAATGTTAGGCTCGGGTGGGTGATGGTAAGTGTCGGATCCCTCTCCGATCTGAAATTTCTTTGGAATTTCCTGCTGCTTGTTGTCATCAACAATCTTCTACCCCATCTCCTCTATCCTCTTCGTGAGCTCCTGCATCCACTTCAGAACGAGGCTAGCAAACTCCTTACCATCCTTTCTTTCCTCTGCCATTGGTGCTTTTGCCTTCTCTTCTTCCTCTGGAACGTTGTCTACTTGACCTTGCGTGATTTCAAGCTCCCTTTCCTTGCTTCTATACCGCTACCTTCAGTGTGTTATGTTCTGCCTATCCTCTGTTGTCATAGACCGCGTGCTCCACAGGCTGAGCCAAGTCTATGAGCTTTGATACCACTGTAATATCTCAAATTGGGAAAAAACAACAATATAAAGCATACAAAGACTAAAACTATAGCAAACAGAAAATAGCCATTAAAAACACCATGATACAGCCAAAAACATCTGAGCCATTTTATTAAATCTCTAATGGGAAAAAGGTAAAAAAAGGTGCTTAGAAAGATGGCACCTTGGCCTGCACAAGACAGGCTAAAACATTCCTCTACCCTGCTCAGAAATCTCTATTGTGTCGCTGCTCTGCGTCGCTCCTCCTCTACGCAGTCCTGGCTGAAACTGCTGCTACTAATTGAAAAGGCACTGCGTGTTGAGGTTGTTCTACTGCTCAGAAAATTTCGGGAATTAAACACCGAACTCTCCTCAACAAACCCAGAAAAAAACCTGCGAAGGGTTTCCAGAAATTATGACCTCGAAAACTCACCCCTTTGGGCTAGTACGTTGTTCTGCTGGGCTCTCTGGTTTTCTGGCTCACTGCTGGAAAACTGCTCAAGAACTCTGCTAGGAAGTGGCTAACTCCCTCATCAAACTCCCAGTTGCAATCTGCTCCTTCTCTTCCTCTCCCAAGTGTTGCTCCTCACTAAGTTGCGTAATCCTCCTGTACCTGCATGGCCTCCGCGCTGTCCTGGAGGGACTGCATATTGCCTAGATGTGTGACTGTGACTTCTCTCTCAAAACTGGGTGTGACTCCTCTCCTGAGCGGACACTCGAAGTCACCCGAGGATGAGGTTGAGATCTCCGCCTGGAAATCTCTGTGCTAAACAGCACTGCAAACTCGGCTAAACAGCTCAAGCATGCTTTCAGTCTTTCAGACAGAAAATTCAGTGGATGATGAATGAATGAGGAATGAGTTGCTCTCATCCTCTTTTACCTCGCTGAGCCCCTCAATGTTCACTTGGGCCCCACTAGACTGCGTTGCCACCTCTGCCTACCAATCACTGCGATGTTGTTGCCCCCACGTTGTCACTTCGCTGCCTACGCTGCTGCCTCTCTTGCACTACCACTAGGTTGTTGTCTTCTGCGTGATGTTGGCCCCACAAGTCCCACTCCAGCTCTAATCTTTGCCTTGGTGACTTTAGGAAAGTGATCTAATTATAAATTTTATTTGTGGGTCACCCTTACCCACTTTATTTTCTGTTAACATTAGAAAAGGCAAAATTTGACAAAATTAATATTCCAATTAGTTGACTAATAATTTGGAATATTACAATTAAATGATTATGAATAATAACAAAATGGTGATGTTTGATACAGAAACAGCTAATGGTACCCATGGACTTAAATCGGTCATTGAGGGTGGAGGTAGGCCCTGAAGAGGTTGCCACTGAACGTGCAAAGGAAGAGGCAGCAAAAAGGGGTTTAGGCATTTTCTCGAACATCGAGGAGCCCAGGAAAATGGTCGCAGTTGTAAAAAAAGTTAACGATGCAGTAGTGGACCTGTTTTGATTGATTAAATCTTTTGTAATAAAGCACGCACGCTAATAGCTTCTGTTTGAAAATTGTGATTTGTAAATTTCTGAACATGCTCTATGCCATTTCAGATTAGGGCACAAAATACTGAAGCAAATAGAACAAATAAATTGATCGATGGAAGACAAGCCAACAATAGAAAAAAGAAAAAGAATGATGGCGTTACGGCGATCAGCAGGGTGCTTCAACCAACAAAGTCTCCAATAGGTCATTCAGCCAAGCGTGTCACACAGCCCTAAAATGCTACATCAAGAAGCCCTAATTCAGCTCTATGAGAAAGCCCTAACACAGATGCACCAAGAAGAGAGAAGATAATTTCCTCCACACAATGTGTGTGAAATGATCTCCAAAACTCTCCTATTTATAATCATCTGTGGGGGTGTGTGACACATCCTTTAAGACATTTAAGTCTATTATATTCCAGGCCAACCTAGCACATAAGTGGAATAAATTCAAAATACATGTTCTGCTCATCCAATCGAGATGATCTTTAGATCAATCTTACACCGCTCTGAAAGAGGAATCCAATAAAAATATTGAGATCATCATCTGAGCAGCACAACCCGGAGTTTGGACCTAGTTGCCCAAAATTAACAGTCCCTCTTAACTAGGGAGAACTTCGTCCACTTGTGCAATCCAAACATCGTGCGTCATCCCACTATAACGTGCTTTACTGGCATCTTTATTTCAAACAGTGAGTCACAAAGACATCACACCCAGCTGACCCAAAGTCAGCTCAGAGGTTAAAACCTCTCCAGGACTTAAAAGAATCTCATACTAACCCGAAGTTAGTTTCACTGACCCGAAGTCATTTGGAGGTCACAGACCCCACTTCACTTGATCTCCGATCAAGTCGTTGGACACATGTTATCTTATCATAGAGAGTACGGCAATCCCCAATGCGTCCATTGGTCTTGCTGTGGTCTCTAACTTTTCCCACCTCATTGGCCAAGATGAGGGGTACTTCCCATGAGTCCCGGACTCCATGGGTAGGATGCATGCGGGGCACAGACCAAAGAGAGGCGAACCAACTCAATGTCATCACGGTGGGGTCGAAAGCACACCAACAAGGTTTGGCAAGCTTAGCCCTGTGGTTGCTTATAGCTTCAAGAAGCTATTCCCACGCCCCCTGGAGCTCATCGTCTAATAGGACCTGGAACTTTCACAGCTCATCGTCCTAGAGCTCTCACATCTCATCCCCCTGGAGCTCTCAGAGCTCATCGTCCAACCGGACCCAGAGCTTTCACAGCTCATCGTTCAATAGGACCGTTTCACGACTCCAAGATTCTCACGAAAGGTTAGGAACTTGAGCTTCCCCAAGGACTTAGTGAGAATATCCGCAACCTGCTCATAGTTCCTATATGAGCCTTATGGTGCCACGTACCATGTCCCGGACAAAGTGGTACCTACTTGGATCGGTCGTGAAACACGAGATTTTCGGACAGCCGAATCCCACTCTGGTTATCACAAAAGATAACTGTGGTATCTAGCACATGGCCGCACAACTCACTGAAGAGCTTTCGTAACCAAATCACCTCACAACAGGTCATGCTCGTAGCAATGTATGTGGCCTCAGCAGTGCTCAAAGCTACCGACTTCTGCTTCCTACTCATCGAAGCAGAACCAAGTGTAAAGGAGCATCCACATGTGCTCTTGCGATCCACCACACTGCTAGCCCAATCGGCATCAGAATATCCGTGCAGTGTCCCGCTCCCGACAGTGTATCTTAGCCCATGGTTTATCATGCCTCGGAGATATCTTAAGAGATTCTCAGCACCAACCCAGTGAAAAACGTTCACTGCAAATCATACGCCCGGACGAGAGTTCACTAAGAACACCAGCGCATCTACGAGTTGGCGATACTCGGTAGGATTTCCCAATGCTGGCCCAGCAGCATTTCCACACAACTTCTTGAAGTTGAGCTCCATCGGTGTTGACACGGACTTATAGTCCACCATAACAAATCTCTCCAGCAACTTCCTAATATATTTTCCTTGAGATAGGAAAATCTTGCCAGGTCTCTGCCAGACCTCCAAGCCTAGGAAATAATGCATCAGTCCTAGGTCTTCAATCTCGAACTCGGAAACTAGCTCCCTCTTACACCGATGAATGAGAGGGTCAACACCTGTCAGGAAGAGATCGTCCACATAGAGAACCAGTATGAGAGGTTTCTCATGATTGATCTTGAAGTAAAGGTCCGAATCAGCATTACTTTGAGAGAAGCTCAGCTTCATCAAGTAGCTATCAATCCTCTCATAGCAAGTCCTAGGTGCTTGTTACAACCCATAGAGAGTTTTCTTCAACCTGCATACATGAGAGTCTTTATCCTGGACTTTGAACCCCAAAGGTTGTTCCACATACACTTCTTCCTTTATCGACCCATGCAGAAAAGCGGTCTTCACATCAATCTGATGGAGATTCCATCCTTGCATAGCGGCAAGGTGTTATGAATATAATTCATAACAAACAGTATAAATAGAAATAAATATAATTACTAAATAGTCAAATAAGGATTATGTTAAGTAGTCATTAGTTAACTGAAAAGGCATGCCTAAAAGACATGCCCAATCATGAAAGGTCACCTGTGTAGGTATATAAGCAAGACCTCATTGTAACATTTTATCATCACATATACATTTTTATATAATAAATTATTACTACAAATATCTCTTGTGTATTTTACAATTAAAGTCAACAAGCATATCAGTTTTGTTGTTTCAGAAACAAGGGAAGAAGAAGAGGGACCTTTCCAAAGTCCGGTGCTTTAATTTTGGCGAAATTGGACACTTCGCCAGCACTTGTCCTAAGAAGAAGGACAAAGGATCTTCTGAATCCAAGGCAACAACAACAAAGGACGATGGGAGTGATGATGACATAGCCATGAGTGCTCATGAGCCATGTAAGTGGGGCGATATGGATCTGTAGAGCAGCTACAGATGGTTATGGCAGGATCCTTGAGTAGCGCAACTCTTGGATCACATACGAGCTACGGGAGCCTTTAGACGGTGGCGAGACAAGTAGAGAGATGGTTGCAGAAAATCACAGTGAAGGAGAGGGCAGTGCTGAGATGCTGTAGAGGGAGCAGCGCAGTGCAGAGGCAGTAGCAGCGTAGAGGCTACAACTCAGAGGCTGATGGGACTTCAGCAGCGCAAAAAGGCAGTGCTCACGCAGTGCAAAGCTATAGCAGCGTAGTAGCTTCAGGAGGACATCGCAGAGCAACAGCCAAGGGAGCTTTAGTGAAGAGATGCAACTTGACTTGTCTGTCAATGATTAGGCAGGGGTCCTTCAATTACTTACTTCTCAACAACTGAGTTGCAGTGCAGCAGTTAGTAGTGGCAGTGCTATGGGCAGCATGATGCAGCAATTTGAAAGGGAGATGCAGTACAGATGTGGCAGTGACATGGGCAGTAGTACAGAAAACAACAATGCAGTGGATGGAGGGCATCAGGCCAAGCATTAGCAATGCAGAGACCGATGCCGAGATCTTGCGATACATGGTGTAGATGTATTGCTAGAGCACGCTCCGTGCTAAGAGGGAGTGTTGAGATTTTGAAGGAGCATCGCGTGTGCTCTAGCCCTGAAATTTTGTGGAGGGGCTAAGACACACAAGACCTCCAAAACCTAGAAAGCGTTTGGAGAAATTTCATCTGGTGTGTGAGATATTAAAATAATTAATTTTTTGAATGAGGACCCTAAGTCTAACTTAGGGAATTAGAAAAATTAAAGTGAATTAATTAAACACATGTGATGAAATTTTCCAAGGGACGTGAATCAAGCAGTCTTTTAATCTAAGCCTCCAATAAGAGATTAAATCACGGCTGTTGATATGTCAACGAGAAAGTATAAGAGAAAGGTTTGGGGTCAGTTAGAGGCGCACACACAGAGTCTAAGAGATCGAATTCTTCTGAAGGAGCAGTGCTTGGACGAAGATCAGATCTGAGTGACTCAGAATTGCAGTGAGGGGTAGATGCAATGATTGTTCAGGAGGGCCAATAGTACAGTGCAGAGCAAGGGCAGCAGAGACGCAATGGAGGCAGCGCAACCATCAGAGGGAGTTACACAGTTCCTCAGGAGGGTGACGTAGGCCCAAATAGGGCCCACGCAGAGGCAGCACGACATCTCAAAGGAAAAGTCTTGAATTTTGTCGGGAGAAGGGTTTCTACGCCAGGAGGGCTGAAACCAAGATCCGAGAGAGGCAGATCCACGCAGAGCTGGGGTGACGCAGTTCTTCAGCCAGGCTACGCAGGCTTATGCAGTTACTGCACTGAGCCAGCTGGGGTTTCACCAGTTGCTCATCCGAATCTATAATATTCCCTTTCTGGTGTCACCTACTACAAGGTTAAGTTGGACTTCTAGAGTTAGGAGCAGACAGGTCACATGTACAGATTGGTGCTATCAGTGGCCTCAGGAGCTTTTTGGAGGAGTTTTGAGGAGTTTCCATGATGTCCGGAGGCATTCGCTTGATATATTCCATCATCCGAGTAGTTTGGCTTTCGTTCCGGTGCATTCTACTAACTTTCAGAAATTTGAGTTTTTCTGGGCTTAACTAAGCTGATTACGCTCAAGGTGGCATTCCGGGAGGAATACATGATGGAACACCTTAGTGTAATAGCTCATTGGAACCGGGACGAGGATACCTACACAGTGGGATGGTTAGACACGGGTTTCAGTGACCAGAGGAGGCATGGTAGCCGATTTACCTTTTTCTGCATTAAAAATGAATATTTTAATAAGAGGGAAAAGTGCTCCATGAATAAAATAATAATAAAATAATGCTCTAGAAGGCTCCAAGAGATCTATAAAATAAAGGGAGGAGGCCATTGAGAGATATCTTTGGATCATATCATTTTATTGTATGAGAGGTGTGAGACGTGGTTTTCTACTTCAGCCATGGCCCTAGGACAGAAACCCTCGGGTGATTTGTGAGTGTTGGACGAAAACCCAACTCTCTTGAGGAGACTTCATTCAGAAGTTTCGTAGAGCTTCAACGATATCAGAGTGAAGATCAATCAGATCTGCAATGGTTGCATCAGTGGATTCAGTGGTAGCTGTTGCCGGAGGGAGAGTGTAGCAATTCAGTTTTGGAGGCAAACGCAGTGCAGCAGATTTTCTTGAGGCCAGTTGTATTTCAGTTATCTCAGCTATCTTTCATTTCAGCTTGTAACCCTAGTGATATTATAATAAAGCTGAGTTATTTTCCTGCATTATGGTGTTACGGATTTGCATGTACTTGTATGTTTAATTTTACATGGCAATCTTCTGTTAAGCAAATGTTGAATTTATCGCAAAATGTGGAGTTAAGTTAATTTTCTGCATTTTTAGTTGAAATAACCCTTTCGGGATATTACGGCGGTATCAGAGCTTCAATCTTGGATCAGCCTGCGAGTTTCCAATTTTCAGTTGCAACTATTTTGGTTAGAACGGCCTATGCGGTCATTGGAGGAGGCTCATTTGTGGGAGCTGCATTGGTGGGATTTTAGAGCTGGGGTGTTGGGAAATTGATAGGAGAGCCATATGAGGAGGTTGGCTAGGATTTTGGAGAGCAATTATTGACAGTAGCAGCTGCAGTGTCAGAAAACGAAATTGGAAGAAGGCCAGACTATAAAGGGTCAAATTTTGAAGGTTGGAATTAGAAGAAACCCTTTCTTGGTTTTTCTGGGTTTTGGGCAAGGATCACCTTCTCAAATTCCTAGAATTTTCTGAGTAGTTTTCAGTGGGTAAATTAGAAGCCTAAGTCAGGCAACAGTGTATTCTTGGAGCAGCAATGCAGTTTCTGGAGGAGCTTGCTATTGGAGTGGTTGGATTTCCTTGCAATCATCACCTGGTGCTTGTAGCTTGCCTTGTGCAAGTCTAGCTAAACCACTGTTACTTCCATATATGTCGTTGAAACAATGAAGTTTTTAAAACAACTCCTAAATCAACATAGCAGTGCCTCAGTGGGTTGCAATCTAAACCAAAGACCAAAAAGATTAAACAATGCAGAATTTAGTTCCTTGAAACAAAACAACAGACCCTTCTCCAAGAAGGTACATAGTTTATTCCAACAAAGGCATCCAAGAAATTTACAAAAGGAGGAAGAAGTGGGAAATTGGCTTTATGCACTTGGGATGGAATTAAAGAATGGAAGATCAGAAAATGACTTTCCCATGTTAGAGAAACTAGAATCCTGCCTTTCAAAGGTAGAGCAATCTGATTGGAGTTTAAATTGGGCTTTGGAGCCATCTATGCTTGCATTGGTACAAGCTAGATTCTTGGAACATCCAAGTGAGAGAGTCAAGCTTATAGCTGCCTCTTGTTTCAGTGATATTTTGAGGATAATAACACCCTTCCCTCCCTACAATGATGACATTATGAAAAGAATTTTCAGACTAATAGTAGGAACCTTTCGGGATTTGGACAACTGTGCAGGCTCTACATTTGGGAGGAAGCTTAAGGTTTTAGAAGTCATGGCCATGACCCGGACTCATGAGATCATGTTTGACTTTGAGTGTGATGGCTTGATTCTGCAGATGTTCCAATGCTTCTTCAGCATTAGGAGACATCATTCTAACACAGTCATAGCACACATGTAGTCCATCCTGTCGTCATGTATGGGAATCCGTGAGGCCATTTGTTGGGAGTTGCAGACTAGGTTGCTAAGCATTTGGAGGAAAGGGCAGTTAGTCTCACATGCTACCTATGAACTAGCCCAAGGGTTGGTTGAGCAGAACATTGAGTTTTTCAGGAGACGGTTGATCAGGGAGGAGTTGTTCCAATTTGGTGGATCATGCAACAGAAATGAACTGAGGAGGAAGGGACTTTGCTTCATTTGCAAAGAACCTTGGGGGCCTAATCACTCATGTTTGAGAAATGCAAATGAGGTGGCAGAGGTAGAGCAGGTAGAAGTTCCTTTTGTATGCCAAGATGAGGACTCTTCTTCAGGTGAGTCCATGGGATCAGATGCAGATGCTTCTGGGGAGCGAGAGTAGTCATGTAGAGATGATGACAGTAGGTCGAAGCTGTATTCCAGTGTGCAGGGTGAGCAGTCAGGGGACTCTACGGGAGAGACTCTGGGTGATGTGTCACTTATGACGATTCAGCCAGAGCAACATATGATGGAGCCTGAGTCAGCAGAGGAGGATACTATGCACATCATGCATGATAGTCCCTTGGGGGAGAGCCAGAAGGAGGCTCACATTGAATCTATGATGGATATACGGCTAACCTTGGGGTCAACCACTGAGGAGGAGCATTCAGATGCACTGACACCAAGTACAGTGACAGCAGTTGCAGATCCATATCCTCTGGAAATGTTGGAGGTTGATGGGATAGTCCTGAAGGGGGCTAGCAGACAGCTGGAGCATTACATTCCCGATCAGGAGAGGGATGAGCTATTGGAGATGGTGGAGCATCCATCATTGGACCGACACACTGATGAGGTACAGACAGATGCACATGCAGTCAGCAGAGTTGCAGAACTTTCAGGGAGTAGCACCCTCCAGGAGTACATCGATGGGGCTTGAAGCATATCTTGCCCGCTTTGGCCCACTATAGAGAGAGGGGCTTTCTTCTACAGGCATATCTCATTGGCAGACGGGACAGAGCAGCGTGAGTTGATTATGAGCTGGCGACAGTTCTCTACGCATATTCCGTATGAAGTTGACACTACATTGGATTCTTCTTCCAGGATAGATTGGCGAGAGATCATGAACTGGTACCCTCTTGATGGTACGATTTTCTTCGTAGGGAGCACAACAGAGCAGGGGCCCTTAGACATAGCAGATGTTACAGATTCCAGTTGGCAGTGGGGCACAGGTTGTTGTTTCTTCAACACTCCATCCTGATTTCAGGAGAGCAGGATCAGCATGGGATTGAGTCAAGACTTGGATTGGAGAGAGGTGATGAGTTGGTACGCAGTTGGTGGGGCAACTTATACAGTTAGAGGTACAGCACAACAGGAGCCAAGGAGCATTGATGCTTGTTGTCGGACTTCACTTCTTAGAGCATCAGTCATAGCCAGAGGCAGTGTGCAGTCCAAGCCGTGGGACTTGGGCGATGATTGGCCATCGTGGCATGGGGATCTGGGAGGATTGTTTGATGACAGGTACAGTGAGAGATCAGTTTGGGATCCCAACATTGAGGTGTCTATTCCAGGTGGCTTGACACAGGCACATAGTAGCACCAAGAGGTTTGTATGGGATCTGGGCATTGGGTCTCAGTTACATCGGGCCGACAAAGTGGCCCACATATTTGGATTGCTTGAGGGCAAGCAATCTTGGGGTGAAAGGTCTGTAATATTCCCTTTTTGGTGTCACCTACTACAGGGTTAGGTTGGACTTCTAGAGTTAGGAGCAAACAGGTCACAGGTACTTAACATAATCCTTATTTGACTATTTAGTAATTATATTTATTTCTATTTATTCTATTTATACTATTTGTTATGAATTATATTCATAACATTGCCTCCTTCATTGAAAAGCTTTGTCCTCAAAGCTATATTCATTTTGTGCTTATCACCTCGTCAAATATGACTATAACTTGATGTTACTGGTACCTCGTCTTGTATAATTTTGCGAGCGATATTGGTCTTGAATTTAGGTTTTTTTTTTTTTTTTTTTTTTGAGATTATATTAGAATCTTATGGTAGGTATAATATAGTCATAGTCGAATATCAAATTACTCTCCAAGTGTGAGACCGTATCACAAACTGTGTGACCCTACCATGCACCTAGCAACAAAAAAATTTCTTTTACTAAGCTTCAATGAAGTTGTCGGTTAGCAATGGGAAAAGGCGGCTATATGAGGCATTCGGATGGGAGTTTTTTTTTTTTTATATGTGCAGAACGCGCCATTTGCAGAGTTTTAATGTATGAGTTGATTTTGTGAACCGTTCAATCGTATGAGGCATTCGTATGGGACTAACGTTTTGAGCACCATCACCGCAAACATATTGTTATTGTATAAGAGTAATGTTTTACGCACAATTGCGGCCAGCGTAGGTGAAAGCAGACTGGAATGGGTAGGATATACGACAGGCAACGGGGGTTATGTAGAAACGCGGTATCATTCAATAAATTTAGTGCAGAAGATTGGATGATACCGCCACTGTGTTGGCGACCTTGGGGGCCAAAAGGATAAATGCCCATGAACATCTTGTAGAGCAGAACTCCTACGTTCTAGACGTCGACGGCTTCGCAATAGCCATTAGAAGCCACGAACTCGGGAGCCAAATATTGAGGAGTCCCTACAGCCTCATGAAAAACGTTGCCTTTTTCAAATTCTGTGGAGAGGCAAAAGTCCCTCAGCTTGACAACGGGTGGCGTGGTCGATGACAGGAAAATGTTGCTCAGCTTAATATCTCTGTGCATAACAGATTTTCTATGGCAATGGTCCAAGGCTTCCATTACCTGTCTGAAAATGGCTGCAGCGTCTACTTCGGCATCTACATAGTTTCCCTTCTTAACGACAAGTTGTGACAGATCTCCTTCTGGGAAAAACTCCATAATCAGATTGAAAAAGTTTTTGTCCTCGAATCCTACCACGAGCTTCACAATGTTGAGCTCTTCCTGCAGGTAATACATCAAGTATGCTTCGTTTAGAAATTCCTCTTTATCTTTTTTTAAGTAGCTCTTGCAGCAAAATGTTTCTCCAGTGTCTTTGCGATAAATTTTTCTCGTTCTCACGTTCTTCAAATTCGGACCGAATTCATAAATATCGTGGATGCCATTTATGGGAAATTTGCTTCTGAGGGTAAATACAGAAGTTCCAACATATTTTGCGAGGTTTTCAGGTAGCTTCTTTGACCTACTCTTTGCTTTAGATTTTTTCGAGGGTCTTATGGATGGTTGTCTAACGTTTGCAGTGGTGACAATATGAGCATTTCTCTGCGCATCTGCCACAGAAGATTGGTTTTATGGGGATTCATTGATCGACATCGTATAACAATAATCAACTTCATCTAGATCAACATTTTGATCTATATCAATTTTATCATAATCATCTACTGCTTCTTCTTCTCCACCATCTTGATTGATATCTTTTTCATATTCATCATTATGATCCACATCTTCTTCCCTATTATTGATTTCCATTTAGTTCTTTTTAAAAAGTGTTGTAACTTCTGCACACTATTTTTTTAATTGCTGAAGCTTTTCTTGAATATTTCTAATCTTCTCACTTTCTTCAGGATCTACGCGTAATGGCACAATGTATGGTAAGCTATGTTCATAGGCTCGTCAGACTATATTGTGCGACATGGCTCTGATGGCTCTGATACCACTGAAACAACAAAACTGATATGCTTGTTGACTTTAATTGTAAAATACACAAGAGGTATTTGTAGTAATAATTTATTATATAAAAATGTATATGTGATGATAAAATGTTACAATGAGGCCCTGCTTATATACCTACGCAAGTGACCTTTCATGATTGGGCATGTCTTTTAGACATGCCTTTTCAGTTAACTAATGAATACTTAACATAATCCTTATTTGATTATTTAGTAATTACATTTATTTCTATTTATTCTATTTATACCATTTGTTATGAATTATATTCATAACACAAGGGCAATAATAGATCGAATGGTCGTATAGCGAGCCACAGGTGCAAATATATCATCATAGTTAATGCTTTCTGTTTGAGAGAAGCCCTGGGCGACAAATCTTGCCTAGTATTTTTCAGCACTTCCATCAGATCTATGCTTGATCTTGTAGATCCATTTCGAGGTGACAACAGCTTTGTCCTGCGGTCTTGGAACAACATTCCAGACATCGTTCTTCATAATGGACTCATATTCTTCGTGCATCGCATCCTTCCAAACTTGATGCTTTACGGCTTCTTCAAACGTTCCAGGCTCAGATTGTACAATAGTACTCATGGCTGCTAGATACCCTTGGTATCGATTCAGCTTATTGCTTTCACGAAATGTCCCCCTTGGGGCCATATGTCTCTCGACATCCTCGAGAATATCCCTGAGGCATGAGGGTCTCTTCCTACCAAAAGGAGGAGGATCAATAGGGTCTTCCTTGGAGCTAGGAAGGTTCATCACTTTCCGGAAGGTATCATCTTCATCAAAGGTGACATCGTGGCTTATCTCCACTTCTCTTTGACCAGACACATAGATCCTATATGCGTTCGAAGTTTCGTTGTAGCCCACAAACATTCCTTTCTTCTCAGAAGCATCCAACTTGCTTCTCTTTTCTTTCGGCACATGAAAGAAAACAAAACAACCAAAAACTCTAAAATGAGAAACATCAGGTTCCTTACCAGAGAAGACTTCTTCGAGAGTTTTGGAGTCCAATGCGGAATGCGGGCATTTATTTTGAATGTACACAACAATGTTCGTAGCTTCTCCCCATAGAAACTTCGGCAAACCTAGGTCACATAGCATGGCACGGGCAGTCTCCACAATGGCTTGATCCATCTTTTCAGCAACATCATTTGCTCAGGAGTTTAGATGATGGAGGTCTCCCTCTTAGTCCTAGGAGTTTAGATGATGGAGGTCTCCCTCTTAGTCCCAGCATCTCTGCAACGGCTCCCTTGAGTTTTCCTATAGCCCAGACATAAACATCACAGATACTAATGCCCAATATATACATCATATCACTGTCAAGGTGATTTTAGATAAGGTTGTCATCATGACATTGTAGGTATCTTTATATTTCTGTCATATGTGCCACTGTTAAACACAAGTATCACTGACACAAGCACAGGTATTAATACCATATATCTCTGTCATGCCATACATCATCTATTTATATCTTACTGTTATCATACTTATCACTGTCATGGTGTTGAAGATATCAAAATAGTGAGGCCATATATACTTTGCCATATGACACACCTACTTCCATGTAGATATACTGTTATCACTGTTCTATGACAGTCAAGGTTATATATATGTATAAAATTGTCATGTACCAGAAACACTCAAGGAGATATTGTCATACGTAGCAGCACATAAATGTCACTGTTATGCAAAGGCTCACATCATACTATACAGTGAGATGTTGATCCAACTGATCAAAAAAACACTCTTATAGCATAAAGTGATAAAGAGACCTCTGTAGAGTTTATGAAAAATCCCTACTTGTTGAATAATACCCAGGGGATGATATAGTGACTGCCACAACTCTTATTACTCCGTTTTGGAAGCCTTTATGGCAAGCAATTAATAAGATGTTCTCGCTACAAACTGTTCCTAACAGACTCCACACTTGTAACTTAATGATGAGTGTTCAGGAGTACAATCAATACAAACAATGATGACTTTGTCTACAAAATTCAGCCTTCAGCCTGTAGGTGTCCTTTTCATATGTAGATATCTTGTAGTGCCATATAATGCTGTCTATACTGAGAATGCAAACTATCATTCAAACAATGTCAAATGCTGCTTATGCAAGATGCATACCACGGTACTACTTTACAATTCAAGTCACAAATCACTGCAAATTCAAGCTTCTGATAATATGTTCACTAGTCATTAATATTTCATGATTTGATTGCTACAGTGATCGTAAGCCTTGTTCTTTCAGTCCCTTTTTAGAATTACGAAGTCTTTGCATCACAAGGATAATAGCCTCTGTATCATAAATATATTTCATCACCGTGACAGAGATCAGATATTTTATACTTTGTATCAACAGAGAATAATTCATCCAATGCTACAGGCATGCATCCAATCCCTGTCAACCATTGGCTTCTTTTCAAGGAGAAATTCCAGAATTAAGTCAAACGAATTTCGATTTTCAACACAGCAGACTTCATTAAATAGGGTACCCAAATCTGCTCGGATATAATCCACAAACAGATCCATAAATTAGGATCTAACATCTACACATATGTATCAAAAAAAACATACCTCAAGCTTATTGTTTAGGTCTCCTTGACTGCTACAAATCAGGGTTTGGTTAGGGCACAAAACGCTATCCCTAACAGCCCTTTATTTTTGGCCCAGAATAGCTCCTTAGAGCTGTGAACTGCCCTAGGAGAGGTCCCCTCCTTCCCTGCTGCAATTCGGGGCATGGATACCCCTACGTTGCCCCTCAAATTAATTTGTAGGGATGCGTCCTACTCAAAACAGCTCCTAGAGGCTGCGAATGCCTCTCCCAAGATTCTTTCACTCATAAACAACCCTTAACCAGTCCTGAAATGAACCTTCTTGGTTTCAACCCTCAGGTCACACTGGTTAAGGCTTCTTGACAGCCTGTTATAACACTTTTATTTTCACTTCTAGATCTCCAAATAGTGTGGCCTTCACCCAGACTTGTATCTTCTCCTGCACAGTGGTTTGGACCACCTTTTAAGCCTCCAAACGCTGCCTAACAGCCACTTGATCTTGCATAAACTGCCTAAAGCTTTACACTATAACTCGGGCTTCAGGACAGTGTTATTTAGGCCAGCGTATGGGCTGAAGCAACTCCTCCTAGCCACAGCTCACTTGAGGGAGGAATATTCCACAAGGGTTAGGCCTCTACGCCACCCAAACAAGCCCTCAAGTAATGCAGCCTTCCAGAAATTAATGCGGACTTGTGGTGATGCCCAAAATAGCATTCAAAAAACTCCTAAAAAGGTTCCACACAGCTTCTTCTTCTCCCACGCTGTAGTAGCCTCTCTTTTCTCTCACAAGTTGGGCATTGTCTTCTCCTAAGCTCTGAAACCATGTAAATTTCTGAACATGTTCTATGCCATTTCAGATTAGGGCACAAAATATTGAAGCAGATAGAACAAATAAATCGATCAATGGAAGACAAGCGAACAATAGAAAAAAGAAGAAGAATGATGGCGTTACGGCGATCAGCAGGATGCTTCAACCAGCAAAGTCTCCAATAGGTCATTCAACCAAGCGTGTCACACAGCCCTAAAATGCTACATCAAGAAGCCCTAATTCAGCTCCATGAGAAAGCCCTAACATAGATGCACCAAGAAGAGAGAAGATAATTTCCTTCAGACAATGTGTGTGAAATGATCTCCAAAACTCTCCTATTTATAATCATCTGTGGGGTGTGTGATACTTCCTTTAAGACATTTAAGTCTATATTATATTCCAAGCCGACCTATCACATAAGTGGAATAAATTCAAAATACATGTTCTGCTCATCCGATCAAGATGATCTTTAGATCAATCTTACACCGCTCTGAAAGAGGAATCCAATAAAAATATAGGGATCATCATCTGAGCAACACAACCCGGAGTTTGGACCTAGTTGCCCAAAATTAACATGATATGTAATTTCACAGCGTGCTGGTGAGTTATATGGGGAGAGAGCAACTCTGGCTATAAAAGCAGAAGAACTCCAATCACATTTGGGCCTTGGCACAACTGTCCGTTCACAAAGACAAAGCATTTTGTATGATAGAAGAGGTAATCGATGAAATTTTTCATTGAAATGGTATGCACATTTGTTGATATATGTGGGAAAATAATTTTGTTAGACACACCTATATGATATTTAAGCTGGAAACTGTAAAACATACAAGATTGGAAACCAAAATCAACTATATTAAATATTGATCTCAAAGAATGATGTACAATGCGTAGATATAAATACAACAAGAAATCAACTATATTAAATATTGATCTCAAAGAATGATGTACAATGTGTCCATATAAATACAACAAGAAGCCGTTGAATCAGTTCCCGAGTTTTCTTGGACTTTAATAACCAATTACCTTAACACAAACTAACCCAAAGATTAGTTATTTAACCGAAACTAACAGAACAGTGATATTCCCTATCAATAATTGATACTCATTATAATCTGTTATGATGGTTGGGTAAGGCGTAACCCTTATTTATTTCTTTACAACAGTTAAACGAAAACCTACAGCTAACATTCCTGTTAACCCTAAGGACCATAAATAAGTCTGGTGCTCCTTGCCCCGGTGTTTGGCTCTAGCACTGTTCAATGAACCTAAAAATAAATTTCAAAGGGTAATAAAAATTACTTTGCACCTGGAATGATGGGTCGAATAATTAGCAAGTGGGAAGGGTTCTCTATTGGTCTGCATGCCAGCTTGTTCCTAGCAAAGAAATCTGCATGCACAGGCCGCAAAAACTGTAATTATTTACCCTAATTCGAGTGACAAGAATAAAGAGACATATTCCAAAGAGGAAGAGAGAGAACCCTGATAAGGGAAGAAATTAACTTGTAGAGGGTACTAAATCCCCTTGTCGCACTGCGAAGGAAGCTCCTGTGCACAGAAAACAGTAAGTGGAGGACTTGGAAGCAATAGAATTTATCCGGGTCCGAAATTAAAAACAAATAGCATTAAGTACGTTAGTTTCTAAGTTAAAAGAAATGCAAGTGAAGAGCATGTGTCAATACAATAACATAGTTTCCTCTGGAAATCATAATTGTAATTACGACTGCAAAGTGCATTGCTGGTAAAAAATATATAGTTTCTTGGAGTTTATTGGGAATTTGGTAATGTGACCATACCTACTTTAATTCTTATTACCGCCCTTGTTATTTCTATGAATCTTTTTAGAAAACTGACGTTGATGAAGATCTTCGATTTTGAGGGAGCCGAAGCTGTAGCATACTGTTAAGAACTTGAATCTCCGGGGAAGAAATAATATTGATGTTGTCTAACTGTAAATTTCTGAGAGGTGGCTATTGTTCGCTAGTTAATATATATATGTTCATCAATGTTAGTTCGGGTTAACATAAATATGATTTCAATATTAGCTCATGTATTTGTAAAAAAGAACCGCTCAGTGTTTTTTCTTACTCCAATCTTTCTAAGTTACTAGTTAAAAAGTGACCAATGTATTTCTTCTAATATATTGATGTAGATGTGTAGAAAACAACATCAAGTTTATTTAAATTCCATTCTAAATATGTTTAGAAAATTAATAACTAGCATTTGTACCGGGAGGTGCAAAGTAACGCCGAGGAGTAGAGAATGTCAAAAATAATAATTAAGTGAAATATATGGAAATTTTAGTTTGTATATATCTTTTAAAGAATTCAATAGGAGGTTAAATTTAAAAAGAAAGTTACACTAGCATAAAGTAGCACTAACACAATTCTCTCGGAATAATGAGATAGTAATGATGGTATCCTTCCTCTTCATGCTCCTTTCTCATCATATGCTTTACTATATGACATTTGAGAAATGGAGAAAGTACCAAGGTGGGATAAGAATCAACAAATGACAAATATGAAGAGAGAAAATGAAGGAAAGGAAACCCTTTGCACTCAAGAAGCATACAAAATGGATTCATGCACTCCCTCATACATTGGATCAAATAAACAAAATCATGAGCTCCTTGCCAATAATGAGAAAAATAAATAAATTTGGGAAAAAAAAACTTGAGAAAGAGATGCTCATTTGAATATAACAATAGGCTCAGAAGCGTGTCTCAAATTTGGCTATTAGACTGAGAAGCATCTCTTGCCAAATTTGGCTACTCTATGTGAAATTCCATGGAAATTAAAGTATATTTTTTCACTGTGTAAAGACAATTTGTCAAGCAAAGGTTAACACCTCTATTTATCAAGCAAATTTCTACTAGTTAACACCTCTATTTCTACAGCGAGTTGGTTGTGCTGCAGAGAAGGCTTTGGCTGGAGAATGAGGAAGAGTAGCGACTCTCCCTGGATGAATTGTTCGGGTGGGCTGCACTCGGGCTTAGACAAGAGGGACCCCAAGTTTTGGTTTATTAATTTGTAAACCCTATTCCTGAGAGCTCTTGAGAGGATTTATGAATATAGACTAAAACCCTAATTAAAGAGTTGAACCAACTGCATCATATGATCTGCTTATGCAACCTAATATGGTATTTATATATTGGTCTCAGTATATATGGTATTGAGTTAAAAACGTTTTGTTCAAGAGTCTTTTGGGCATCCATTAGTATAAGAAAGGTCATTCGCTACCATCTTTGCCAGGTGTGTCATCGATTTTTATATTAAAAAAATTGATCAACAGATCTCCAGAACATTCGGTTGGAGCAAGATGATCCATCTAAGCTGCACATCCGCTTATTGAAATAAAAAGTTAATTGTTGTATTTAAACACTATCAGTGGTGTCGTTCCATAAGGAGTAGACATGGTAAAATTTGGTAGGTACTACTTATAATTTTATAAATATGTATTGTAAATATATTTTTCTTGTACCACAAAATAACAATGGTGTAAAAGTATTAACTATCAAATAAATTTGATCATTTATTATATTTATTATTGATAAATTATATTAACTAAAGTGAGGGATTGAATATCTATAGAAATTGAAACTAATAAGTATTAATTATGATGGATGATTAATTTGAAGATTGAAATCCAAAAAAAAAATCAATTATTAAATATTGAATATTAATTAAAATTGATGTTTTATTTTATATGGTTGGAGAAACAAAAACAAATGTACGTGTTGCCTAGGATATGTTGTTAGTGTTCTATATTTTTTTTTCTTCCAAGCAAAAAA
Organism: Pinus albicaulis; assembly: GCA_034641835.2. NCBI lineage: Eukaryota > Viridiplantae > Streptophyta > Pinopsida > Pinales > Pinaceae > Pinus > Pinus albicaulis. The sequence goes on from CM076577.1 coordinate 634,239,685, forward strand.
AAAACTATTTTTTAATATTTTTAAATATATATTTTTTACACACTTTATAAATACAAACATTTTAAAGCTTTTACTCCATTCATATATAAGAATATAATAATTTTATATTTAAAGTGTATCATTTGACTACTCTTACTTTTAATTATTGGGAAATAAAATCAATTAATCTATTTAATAGTGATAATTAAAAAAAAATGGAAAAATCTATAATAATTTAATGGTAAAAAAACCAAATTTATATTGAGATAATCATCACTTGCTATTATTTATGAATACATATTGAGTCATCTTTGTTATTCAAAGAAAACCTGACCACTTGTAATTATATCGGTGCTACTTATGTCTTGAGTGTTTATCCGATTTCCTTATATCAAAAAATCCAAAAAATACTAGCTCTTAAGCCAACAAAAATAATTATAGAACATACTTCAAAATAATTATAGAACATACTTCAAAACTTTTTTGTGAATAAAAATCTGAGTTCTGGACAGTTAACCGATCTCTTTATATCAAAAATCCAAAAAATACTAGCTCTTAAGCCAACAAAAATAATTATAGAACATACTTCAAAACTTTTTTGTGAATAAAAATCTGAGTTCTGGACAGTTAATCGATCTCTTTATATCCAAAAAAAAAATACTACATCTTAAACAAACAAAACAATTATAGAATATACCCGACTAACCAGAAGATACGACAATTTGCAATCTTATTTGTGCCATTTTCCTTCCAGTTTGTATGATGCATGATATCACTCATATGTCCTATACTTGATTTGACAAAGTGTTGTATTACCATGGAGCTTCTTTCATATTGTTAACAGTGTAGAAATTTCTGAATCTTAATTCTTATGCAGAAATTATTTTTGTTAATCCAGTTAAGCTTCTCCTACTTATACAAGTTATCAATTGAATAAATTCAAGTTAACATCAAAGCAAAACACATAACATATCTCTACCAATTCAGATCTAGAATAAGCACATGTACACATAGACAAAGTGACACAGTTATTTATGGACAAACTGTCCCCGGAAAAACCCAAGGTGGGAAAACTGGTCTCTGGCTGCTGGAGGGCTCTATTATTAAGAATATTTCTAAATACACAATTCTGGATTCCGGATCTGGAAAACCCTACAGGGAAAACTCTAGATCTGTAGCTCCTGGCTGATCTAAGACCAAAAACACTGATTGATCCACACCCTCAAATGGATTTACAGAACTCAGTTAGATCTAGGCCTAGAAACCCCAGCGCGGCCCCTAAAAGACACTGTTGCTGCTGTCTGCGACTGCCTTTCTCTGCGTTGTCCTTGTTGATCTCTTCTCTGCTTCTTGTGTATTCTAGATCCCGGGATCAGAGCATCCCCTTGGTCTAAATTCCCCTCTCTGCAACTGAAACACTTCTGAGAATTCTTAGCAACCCTGCCCTAGAATCTCAGCTTAACTTCAGTGCTCTACCTCTGTGTGTTTTTACAAATGACTCCAAGCCTTTCCTTTATACTTTTCTCGTTGACAAATCAATGGCCAAGATTAAATCTTTAATCAATGGCTAAAATTAAAAGAAAGCTTGATCTGTGTGACTTAAGACAATTTCATCACATGTTTAATTAAATTTACTTTAATTATTTTATTTTCCTAAGTTTTAACGTAGGAAATACATTAAAATAATTAATTAATTTAATATCTCCTAAACCAGATGAAATTTCCAAAATCCATTTCTGGGTCTTGTAGATTAGGTGAACTCTAGTCCTTCCTCAAAATTTGGGACCTAGAGCACAACTGATGCTACCCCAAATACACAAAATCTCAACAATCCCTCTTAGCACCAAGGGTGAGCTCTACCAATACATCACACTTATGCATTACATGATTTTGGGCACTAGTTTTGCGTTGTTGAAGCTTGGCCTCCTGTCACTCAACTCTGCACTACTGCTGCCCATGACTTTGCCACTGCCACTGCAACCACTGTACTGTAGCTCCCTCTCAATATGCTACATCTGTGATGTTCATAGCACTGCCACTACTGATCTGCTGCACTACAACTTCAGTTGTTGAGAGAAACCACTGAATCTCCTGCCCAATATTTGACAAACAAGTCAGATGGGCTACATCCTCATCACTGAAGCTCCATAGGCTACAGCGCTGTGCTGGCATCTAAAGAACGATGCACAGCTACAGCGCTTCCTGCGTAATCAGACTCCCTCTGCACTACTGAAGTCACATCAGCTCCTTGTGTTGAAATCTATCACGTTGTTGCTGCACTGCGCTGTCCCTCTGAAGCTCTTTGTGTTGTTGCAGCTCTGCACTGCATAAGCAATACTACTCTGCGCTGCTGAAGTCACATCAGCCTCTACGCTGCTATTGTTTCTATGCTGCTACTGCTATGCTCTGCACTGCTCCTCCCAACGTCCAGATATGCCTCTGCCTCTGCCTCATCTATGATCTATGCACCCACTGCTCCACTTGTCCCGCTATTGTTTTAAGGCTGTTGTAGCTCGCTTGTGATCCAAGAGATGAGCTGCTCAAGGATCTTTCCTTACTTCCATGTAGCTCCTCTACATGTCCATGTCACCCCACCTCCGTGGTTCATGAGCACTCATGGCTACATCATCTCCGAACCCATCATCTGCGACCGCTGCTTTGGAAGAAGATGCTTCCTTGTCCTCCTTTTCTGGACAATGGTTGGAAAAATGTCCCATTTCGTCACACTGGAAGCACTTGATCTTTGAAAGATCCTTCTTCTTCTTTGGTTGTTTCTTTGATGCCAAGGCTGCATCTTCCTCATCTTCCTTCTTTACTTTTCTCAACACAGGGCTTTGCTTCTTCTTGGTGAACCTTTGTAGTTCTTCTTGCCGCAAGATCGACCACAAGCTGTCCTAATTTGGGAGGTTCGCTCTGCCCAAGATACTTTGGACAAGGGTTTCCCACTCATCCGTGACTGCATTGGGGTAGTCCTGACTATCACTGCATCATCTACGGTTGCACCCGTTGCAGTCAGCTGACCCCTGATTGACTGCAATCTGAAGAGGAAATGCTCGATGTCTTCTCCCTTTGTCATCATGAGTGACCTCATTTGGGCCTCCAACAACATCTTCCTTTGGACAGACTTTCCCTCATATAGGGAAGTCAAGGCCTTCCACATCTCATTAGTTGTCTTCTTCTCAGCTATGTGTGGTACAATATGGTCCTTGATACTGTCCATTATCATCCGCTTGGCATGCCCAACAACTTCTCTATGCTTCCATAGGAGATCTGCATCTGTCGGTGTGGCCAGAGTTTTCTCTGCATGGTCTCTTAGACCATATGCCTCAAGGACAATCAGGATCCTAGCTTTTCACACCGAAAAGTTTGAGAGACCCTCTAGCCTATCCTGATCACGTAGTCCATGAGGATCCATTTGCTCATAATGTGTCGGAGCTCCTCTTCTCTACACTAGAGATCTTGGATCGAGGGTCCTTTATGAACTGGGCACCCTCTGCTCCCTCTGACACTTGATTTCCCTCCTTGGAAATCTACCAAATCAACTATGATTCAACTTCTTTTTTGATCCTCTGACCAAACTGCAAATTTCCTTTGGCAAGAAACTCTCTGAGACGTTGATCTCTTCCCAAACTTTGCCACTTGTGCTAAGGTAAAAAATCTGAAAACTTTAGAAGTTTAACCCCACCAGCTCTTTTGAATTTTCTGCAAATTTTTTGCAGACTTTTCTGGATCTGACAGATTTTGATTTGAATCACACTGGCTGGCTTCAGACCCAACCAACGTTGTTTTTGAGCTGCCTCTGCGCAATAATTGCGTGGGCTTGCTAGGACACAGCACTGGACAACGTCACCCTTCCCTTTGCATGAATATCCTCCTAGAAACTGCGTTGTCTCTTCAGATCTGCTTTTCTGTTGCCTTTCCCGCTGCTTTCTGCAGCTAGATCCTTCAGATGCTTCAGCTGGTGACCCTTCTAGATCTGCGATCACTCTGATACCATGTAGAAATTTCTGAATCTTAATTCTTATGTAGAAATTATTTATGTTAATCCGGTTAAGCTTCTCCTACTTATACAAGTTATCAACTGAATAAATTCAAGTTAACAACAAAACAAAACACATAACAGATCTCTACCAATTCATATCTAGAATAAGCACATGCACACATAGACAAAGTGACACAGTTATTTCTGGACAAACTGTCCCCGGAAAAACCCAAGGTGGGAAAACCGGTCTCTGGCTGTTGGAGGGCTCTATTATTAAGAATACTTCTGAATACACAATTCTGGGTTCAAGATATAGAAAACCCTACAGAGAAAACTCTAGATCAGCGACTCCTCACTGATCTAAGACCAAAAATACTAACTGATCCACACCATCAAACGAGATTTATAGAACTCAGCCAGATCTAGGCCTAGAAACCTTAGCGCTGCCCCTGAAAGACACTGCTGTTGCTGCTGCTGTTGTCATCTGCTGCTGCTGTTTTTTGTTGCTGCTGCTGCCACTACTGCCTTTCTCTGCGCTGTCCTTGCTGATCTCTTCTCTTCTTGTGCATTCTAGACCCCGGGATCAGATCATCCCCTTGGTCTAAATTCCCCTCTCTGCAACTGAAACACTTTTGAGAATTCTTAGCAACCCCGCCCTAGAGTCTCAGCTTAGCTTCAGTGCTCTACCTCTGTGTGTCTTTACAAATGACCCCACACCTTTATTTTATACTTTTCTTGTTGACAAATTAATGGCCAAGATTAAATCTTTAATCAATGGCTAAGATTAAAAGAAATTTTGATCCGTGTGACTTAAGACAATTTCATCACATGTTTAATTAAATTCACTTTAATTATTTTATTTTCCTAAGTTTTAATTTGGGAAATACATTAAAATAATTAATTAATTTAATATCTCTAAACCAGATGAAATTTCCAAAATTCATTTCCGGGTCTTGTAGATTAGGTGAACTTTAGTCATTCCTCAAAATTTGGGACCTAGAGCACAACTGATGCTACCCCAAATACACAAAATCTCAACAAACTAAATATACATAGCAAAGGTAGCATGGAGGTTTGTTATTGGTAAATTTTCACGACATAATGGAAGAGGCAGTTTAGTGTTCATGCTGTAAAAAAATATTTTTGATGAATAATTTGTGTACAAAATGGAAGTCGGCTAACCATTTTTGTGTCTAGTTCATTCTTTGCAAAGTGAGTAAAGATTGTCATCAATTTTTTTTTCATATGAAGAGTGAATATTAAATTGTTTCTTGCACTTTAATGTGAATGTCAGATCAAAGTCTATTGATGATTTGAGGCTTGGGACTGGGTTTCAATATTTTAGTAGAATCCAACATGCTTTGTATTCAAGACGGTTGAACATATCTTCTTAGTTGTCTTTTGAGGCTTGGGACTGGGGTTCAGTGTTTAAGTAGAATCCAACATGCCTTGTATTCAAGATTGTTGAACGTATCTTCTTGGTTGTCATAACATCCATGTATTCAAGATTGTTGAACATTGTTGAACATATCTTCTTGGTTGTCATAGCATCCACAAAATAAGATTTTTGTTATAATGGTAAGAAGATTTGAGTAGAAATCTGATAAATGTTTTTTTATTCGCAAGATTTTGGTCTCAATATAGCACACTTTAATTGAACTATAGCTAGAAGGCATAGCATATAGCAAAAATTGAATTTAGAAGTCTTTGCAAATACCACTTTTTCATAGGCTAAGCTCAGAATTTTAATAAAATGAACTTTATACACAAAGTTGGCTGCTTCAAATTATCAGTTTGGAATTTATGGAAAGTACACAATCAAGATTGGCATATTGATAGAATCAAATCACATGTTATTTGGAGTGAAACTCCCAACTCATTAATTTGGAAGCAAGGTTGTTAGCTTTTTTCTCTTCAAACAAAATAAGAGGCATATTAGATATGAAAATGCACTTTGATTGGTTTAGTGTCGAGGTTAATGATACTTGTTACACACTCACATCTAGGGGTAACTAGAGGAGATGTTTATCCTATGTTCTTGATCACAGATAAATAGTGACAAATGACATCCATGGTTTTTCATAGATAGTTGATGATGCTTCCCACATTATTGTTTAATGTCCGTAATTAGTGTTATTAGAACTGAACCGGTTCTGAAAAACCGGCCGGTCTGACCGGTTTGGAGGCAAAATCAGTCTGAATCGGCCCTCTGAAGCGGAAATGACTAGTTCGGTAGGTGACCAGTTTAGCGGGTTCTGCGTGGGCCTAGCCTTGCGGCCAAGGCAAAAAAAAAATCATTTTTTTAAATTTTAATTTTAATTTTTTTTATTTTTTTATTTTGGTAACTGACCTAGCCGTCCCCCGTTCCCCTAATGCTATTTAAAGAACCCCACCCCCTCTTTTTCACTCACACTATTCATTCAAGTCTTTTGAAATTCTTGCGCTGAGTTCGGTGAAGAGAATTTTTGCAGGGTTGTTCTTAGAGAGTTCTTTTGCAGATTAGAAGAGCTGATTGGAGTCTTGGAGAGCTATTGGGTTGGAAGATTTTTGAGCTACTTCAAAGTTCTTTTTTTCCCGAAGATCTTTGGGTTTTCTTTAGTGGTTTTTGCAGCTGCTGGAATAATTTTTTAAATTTTGTTGGGGCTACTACATAGCTGATTTTGCAGCTGATTTACTCCAAAAAAATTAGAGGGTAAATCAAGGAAATTTTTGCCCTTTTTTGTTAAAATTTTCTGCAAAAATCAGCTACTATTTTCTCATAAAAATTAAAAACCCAATGTTTTTATGTAGATTCGTAGGCACTTATCCAACGTTGATTTTGGAGTTGAATTTCTTTAGAAAATTAAGAGGGAAATTCAAAGTATTTTTTTCAACCATTAATGTTCTATTTTTCTTCAAAAATCTATTTTTTTCTTCCCTTAAAATTTTAAAACCCCAACTTTTTATGCAAAATTCAAAATTTCAGATTTGTATTTTTTTGTTGGAATAAAAATTGTGGCTGTTATTTTCTTCTATTTTTTTCTCAACTATCATTGTAATTTGCAGGGTTATTTTGAGGGATTTCGTTAGTAAATTTCTGGGAGAGATTTTGGCACTGATTGAAGAGTTTATTTTCAGATTGGTTGGAGCTTTTTCTCTTCTCAAAATTTACAGATCTTCAATAGGTATTTCATTGTTTCTACTTTTTTATTTTTCCCTCAAAAACAAAAATATGTCATAAAATTCTAAAATCCATAGGGTTTTATATGCAGTTTTTTCATTTCTTCCTCATGACCCCCAAAAACAAGAATGATCCAGCTTGGGTTCACTGTCATTTAAATGAACAAGGGATAAAAATCTGCAACTATTGTAGAAAAAAAATTAAGGGTGGGCGGATCCATAGAGTCAAAGAACACCTAGCACATTGGAGATGGCAAGTTAAACCTTGTGAAAAATGTTTCTGATGACCTTAAAGCAGAGATGCTAAGTTTTATTGAAGTCTACAATGAAGAGGAGGGGAGAAACAAAAGGCTTAAAAAATACATAGCCAAAAGCCAAAAGGATGATGCTATGTTTAGTGACCCTGATTTTGAGGAATATATGCCCAGTTTTGAAGATTCCTCTAGTTTCCCTGGTAAAGCTGGAGAGGGTAGTTCAAGTGGTTTAAACTTGAATATGACAGTAGCTCGTAAAGGGATTGACTCCTTCTTTGTACCCCGCACCACCCCTGGTTCTCAACCAGCCCTTGATGCTAAATGGATGAAAATAGAGAAGGGGGTTGCATATGAATGCATTGCTAGATGATGGTATGATGTAGACATACCTTTTAATGCTACTAATTCTGCATATTATCAACCCATGATTGATGTTATAGCTTCATGTGGACTAGGCTTCAAAGGCCCTAACTTTCATGATATTAGGGGGCCACTTTTACAAAATGAGGTCCAAAGAATAGAAGAGTACCTTACAGAGTTCAAGCAATCATGGAACAAAACTGGATGCACCATTATGTCTGATGGATGGACTGATGGTAGATCTCACACCATACTAAATTTTTTAATTTCTTGTCCAAAAGGTACTATGTTTCTGAAATCAGTTGATGCATCTGATCAGGTGAAGGATGCACAATTGTTATTTCGTCTTTTGGATGAAGTAGTTATGGAAGTAGGGGTTGAAAAAGTTGTAAAAGTTATAATAGATAATGCCTCTAACTATGTTGCAGCGGGAAAGATGTTAGAGGAAAAACACCCCACCATTTGGTGGTCTCCATGTGCAGCCCATTGTTTGGACCTCATGCTAGAGGATATTGGGAAAATTGAGTGGGTGAAGAAGTGCGTGGAAGATGCAAAACCCATAACTAGGTACATCTACAACCACTCGTTGGTTTTGAACCTTATGAGAAAGCACACAGGGGGTAGAGAGCTTGTTTGATCAACCATCACACGATTTGCAACCAACTTCCTTTCGTTGCAATCCCCTGTTCAACAAAAATCAAACTTGAGGAAGATGTTTTCATTTGATGAATGGAATTCATCTTAGCGGAGCAAAAAGGAAGAAGGGAAACATATGGTTGACCAAGTATATGACTAAAGATTTTGGTTAAAGCAGAGGAGGTTTTGCTATTTAGTGAGCCTCTTGTCAGAGTTTTGCGGATGGAGGACAATGATAAATCTGCTATGGGTTTTTTTTATGAGGCGATGGATCAGACCAAAGAACAAATCAAGGCAACATATGGGGTTAAAAGACAACAGTACATTCCTCTATGGAGAATCATTGATGAAAGACAGAACAAACAACTGCATAGACTTTACATGCAGCCAACTACTACTTAAATCCAAGGTATTTAATTTTGGATTTCAATTCTCGTTGAGTCATTGCTTATAAGTTATAAGTTATAGATTTTAGTTTTGTTGACTTGATGAATATGTTTTCGTTTTTTGAATTTTGAAGGTACCATTACACTACAAATTTTGAGGTTGATGGGGAGGTTTTAGGGGGATTGTATAAATGCATTGAGCGCATGGTCTCAAATTCCAAGACTCAAGATCAAATTCATAACAAGCTCTTGAATTTTAGTGAGAGTATTGGTACTTTTGAAATTTCTATGGCTATAAGAAATAGAGCAAAGAGTCCCCTAGACAAGAACTTTTAAAATTTGCAAATTGTTGAGTCTAAGTTTCAAATTTCAAATTAATTTGCTAATAATTTTTTTCCTTCCACCCTTTTTGTAGCCTATTGGTGGCAACAATTTGGTAGTGAATGCCCTCAATTGCAAAAATTTGCAATTCGAATTTTGAGCCAGACATGTAGTGCTTCAAGGTGTGAGCGGAATTGGAGTGTATTTGAGTGCATACACACCAAGAAGAGGGACTGTTCGGAGAAAACGCAGTTGAATGACATTGTTTTTTGTTGTTGTTGTTGTTCAGTACAACCTTAGGTTGAGGTGCAATTAATAGCTGAATAAAACCCCTGAAATAACCAACATTGTCCTGGGTGACTTTGATCCAACATCAGAATGGGTTGTGGAGAGTCAAGCACCAACATTTGACAATGAAGACCTTTCTTGGTTGGACTTGGACCCACCTCCACAGATTGTAGAGGCAAATACATCAGAAGGACTAGTAGTAGCTTCAGGGCCAAGGGAATCAAGCCATAATCCCATTGCAGACTTTGATGCTCATGCTATTCATTCTTCAAATGAGGACGATGAGGATAAGAATGAGGAGGATGATGATTCTGATGATGATTGATGATTTGATCATATGTAGCTTGTATTATAATACTATGATCTAGCATGTTATTTTGGACTATAAAGGCCTTTTAGAGCCTGCTTCTTGATGTTTGTTACATTTTTGGTTCAACGATGTTTTGCACTAAGTGTTATTTTGACTATCTGCACCTATATAAATGAAAAAAATTTCATATTTGTGTTTAAATGGTTTGGATTAATATGGATATACATGAATATATCTGGTTTTTCTTTAAAATATGAATATTTTATGTGTTTTTGGTAAACCGGTTTTTTATTTATTTATTTTTATTTTTTCAATTTTTTTCCAGTTCCAGTCTAGTTCCCGGTCCACAAGGTTTTCCGGTTGGATAACCAGTTCGGTTCTGATAACATTGCCTGTAATACACTCATACTTGATAGTCATGGTGCACTACATACATGAGGCACATATTTTCTTTCTTCATGTCTAGTGTTAATGCTTTATATATCTAACATGAAAGTGGTGACCATTAGTTGAGTCAGATGATGGAACATGATGCTCTAAATTTGTGCCTTTTGCCTTGTTTCATCTTGATGGTCATCATCATCTTTTAGACAAGTGTTGTCACTCTTGGGTTGAGTTGTACCAATGGAGAGGCTTTAAAATGTAGTGTACTCATATCTCAATCCATTATTAACACTGTCCAGTTGTCCTAATTTCCGTGGTCCCACTCATTATTGGTTTTCATATATCATAGAAAGGTTCATGCTTCATAGTCTCATGAGAAAGATATATACGCTTGAAGTTGATGCAAATTAAATATAAGAAGGGAAATATCAAGATATAAAGTTTAGAATGGAAAAAAAAAAATGTAAGGGATATAAAAGATAATGTTGGGTATGTGTTATATTCTTTGCATGACTGGCCTCACGCAGTTCGTATGTGGGCTTGTGAGAGGGCGGAGGGGAGGGGGGGGGCGGGGGGAGAGGTGTCAACGAGTTGGGCGACATGGTGGTTTTGTATATCTGGTCAAAGGAACTATGGTTATATTTTAATTTGGGATTAATGGATTGGGTGTTTATGAATGGTATGATACCTATATAATGTAGAAGAACATAATGAAAAATCATTCCAGTTCTCTTGGTTTAGGGTTATAGGAAAAAAAATTGTGTATATTTTTTGTGATTGCCATTGTATCTTTTTTGTTGGTTTCAAGTGTTTGTTTGCAGGTGTTAGGCCCCTATATTACTAGTGTAGTCCCTTATTGTTGTTAGTGTAACTCCTTTATTGTTATTGTTGTACCCCTATAACCCGAATTTTGTTATTATTGTGCCCTTACATTATTATGTTTAGGTCGGCTAGGACTATATTGTGACCCCATGGACTCCTATATATAGAAGGAGGTTTTGTAATTTGTATCATCCAAGAATTTTTCATTTATGTAATGTAAAGGAAGTCCCCCCCTCAAAGTTGCTTATTTCTAAGGCGTTGATCTCTCTTTTCTTCTATTTTTGGAGCTGGTTTCATAACATTTGGTATCAGAACTTTGGATTATAGGGTTTCGCTGCTCAAAACAAGACATCGTGGAATCTTTGCTATACTTTTTTTCTACGAAGGTTCAAAAGTTGAAATTTTTATCACGCGAAGTTGAAATCCTGAGAAACTTCGTGTAAAAAATTCAGTCTTGGTTCACAACATTTTCGGAGATATGATCTGTGGAAGTTAGGGTTTTTTCAGGCTCCCAAATTTCATCTCTAAGAGATGACCATGGGAAAATTGTCATAAATATCTCTCTGAGCATCAGATTGGAATTCTATAAAAAGTGGCCGCAAGTACACAGATTGTAGTTTCCTGTGTAACAATTTTAGAGCCGAAGGAGGAAACAGTAACGCGTGGCATGCCGTACAGGTTCGATATACTGAACAAGTCCATAATTAGGTCATTGTGGGGGATTGGGCATAAGTTCTCCAAGTCTTAAAGGATAATCTAAATTTGGCACAAAATCGAATGAAACAACAGGAAAATCAACATCGCATCGAGAGAAGTTTTGATGTAGGAGACTAAGTATTTTTACGACTACAACCATACAAACAAATGTCCCTCAAGCGAGCTAAGAAGGATAATAAATTATCACCAAAGTACTATGGTCCTTACAAGGTGTTACAAAATATTGGTACTATGGTATACAAATTGGAGCTTCCTGCTTCTTCGCGAGTGCATCCAATTTTCCATGTTTCATTCTTAAAGAAGGTTATAGGTGACAAACTTTTAGTTCAAACAATATTGCCAGAACTTGATGAGGAAGGAAAAATCATATTGGAACCTGAAGCAGTCACGAAAACAAGAACTCGATAACTACGAAATCGATCAATTTCAAAGTATCTCATCAAGTGGAAGAACTTACCCACTAAAGGTTCTACATGGGAGGATGAGAATTTTATACAGAAGCATCCAAAGCTACTCAAGCGTTGAGGACAACACTTTTTTGAAGGAGAAGGGCATGTTAGGTCCCTATATTACTAGTGTAGTCCCTTATTTTTGTAAGTGTAACCCCCTTATTGTTATTGTTGTACCTCTGTAGCCGGAATATTGTTATTATTGTGCCCTTACAATATTATTGTTAGGTCGGCTGGAATTATATTGTGACCCCATGGGCTCCTATATATAGAAGGAGGTTTTGTCATTTGTATCATCCAAGAAGCGTTCATTTATGTAATGTAAAGGAGATTGCCCCCTCGAAGTGGCTTATTTCTAAGGCATTGATCTCTCTTTTTTACTATTTTTGGAGTTGGTTTCATAACAAAAGGTATTATATGTACATGGATAAAACCTATAGATAAGTCATAAAATTTAAAATAAAAAATAAAAATGAAGGGATATAAATTATACATAAAAAACAAAAGCAAAGTTTGAGTTGTGCCCCTTTGCTATGAGGCCATTATTGTAAGTCTTATGAAATGAAACACATGCCTAAAAATTGAGTAAATAAAATAACCCCAAGTCCTATGCAATGAAATTAAACAAAAAAATGTATATATATAAAAAAAAAAAAACAAGGAAAAGACGTGTAGGGGCGATAAAGACATAGTGTTGAGGTAATAGTAATCAAATGCATTAGTGCTCCCTCAACATCGACACTTATGTGGTTGAATATCTTACACAATCTCATGACTATGTAATACAATTCGTGAAGTTATCTTCCTCAATCGTACTATCTATCACTACACTTACTCTTTGATGGGATTTCCTAGGAAATATTTATTTCTTATCTTAGGTATTGACACATTTAATAGGGGTTAATGATGGTTTTCCTATACTTGAAAAATTATATGAATTTTATGAGTTATTATAAAAGTTTGAAGACAATGTTTAATATGATCTACCTAGTGGCATTTACATTTGACATGAATTACATTTTATGTTGCATTGGACTTGTGTGCATGTCGATCGGAGATTACATTGAGTCACTTGAGTCCCTCTTTGGACAACATACTTTGCATGTCTAATATTTGGAACTATGGAGGACATTGAGGGGTTACTTGCCCATCTTAAGGAGGCCATTCCACCCTTTTTGAGAGGTTCCATTTATTAGAGAAGTTGTTGTGAAAATTTCTGAAAGTTACTTTATGTAGAAATCTACTGTTAGATCTGGCTATACTTCTCCTACTTAAACAATTTATTAATGCTAAAATATTCAGATTAACAATGAATTAAAGGCATAACAGACTTTCACTGATTTAGATCTAAAACAAAAAAGTACATGCACAATAGACAAAGTGACACAAGATTTTCTGGACAACTATCCACAGAAAAACCCAGTGTGGGAAAATCTGTCTTCTGGCTGTTGGAGGGTTTATATTATTAAGTAGTTTTATGAATACAACAAATATGGGGACCACACTGGTTAACCCGACAGAGAAAAATATATATTTGCATCTGACATGTTGTTCTGAAGCCAAAACCTTGATTGATCCACACCCTCAAACGAGATATACAAGTCAACCAAATTCTGGCCCTAGAAGCCCCAGCGCTGCCCTTGAAACCCTTGGTCAACCTAGTCAACCTTTGCATGCCTCTGCGCTAGCCTGGAGAGGGTTGCATAACCCCAGAATGGGTGACGCAAACCCTGCTCTGCCCTAAAAGGGTCTCTTCGTAACCCTAGAGTGTCTCTTGCTGCCTAGCGCTGCCCCAAAAGGGACTGTGTAGCTGACGCTGCCCTTTGTGCTACTGCTCTCTGCCTCTTGCTGATTCTTGGCATTGGGATCAGACCACCCCCTTTGCCAAAACTACCCCTCTATGCAGCTGAAACACTTCTGGAAATTCTTAGCTAATAACACCCTAGAATTCCATCTTAGTCTTAGTGCTCTGCCTCCGTGTGTGTGTTCTCCAATTGACCTCAAGCCTTTCCTTTATACTTTATCGTTGGGATACCATGATCAGATCTTGAATCGATGGCTCATATTAGAATAAAGCTTGATTCGTGTGACTTAAGACAATTCCATCACATCTTTTAATTAATTACCTTTAATAATTTAATTTTCCTAAGTTAGACTTAAGGTCTTTAATTAAAATTATTAATTAATTAATTATCTCCCAAATTGGATGGAATTTCCGAAATCCCTTTCTGGGTCTTGGAAATCTCATGTTCTCTAGTCCCTCCACAAATTTTGGGAGCTAGAGCACATTTGTTGCTACCCCAACACTCAAGAAAACTCAACACTCCCTCTTAGTGAGGAGTGTGCTCTAGTACAACTATGCTTCTCCCCAAAGCTCTGCACTAATCTCTGGTGTTGGTCTCTGCACTGATGCTGGCCCTGCTGCCCTTCATCATTGTGCTGTTGTTGCCATTCTGCACTGCTGCCCATGATGCTACCACCACCACTGCCACATTTGTACTGCAGCTCCCTCTCAATTTGTTGCACCGTGCTGCCAACTGCTGCATTGCAACTTCAGTTGCCGATAGAAACAATTGAAACTCCTGCCCAAGCTTTCAAAGACAAGTAAATTGGGTTGCATCCTCATCACTGAAGCTCCATAGGCTGCTGATATGTGCTGAAATTTGGAGGATGATGCACAACTATAACTCTGCATTGTGTAAGCAGGCTCCCTCTGCACTGCTAAAGTCACACCAGCCCCTTGTGCTAAAATCTCTCATGTCGTTGTCCTCATGAAGCCTCCACGCTGCTGCAGCTCTGCTTTGCGTTGCTGAAGTCACATCAACCCCTACGCTGCTGCTGTTGCGTCTGCACTACGCTGCTCCCTTCAGCCTTTAGCCTTCAGCTCCGCCTCTACTCCATCTGTGATTCTCTACACCAACTTCTTCTACTTGTCCCACTACTGTCTTAAGGCTCCCGTAGCTCGGATGTGATCCAAGAGCTGAGCTACTCAAGTATCCCACCACCACTTTGTAGCTGCTCTACAGATCCATGTCGCCTCACTTTCGTGGTTCATGAGCGCTCATGGCTGCATCATCTTTTGACCCATCATCCGCCACAATAGCCTTGGAAGTAGAAGCTTCCTTGTCCTTCTTCTTCTGAGGAAAATTGTCGGTGAAATGTCCTAGTTTGCCATATTGGAAACACTTGATCTTGGATTGATCACGCTTCTTCTTCCCTTGCTGCCTTTTTGATGCCAGCACTGCATCTTCTTATTCTTTATTTTTCACTTTATTGGATCCTGTGTTGTACTGCCTCTTGGTGATTCAATAGAGTTCTTCTTGACGAAGGATTTCCCACATATTGTCCTAGTCGGGAAGGTCCACTCTACCCAAGACACTTGGACAAATGTTATCCACTCTTCTGTGACCACATTGAGTGCAGTCCTTACCATCACATCACCCTCCACCTTTTCTCCCATGGTAGACAACTAATATCTAATCGACTGTAGTCTGAAAAGGAAGGGATCTATTTCTTCTCCCTTTGTCATCATGAATGACCGCAATTGATTCTCCAAAAGAATTCTCCTCTGGACAGACTTCCCTTCATAAACGGTTGTTAAGGCTTTCCACATCTCATGAGTTGTTTTATTTTTAGCTATGTGTGGAACAATATGATCCTTAACCCCATCCATTATGAAACATTTGGCATGTGCCACAACTTCCTCATGCTTGTTTAGGAGATCCATAGCGGTCGGCTTGACCATAACTTTTTCTGGATGGTCTCTTAGACCATATGCCTCCATGACTACCAGGATTCTGGCCTTCTAAACTGCAAATTTGGACAGGCCATCCAACCTAACTTGATCATGTAGTCCTTGAGGTGCCATTGGCTCAGATCTACTCTGTCGGAACTTCCTCTCCTTGCTTCTCTACTGAAGCTCGGATCTAGGGTCCTTAGCAAAAAAAATCCATCCTCTGCTCCCTCTCACAACTGATTTCCTCTCTTCGAAATTTGCTAAAACAACAAAACAACTCTCTTTGATACTCTGATCGATCTGTAGATTTCTTTGGCTAGAAACTCTCTGAGAAGTTGATCTCCTCAATCTCTTTGTCTCCCAGTGCTTAGGCTAAATTCTGATTCTTCAGAAATTTAACCCCACCAACAACTTCTAAAGTTCTGTAACTTTGCTAACAATGTTACCGATGAAATAGGTAACCTCATTGTTACCTACTTTTTGAAGTATCAAGAAAAACACCTAATTTTGAAAAAGTAGCGATGCAGAATCAAGAAAAAAAAAATTGAGCATGTTTTTGGCACTTGAAGTTTTTTTCATTTTGTTTTTTTTTTTAGTTATTTTTTTTTTTTTTTAAGTGGTGTTTTTTATGTCGATTTTGAATAGTGGTGGTGTATCATGACCAACGTTTTTTTATAGGATTGATTTTGACACTATAGATTTTCTAATGTCTTCTTCTTCTGTGAGATGTTTATTTTTAAGTGCATTTATGTACTTCTGTTTTAAAAATAAAAAAATAAAAATATATTTTTTTTTAAAATAAAAACTTGTAATGATATCTTCACTTTTTCACATACATAAAAGATGGAAAAATGGTCAATATTCTAAAGTTTATATTTTCTACATGTTTATGTATTGTTAAATAATTTTTCAATGCACATCAAAAAATTGTCGCTAAAAAACCAATATTTTGAACCATATGACAAAAAAATACAATTTTTCAATATAAATACAATGCAAAAATACAATTTTACAGAGTTTTTGTTGAAAAAAACATGTTAAATAAACTAATTTTTTGGGAGAATATTAACAAAAAAACTTAAGAAAACAACATTTTTATTGAATTTTATGTCAAAAAATAATAGCAATCACATGTTTTTTGCAAAAAAAAAGGGTTGTTCTCATAAAATATCAAAGTCTAAACATTACAAGTAAAACTGATCAATAGTTTTAAAAAATAAGCTTTGTTTGCAAGCATAACTTAAACATCATCAACAATATCAACTAATACATCTTCAACATCATCTAGAACAGCATTGATGGCTTCTTCCGCAGCATTTTCTTCTTCATTTTGATCATTGACGTCTTCTATTGAATCTTTCATGTCAGCAAATCTTCTAAAGTGTCCCTTTCCAATCATTCCATATAATGGTGGTTGAGGTTCTTTTGATTTTTTTGCCACACGTGATTCATTAAAATCTCCTTTCCTCAAACCAACTTCTTGCTTCGCATCTGGAAGGAATTTAAGAGCGTTAATTCTTTGTTGAATAAATTTGCATTGAACTAGGTCTTTCTCAATGGCAATGCAATTTCTTCCTTTTAGTAAGCAACATGCTAGTGTCGTACCTAATCATCAAGCACAAAAAAAATAAGTAAGAAAATTAGTATGGAGACATAAAAAGTAAAAAAGACAATATTTAAATTTAAATTTGTATAATAAAACTTACCTGAACCTAAGAATAAATCCAAAACCCATTCTCCTTCATTTGAACATAGATCTATAAGATAGTTAATCAATGCTTGTGGTTTTTGATAAATGTTAACTATATCTCTTTTTGCATCTTTATCCTCACATGTTAGTTTTCTTACAACTGCATCATAAACCAATACTTGACTATGACTCTTCCCATCTACTCGATTCATAATAATATGCTTATAGCTATCATCTTTTGTCCAACATTCAACATGGATGAACTCACAATGATTTATAATAGGCTGATCTTCGGAAGAAACAATATTTGACTTTTGCCTGTAACATAACATAGTAAAAGTTCAATTAAATTTTACATAAATAAAAAAATTTAGGAGGAATCAAACATACAATTTCAAAGTCTTACCATGTAAGTTGCATCCTTGAGTTTGCTTTACCCTTGAAGCTTGTTAATAACATTAGAAACTGTGTGTCTGAATGAAATGTCACAAATCGCCAAAGTGGTGATGTTGTCACTTCTTGAAAACCCGTAACCACTTTACTAAAAGCTTGATAAGTATATGGTTCTCTATCATATTCAATGTCTGGGAAATTGAAACCATGAGGAATATCTGCGATAACTAGGCCATATTCCCTTTTAGGTATTAGTGATGCAATGTCTTCACAGTCACCTTGTATTATTTGATATTGGACACTGTCGAGCCCATTCCAAATGTAATGATTAAGAGTAGGATCTAGTTCAACATTCATAAGACGCTTCCTTCTCATGTTCTCCATATTAATTTTTTCAATAAAGCTTTTGAAAGTATCTGGTACTCCATTTCCATCCTTCTTCGACATCTTTAATGACATATATATATGTGTGTGTGTGTGTGTGTGTGTGTGTAAGTAATAAAATAAAAATAGTTTAAATATGAATAAAATGAATTTATAAATCAACATACCTTATTGAATGCAATATAAAAATCTTTTAGTGTTGATGTCGAACTTGCTTCTGGGTAGTTGCGTATAACATCATCCCAACTGTCTTCATTCAACATTTTAACCATGTGTTCTTGTATTTTCATAAAAAAATTCTCACTGAATAAATTAAGTTAAAAGCGTTAATATATTGATATGTATAACAAATTCTACCAACATCATTATGTTTTATTTAAAATAAAATTATAATGAAAGAAAAATAAGAAATAATTCAAGAAACTTACTTTTGAAATTCTGCACACATTTCTTCCATTGATAATTCACCCGACTTCACACGGGCTAATACTGATTTGACTAATTTATCATCCTTCACACCTTGCATTGTTCTCCAAGGTTTAATAGTCATATCTTATGAAAGATGTTTCATTTCAGGACCCCCCTTATTGTTGGTACATATTATGGGTTTACTCTTTCTAACCTTCTGATTTTTTATGGAAATATTCTCCCACCGATCAAAAATCTCATCAATCAAATCCCATACCTCCATAGTTCTAAATGCCAACTGAAAAATGTTATCTGTGCCTCTGAAGAGATTTGTATTCAATTTTCCATCTTTTGATTTTTTTTCATCAATTTGATAACATGTTTCCATTAAACATTCCTTTCGAAATGCTACACTAACTTGTGTCTTATCACCACCACATTTTTCTATGAATTCATTATGAATAAATCTGACCCTTTGGATGAAAGTCATTTTCATTCTGTACTCATTATCTGCATTATGATCCCATGTCAATAAATTTGATTCCATTTCTGTTAAGTTAGCGTAAATGATATATTTCACTGTTTGAAAAATATAGTTATTGGGATATTCTGCAATTAATTGTCTCTTAGCCTCTATCGAATGGTTCCCTCCAATTACATAATATTTATAATCAAAACATTTTGTCTTGTCAAATGCTTGATTGTTGGGAACCTGACATGGATCGACAAGAACCACATAATCCACCACATGCGCATATGGATTGAACCTGAACAATGTTTTCACATTATGTACATGTAGGTGATGGGCCTTTCTAATTTGATATTGAGACTGTCCTTCATCTGGGCCATAAAATTAGCTAACATTAAGCTCAAATGTTTGGCCACCAAGAATTAATTTATTCTTCCTCAACTCTTGTCGAATAGCATTTTGTTTTGTTTTAATAATGCCATTCTCTAACTCAGCACTTGGTGTTATGATTTCTCTGCTTCCGTGAGAGCTTTCAATTTGTTCTTCACTGCTACTCACGACCTTTACAGGTTCACCAATATTTGATTTCCTAGTCTTATTGGATAACATATCCATTTTTTTTATAAACAAGCTCTCCTTCATGAGGTAAAAGAGAGACATCTTTGGCAATTTTTCTTTTTGGTGTCTGATTTATTTTCTCCTTTTGCACAATAGTTCTCATCTCCTCCTCACTAATTCTATCATAATTTTATGTTTCATGTTCGACACCTTCAAAAGAAACATGTTTAAGTTTACTAGATTAACCCACTTTAGTGACTCTTGGTTGTTCCCCTCTTTGTACTGTTGCAGTGTCACGAGCTATTGCTCTTTGCTTCAATCTCCTTTCCTCTGCTTTGTCTTTGTGGAAAGTTTTGATCACATCCATAACATTTGACACCAACATATAAATACCTTCAAACATGTTTGAAAGACCCGGAACAAAATCCTGTGAAACAAAATAAAACATGTCAATGATCAATAATTTATAAAAAATTGAATCATCATTACAATAATGCATAGAGGAAATAAATATAAGCATACTTACAATGTTATTTGCAATGTTGCTTGATATTTCTTCAGCAAATTTTGAAGATATTTCATCTGTGTCATACTTGACGATTGATAGACGATATCTAACCTTTCACGTTTATGAGTCTTCCTTGCAAGAACATAAATAATGTTTGTATTCGGGACCATACATATTTCTCGTACTCTGCTCATCACATCATATGGCTCATTTAAGTCAATCATACCACAAATCAGATAGATGTGTATATCAGCCTCCATTTCACTGTCTTCAAGATACCATGAGAAATCGGTTTTATCTATTTCTTCGGTGTTCTTCCAATCAGAAATAAGCTTTAATGAACCTGGTGCCCCACTTGCTTGACTTTTATTAGTGTGTGCAACAATGTCCTTATTGCGTCCAACAGTGTCCATAGTGCGTCCAACTACAACTTTAGATTTGGGAGTTGTATCCATCGTGCGTCGAGCTGCAGCTGTAGATTTGGGAGCTGCTGCCCTAGGTGCAGAAACATTCACATAAATCTTTTTTGATGCCATTTTCCTGATAATATATATATATATATATATAAGTTAATGGAAAAATAATGCAGATAAAATAAATTTAATAAACAAAATTTATTTCTAAAACTAAATAGCTTGAAATTAAAGCAGTAAAATTAACTATAAAAATTTTCATTTAAAAACAAAATATTATAAATCATATGTATATATATCTATATAATATGTTTTGAATACATTTTATAAAAAATTTAAAAATGTGTTTAAATTGTATAAAATAATTAAAAAAAATAAACTAGTATTTTCAAACTTTAGTTTTTGTTTAATATTTAAAAAAAAAACAAAAAAATTACTAACTATTTATAACAAATGTTATAATATTATATATTTTTTATTTTTTTAATTGTATTGTTATATAGTTTTTTTTTATTAATTTATTATATTGTTATATTAAAACAAATGTTTTTTTTAATTTATTATATTGTATTTTTTTTTAATTATATAATGTTTAAAAGCAAAACATAATGGTTGTTTAATAGTTTTTTTTTTTGATATATATATTTATATATATATATATATATATTATATTTTGAGATTTTTAACAATTATTATTTAACAATGTTTTTATTATATTATATAACAATTTTTTTATTATTTTTATATATAACAATGTTTCTATGAACTTTTAATTGTTTTATTAAAACAAATTATTTAAAAAAAAAAAAAAAAATTAAAGAACAAAATAAAATTAAAAAAAATCAAAATTAAAAAATGTTTTATTAAAACAAATTATTAAAAAAAAAAAATTAAAAAAAAATAAATAAAAAAATAAACCAAAATTAAAAAAAGGTTTTATTAAAACAAATTAAAAAAGGTTTTATTAAAACAAATTAAAAAAATTAAAAATTAAAAAAAATAATAATTTAAAAAAAAAAAATTTAAAATTAAAAAAAAAAAAAAATTTAAAAATGAATGGCTCTGCCGCGCTGGGCGCCAAGGGCCGGTTGGGCAGCGCCACAGGGGCGGCCCAGCCGGCCTCACGGCCCCTGCTGAGCCGCCCCCATGGCGCCGCCCGGCCGGCCTCCGGCGCCCACGGGCGGGGTCTGCCATGTTTGTTTGTTTGTTTGTTTTTTTTTATAAATTTTTTATTTTATTTTATTTTATTTTTATTTTGTTTTAATTTTTTTTTTTTTTTTTTTTTTAAATTTCGATTTTAATTTTTTTTTTTAATATAATATAATTATTAAAACATTATTTAATAATAATAATAAAATGTTAAAAATATCAAACTATTAAAAAAAATAATAATAATAAATATTAAATCACAACTATGTTTGGTTTCTAAACATTATATAATTAAAAAAAAAACAATATAATAAATTAAAAAAATATTTGTTTTAATATAACAATATAACTAAAAAAAAAAAAAAAACTAAATCACAATACAATATATATATACATATATATATATTAAAGAAAAAAAAAATTAAAGATTTAAAATTAAAAAGAATAAAACTAAGATTTAAAATTTAAAAAATAAAATAAAATAGAATATAAAATAAAAAAATTGTCAAAAAAAATAATGAAATCACTGATATATTTATGATTAAAAAAAAACAAATAAAAAATGTTAAAATATATATATATATATTTTTTTTTATGTGCATGGTCGTTTTATGGATTTTTCTATCTAGATGAACCTATAAGTCTTAAAAAAGAAAAAAAATCTAAATTTTTGTCCTTAAAACCCTAAAAAATTTAGTTTTTTTTGCATTTTCTTCACTAAAAAAATATTAAAAAATTAAGGTTTTTGAACCTAAAAACCTTAAAAAAGTAGTTTTTGGACACAAAAAAACTATAGAAAAACAGATTTTCCCCAAAATCATCTTTAAATTGACAGAATAGAAGGAAAACTAACCTTTGAAATGCAAAAAGCTGTTGTCACCAATGCCAACACAACGCCTCCACAAAATTACGAATAGCAACACAATGCCTCCAATGCCAATGCAATGCCTTCACGAAGTTACCAATGCCAATACAACACCTCCACAAAATTACCAATAGCGACACAACGCCTCCAATGCCAATGCAATGCCTCCACGAAGTTACCAATGCCAACGCAACACCTCCAGAAATTTGCTCTAACAAATACCAGAAAACTTGATGTGATGTGATGAATAGAAACAATCATTCCTTTTAAATAGCGAATATTGTTTGATTGGTTTACTGTTTAATGAATGTGGGATTAAAATTTCAAATTTAAAATATTTACATTTAGTTTATTATAGTTCATACTATAGTTAAAATACTTATTATTTGCATGTAGTTATCATAGTTAATATTTTATTTAATATTTACATGTACTAAATGTTGAATAATTCAAATATAATCTCAGATTAAAAATTAAAATATAAAATACTTACATGTAGTTAATTATAGTTAATATTATAGATAAAATAGTTAATATTTGCATTTAGTTATCATAGTTAATATTTACATGTAATCAATGTTTAAAATCATGGGATTAAATTTTGAAATCTAAAATATTTACATGTAGTTAATTATAGTTAATATTATAGTTTAAATAGTTAATATTTACATGTTATTTTTGTAAATATTTATATGTAGTCAATCTTAAACTATTCAAATAAGAAAATAATTCTAGTTTCGAAGACATGCATGAAAGAAATATGTTGTGGATATTTTGAATAGAAAGTATGGTGAAATATTTGAAGACCAACAATTTATTAATAAAATTTGAAATATATTTTAGATGAATATAACGTAAGTTTAAAATTTAAAATTTAAAATATTTACATGTAGTCATTATAGTTAAAATAATTAATATTTGCTTGTAGGTATTATAGTAATATTATAGTTAATACTTACATCTAGTCAATGTTAAATCATTCAAATAAAAACATTATTTTAGTTTGGAAGGCATTCATGATAGAAATATTTTGTGGATATTTTGAATATAAATATCGGTAAAATATTTCAACATAAACAATTTATTAAAAAAAATGTTAAATACATTTTTTGACTAATATTTGTACCAAATATTTGAAATGAAAATTTTCGAGGGAAAGTTTTTCGCGAAATTTTTTAGGGGGGGGGGGGGGATTTTGGAGGGAAATTTTTTCGCGAATTTTTTTGGAGGGAAAATTTGGAGGGAAATTTTCAGTCTTTAAGCTATATCTTGTAAGTGGGAGAGGAATTTGTATCATTCAACCTATTCTTGTTGAAAGCCATGGTTTCTTCTGATAGCGAAGTTTTTCTTTCTACAACATCAACATCTTCGTCACGCAACAACTCTATTCAGAGTGATGAATATAACGGGAGTTCGTTCACCATGAATAGAGAGTCAAAAAATTGACTTGGTCATTATCCTAAAGATGATAAGAACAAAATTGATGAGGTGCAGTAAAATGAAATTTTTGTAAATCAAGCGCCAGTTATACCACTTACTCTTAATTCTAAGGATTATGAAAGCAACAGTGATGAAGGGCACGATGAAAAATTTCCAGAGTTAAAAGTTTCACTTCGTCCTAATCCCAAGGATTATGAGGACACCATTGATGAAGAGGGAGATGAAAAATATCCACTTCAGCTTAATCCTAAGGATTATGCGAGAACAAGAAATGAAGAGGGGAATGAAGAATCTGTAGAGTCAAAATATCCACTCTGTCCTAATCCTGAGGAGTATGCCAGCACCACTGATGAAAAGGGGGATGTAAAATTTCCAGAGTCAAAATATCAAATTCGTCCTAATTGCAAGGATTATGCGAGCACCACTGATGAAGAGGGGAATGATAATGTTTCAGAGTCAAAACATCCACTTCGTCCCAATCGTAAGGATTATGCGAGCACCACTGATGAAGAGGAAAATGAAAAATTTACAGCGTCAAAATTTCCACTCCGTCCTAATCCTAAGGATTATGCAAGCACCATTGATGAAGAGGGGGACGAAAAAATTCCAGAGTCAAAATTGCCACTTCGTCTTAATCCTAAGGATTATGTCAGCACCACAGATGAAGAGGGGAATGGAGAATTTGCAAAGTCAAAATATGCACTTTGTCCTAATCCTAAGGATTATGTCAGCACCACTGAGGAAGAGGGGAATGAAGAATTTGCAGCATCAAAATATCCACTTCGTCCTAATCCTAAGGATTATGCCAGCACCACTGATGAAGACGGGGATGAATTTCCAAAGCTAAAATTTTCACTTCATCCTAATCATAACGATTATAATTTAACCACTGATGAAGGGGGGGATGAAGAATTTCCAATAAATATAGATTCAAGACATTCACTTATTCCTAATCCTAAGGATTATGAGAGCTTCAGTGAGGAAGGGGAGGGGCAAGATGAAGAAATTCTAGTGAATACAAATTCAAAGCTTCCACTTATGCCTAATCCCAAGGATTATGAGAGCACCACTAAGGAAGGGGAGGATGAAGAGTTTCTTGCAAATGATAATTTTAGAGGCATAGATCTGAATATTGCATTTTCTCCAAGTGACCATTTCAAAGACACTCATGGTGATGAAGAATTGAATCCTCCCAGGGAAGAATTTGAAAGCATCGATTAAGATGGTGAAGAATTTCGTTTGAGTTAGGGTTGCAAAAGTGCCGATGATTCTTGTGAAATGTTTTCTTCAACTGATGATGGTAAAGAAAATTTTCCACGCAATGATGTTGATGAATTTTTTAAATATGTTGAGCATGATGCAGATAGTGGGGATAATATTCCTCCTAATGGTGATGAAACTACTTTTACAAAGGATGATGGAATGATGAAGCCGTTGCAAGCAAATATTGCAACTAGGAGTAGGAGTAGACCTTTTCATATCAATCCAAAGCATTCCAGTTATACAAGGGCGAGGACAAAATATCTCACGACAAGAATTTATGTCGTTCATTTGATTTCAAGTGAATGTTGTCGAAGGGATTTCTTGAAAAATATGGATTTCAACTTTTCTTTGGAGAAAAGGAAAACATATATGTCAATGAATAAAAGCATGCAAAATTCATATTTAGTGGGTTGCATGCAATCTACACTAGCAGGTTATGATTATCATATTGGGAATGTATTGCTTTGCAGAAAGACGTTCAAAATGTTGTATTCAATTGGTAATTGTCATTTGTCAAGAATCTAGGATAGATTGGAAAGCGATCCCACATATTATTCAGAAGCATGTTATAAACAGGAGGTGGTGCCGTTTGCAAATACTGCTAAGACATGGATGAAATACTTCTTTTCAAATCATGGAGAGTGTATGCCAAATAAAGACACAATACATATTCCAGATAATTTCTCGAGACGAGAAATATTCATGTTATACAAAGATTATGCAGAAGTTGTTGAAGGAATTAGTAATTTTATTACATATTCTTATTTTACAAGGATATGGAAAACTGAATTCAACAATGTTCGTATTCCTAAGAAGACAAGGATGGGGATTTGCAGCACATGTGCTTCTCTTAAAGCAAAAAGAGATAAATGTCAAGGGGCAGAAAGAGGTATGTGTTCAAAACATTTTTTTTTAAAATTTGATACTTATCAACTATGAAAATATATTTATTCATATGTTTCTTTTATTTTATGTACAGATTCCGTTGTCAAAGAACTTCAAGACCATCGCAATCAGCAAACAAGTGAAAGGAAAAAGTTGTATAAACATCGAAAGAAATGTTATGATCATCCAAATAAATATCTGGGATTGATAATTGATGGTATGGACCAAAAGAAAACACTTCTTCCACATTTTGTCCGCACGCCAAAAAAATTACAGGAGGAAAATTTCATTTAGTTTCACATGGTTGGTTGTATGGTATTTAATGAGAAGATGTTTCCAAGAGTTTTCTTCACAACTCCAAATATTCACAATGATGCAAATATGACCATAACTATAATCCATGATTTGGTTACTCATTGGTCTAGGATTCTTCCTGAAGTTCTGTATTTACAATTAGACAACACAAATTGTGAGAACAAAAATCAAGTTCTTTTTGGGTATCTAAACATGCTCGTTGAATTGGGGATTTTTAAAAAGATAAAGATTGGTTTCCTTCTTGTTGGGCATACTCATGATCATATTGATCAAATGTTCAGTCGTTTTTCAGTAACATTGAGGAGGAAAGGTGTTGGGAGCCTACCATCATTAATTGAATGTATTAAGAAATCGTACATTCCAGAGCCTGTTTTTCATGTGTTGGAAGAAACTATTGACATGCGAAGGTTTATTTTTGGATCGCATGGTGAGGAGAAATGCATTGAAAAACTTAACGACATTAGCTTCCAGCATCAATTTCTTATCAAAAAAATTGATGAGATAACACTTATATGGGGCAAGAAGTATTCAACTATTGAAGAATGGGGACCATCATCAGGTTTAGCATTTTTGAAGTTCATTCCAGAGCGTCCAATGTTTTCATCAAAGATATTTTTATTACAGTCAGTTTTCGAACTCCATAATGCACGAAGGCAGAAGAGAGACATAAATTATTCTGAATGTCTAGAGGAAATTAAAAGATGTATTAGAGATACATATGAATACTTCGATGTTGCTGATTTAGTTTGGTGGGAGTCTTTTTTCAGTAATCAAAGTGATATGATTTCAAGATCAATAAATGGGGATACACTTTTGAAGACTCCTTTTTTTTGGCCACAAAATATGCCAAATGAACATGAACATCAGGAAACACACAATGTTGAACAACAACAGCCTCAAGCTATTATTAATTCTCCACAGGTAGAGGAAAGAGAAATCTATATTGGTTCTAGAAGATCACGTGCACAACGTGAAGCCATGGAAGACCTTTACAGGGGTTCTGTGCAGGATCTTAAGGAGGGTTGCATGATAGCAGTGTTAGCAGATGAAGATCCACTTGGCTATCCATTTTGGATTGCCAAGGTTATAAAGGTCATTAATAAAAATGAAGAGATTACAGCAGTTGATGTACATTGGTATGCCACAAGTACCCACCCTTTCAATGGTGTGTACAAGCCAGAGATGGTAGTGGAAAAAAGAATTGGCAGAAAGAGAAAAATAAAGAGCACAAATATAAATCGTTGCCGCACAGATGTCTTAAAATTGGAGGATGTTGACATACTTGTGTATGACTTCAATTTTACAAAGAGAGGAACTCTTCGGTTGCAGACCATAAATATTTTGAAGAAATTGCTACCAGAACAATTACTGTTGAGATGGGACTCTGCAGAATGTAGACGTAGATCTACAAGACTTTTGAACTCTGAAATGGTGGGCATGCATGTTGACTGAGATGGAGCACTAGTTGATGAAAGAGAAGAATATGGATCATCTTCATCTGCATCGAGCCATTCATCTGAAGATGTAGGTTATGATGGTGTGCCAGAACCTATGGTTGATTTTGAATAACTATCTAAGACACTTTTATGTAATTGATGTTTGCATGGTAACTTGAAATAATTTTTTTGACTTCCATCTCATTTTTCATGAAGTTATGAGACATTTCTATGTTTGTTGGATTATATGTTTTAATTATGAAGAATTCATCTCTTTAGAATATCGACAATGCAACAATGAATTACAAAAATAATTTATGTTAGATTCAATGTACCAATGTTGATATTTTAATTATAAGTAAAATAGAAAATAGAAACTAATGTTGAATTTTTAGATTATGCAGTGATATTACCATGATATTATGTATTGTTGCCATTTGGTATAAGATACTTTTAAAAGTTTTAATAATTATATGCGTCATTGAAACGAAACACTTTGTTTTGCTGCTTGATTTTTAGGTTTTGGTTGAAATTATATTTAAATTTGTCTTATGCTAAGATTTGAAAAAAGATAAGTTTTTATCCTTTAAAATTAAAATTACTCTTACTTGTTTCTGTTCAATGATAATTTTTTCATTTACTTATTCATTTTTTTAAATTGTTCAGTCTTATAATTTCTCCATAATTTCATTGTTCAAGTATGTTGAACACTTAAGATTGAAAAACTTTAGATTTACAACTTGTCATTAAGGTTTTTATGCGCTACCAAATTTTATCTTTAAGGTTATGGTTGACAATAATTACAATTTTGGGGTTGTTTAAAGTCAAAATATTTTATGTTTAACAACATGGATGAAAATTGTTCGAAATGATAAGCCCTTCTAGTTGTTTATCTTTAACATCATCTATCAAAAATGTTAGAAATTTACGATTTTAAAAAATGTCCTAATATGTTGTCTTTAATTCCATTGTTACAAGTGTCAAAATTATGACACAATTTTTTTTTTTTGTTATTCCAGCATCAACTAGTTTTGTTTTGAGGGTGTTTTTTCAATCCTTTTTTCAACAAACAATTTTTTTTTAGCATAATTTTATAAAATGTTGAAATTTGACCTTAAAAAAAAACCAAGTGCGTTCTGGAAGACACACTTTTTGTTTTTGGGATGTTTTTTCATGTTTTTTGAGACTTTTTGGGCTAGAGTTCCCATTTTGAGGTCAGGTTACCTATTTCATCAATAATAGTGTTTTCTTCCGACACTTCTGAATCAAACAAATTCAGATCTGCGTCACCCTCATTGGCCTATAGTCCCAGCGCTGCCTTTGCGCAGTATGTACGTGGGCCTTCGTGGAGACTACGTAGGACCACGTCACACTGACCTTTGTGTGGCTCTGATCCCTTTAAAACTGCGATGTCCCTTAAGATCTGGATTTCTGCTGCTTCTTCTGCTCTCTCTGTTGCTTTCTGCAGCAAGATTATTTAGTCTTTTGCTGGTGACCCTGCTAGATTTGCAATTGCTCTGATACCATGTGAAAATTTCTGAAAGTTACTTCATGCATAAATCTACAATTAGATCTGGTTATACTTCTCCTACTTAAACAAGTTATTAATGTTGAAATATTTAGATTAGCATCGGAGTAAACACATAACATACTTTCACCGATTCAGATCTAAAACAGTAAAGTACATGCACAATAGGAAAAGTGACACATAAGATTTTCTAGACAACTATCCCTGGAAAAACCCAATGTAGGAAAACCGGTCTTATGGCTTCTGGAGGGTTTATATTATTAAGTAGTTTTCTGAATACAACAAATTTGGGCACCAGACTGGTTAACCCGACAAAGAAAAAGATAGATTTGTAGCTTACCTACTATTCTGAAGCCAAACCTTGAATGATCCACACCCTCAAATGGTATTTACAAGACTCATCTAAAATTTGGCCCTAGAAACCCCAGCGCTGCCCCTGAAGCCCCATGCGTAAGCCTAGTCAGCCTCTATGTGCCTCTATGCTGGCCTGGAGAGAGATGCGTAACCCCAGAATGGGTGACGCAAACCCTACACTGCCCTAGAAGGGTCTCTACGTAACCCTAGTGAATCCCTTGCTGCCCAGTGCTGCCCCAAAAGGGACTGCGTAGCTGAAGCTGCCTTCCGCGCTGCGTAGCTGTTGCGTAACTGCTGCTGCTGCTGCTTCTACTTCTCTACGTTGTCTCTGGATGCTGCTCTCTGCCTCTTGTTGATTCTTGGCACTGGGATCAGACTATCCCCTTTGCCAAAACTACCCCTCTCTGCAGCTGAAACAATTCTGAAAATTCTTAGAGAACCATGCCCTAGAATTCCAACTTAGTCTCAGTGCTCTACCTCTGTGTGTGTGTTCTCCAAATGACCCCAATCCTTTCCTTTATACTTTCTTGTTGGGAAATCAACGACCATGATCAGATCTTGAATTGCTAGCTCAAATTATAAGAAAGTTTGATCTGTGTGACTTAAGACAATTCCATCACATGGTTTAATTAATTACCTTTAATAATTTAATTTTCCTAAGTTAGACTTAGGGTCCTTAATTAAAATTATTAATTAATTAATTATCTCCTAAACTAGATGGAATTTCCAAAATCCCTTTCTGGATCTTGGAGATTTGATACTAGGAAGATGAAACATTGAAACATTTCGAGGGAATATTTCACTTTTAGAGCCCCTACGTGATTTTTGAGTGATCCTTCCATTCCAAGAGCACATATGTCACACGACTTAAGCATAGGTGTATGGAGGATACTTTCCTTTATGATCACATTTATTTCATTTTGGAAGCCTCATTGGGGGGCCTTTAAGCCGATTATAACACTCCCTCCCACCCCCTTTTCCTAGTCTAGGGCTGTGAGATGTGTTACCTATGAATTGACCCAACCTCCATAATCTATCATGAAGATGGGGTTACAAAAATTCCCATTTTCAAAGTTTGCAAAATTAAAATATGATATCACCATTACACCAATTAAAAGAGGCCATGTCATTATTAGGTACCATGTGGTCTCTCCCAGATCTTGGTGGCACTGCCACGCTATCACTTGTGGGACCCACTGTTACTTTCCACAACATATTGAAGTGGTACTCCAACACAATTCTGCCCACAAGCAGCATAAAAAAGACGATGGGTAGTCTCCTAGTGGGCAGGGTTCATGCATCAAAACCTTGGCCAGACCACCCCTTTCATCTTTGGCATCGCCCCGTTAAGTTCTCAACAATCCAATCTATGACGATGGGTCATGGCCTGACTGCATGGTTCCACAAACTGGAACCTTGGCTAGATTATCCTGACTCTACATCGGTGTGCTCAAATAAACTTCACAACATGTTAGAACTCACAATAGTGAGCGATGGGCAACGATAAGGTTTCATTTCAGAACCACGATCGGATCCACCTAACCCTTGTTGCTTCACGTAATACAAATTTAACCACAATTATGGCGGTGAGTGGTATTACACACTGTTTCTCTACAAATCCGGTCCCCTGAAGGCCAAAAGCTCGATGGGCCCACCGCTGACACTTTTCAGTGTCGGGATCTATCAGTCCGCTTCTTTGCTTGCCTCATTTTAATGCTCCGATGGTATAAAGGCCGAGAGTCCAACTTTGGGGTGTGATAACTTATGGTTCGAGGCCATGATCTTTGACTTGTGACTATTCATATATTCGTCTCCATTTAGCACTCACTTTACTCAAGTCATAAAACAATTATACAAATACAATGCACAAAAAGACAAGGAACACCAGAAATTTGGCCAAAGGCCAAGGAAAAACCCACAATGGGAAAACCCATGATTCCTTTCCTTACAAATTCTTCATCAACAAGACAAATCCAAGTCAAAATAATCAGTTATCCAAGTGCCAAGTTAGCCCTCCAAACTCTACCATATTTTATCCAAAAGATAGTTAACCAATATGCCACATGTCTATCCTTTATATGCCTCGTCCCAAAGAGATAAGTAGCTCAAATTTCACAAAAATAATAGCCTTCTTGTAGCTTGAATTAAACAGAGATAGTAGTCTTTCTGTAGCTCGCATCACATAGAGATAGTATCCTTCCTATAGCTGACATCAGACAAAGAAAGGTGCCCCATAAAACTCACTTATTTCAAAATAATTTGCCTCATTTTCCCATGCCACAAACCCGAATTTATTTCCACAAAAGAGAGACCTGAATTGCTTGCTAAAAGGTGGAGAATAGATGCCAATATATAGTTGTTCGTTAATGCGAGGAACACACCATTTTGGCAGGCCGACTTGGCAAATTGGAGGGACAAATGAGGCTTTTCAAAAATTCAATTTCGCTTCTTTTACAAGGGTCATGAAGAACATGCCCCTTTATATGTTCTTTTGACAAAAATAGAGCATGAAGAACATGTTAGAAAATAATTAAATTCTCTTCTTTTGTTTTTACATAAAATACATATTGATACAATGACAATTATGAAGACCGAACCTAGTTACAACTTCAAATCTATGGCAGTGCCCACCACAATGTCTCCCTCACTCCTTTGATTTAAATCACAAGGCTTCAACCCAAGGGGTTTGGTCATTCATTGAGCTTCATACAAACCACACAAGCTTAGTCAAGGAGATCCATGGTCTCAAATATAGTCAAAGGGATTAACACCCATGGTCACAAAGCATAAACTCAAGGTCACAAAACACTAGCTCCAAATTATAAGCCTGATAATCCTCTCTGGAATTTCCTAGTCAACTATACCATGCCCCGCAACTACATATCACCCATAATCAATTTTCAATGCCTTATGATAGAAAATAGAGGCAATGTGAGCCAACAAGATAGAGAGCTATAACGAGTGAGATGGAGAATTAGAGTGAGTTCCCCTTCCATCGACATAGAATTGCCTCCTCTTTTTCCAATTCACTCGACACCCACTTTTTCATTATTCTTGTTCTTGTGTTTTTTGAAAGATGTCACACTTCCATTATGTCATGTTGCGAAATCAAGAAAACATGGGCATTTCCCTTGTCCAATCACATCTTTTCATCTATCAGGTGGTTTTTTGGTTTGATATGCCACCTCCTCCCTCTTTGGGTGAGGGTGCCATCTCCACTTGTCCACCTTGTCTTCCTGGGCTCTCATTCCCTTTGTCTCAGTCCATAAGGAGGAATGGGGATGGTGCCATCCTTCACCCCATGTTTCCCACTCTGAAATCTTTAATGCTTGTCAATGCAGGTTGGTAGTTGGTCAAGGAAATTTTAAGGAGATTAATTGCTGCCAGTATGGGTCTACCTAGTAGGCATGCAATAGGCATGCCATAAGCAACCAACAGGAAATCCCCTCAGAGCATTGGATCCATGTTTCCCTCCATCTGGGATAGCCACAAATTAAATTTATATTTAATTTATTTTATGTTTACACATAATGTCTCAACTAGCCATGGCTTTCATGCTAGTGTTACACAATCACAATTTTAACATTACAAAAGTAGGGGTAAGGTGAGGGATGTTACAAACCCCACCCCCTTAAAGGAACACCATCCTCGTTGTCCTATAAACATAGAACATAAACCAAATTTGAGCTTTATAATTACATCTCTTACATCGACATCATCTTCCATGTCCTAAGTTTCCACTTTGAGCAATGTCATTCATATTTCACAGTCTAGTTACCTCTAGACTGTTGGGTATTCTAACACATTTCTTCCTGGTTGTCTGTTGCTCCTCAAGTCTTCCACAGGGAGCACACTTTGATCATTTCTTCTTGGGACATACCCGATGCATTTCTCATCCTAATGAGTATGCACATTGTGCTCACATCCTTGTGAATATGACATATTTCTTCTCCCATTAGCTACTCACCTTTATGGGCCTAGACAAACCCCATTCCAAGCAGTCTACCCGTTCAAAGGTTTTCTTGGAGGGGCTCCCAACAACTACTCACATTTATGGGTCCAAGTAACCCCCATTTTGGGAAGTCTACGTATCAAAAGGTTTTCCTACATGCCCCCCATCAACTCCTCACCCTTATGGGCCCATGAAACCCCCATTCCGGGAATTGTACCTATTCAAGGGATTTCTTGCACGAGGTCCTCTATCAACTACTCGCACTTTTGGGCCTAGGAAACCGCCATTCCAAGAAGTTTACCTATCCAAGGGATTTCTTGGATGGGGTAACCATTAGAGTCTTACAACCAAGTACTAGTTTGGCATGATTTAATGTAATGTGCACGGAGTCTTATGGCCAAGTAACGATTTTCCATATTGGATTTTTATAGTTAAGGTACCAATTATGACTTGATCCCATGAGATAAACAAGGTGCCATAGGGCCGCAATTCCACCACAACAATCTTCCTCTTGAGCTCCATGATCCATCATTTCACCTATATCACCACATCTAGTTTTCCATGAGATATACTTAGAAAAAATTCAGATTAGAGATTTCAATTGCCCAACTTTGCTTCATTCAAAATCCAGATCTCGTAGGAATTAGACTCATAGTCATGCTATTTTATCATTTTAGGGGGTGTTATTATGTCATGGTGAATTTTATCTCACACCCCATTCCAGTATTCTACCTACAAGATGATTTTTCAAACAATTGTTAGTATTCATACATACAATATTTTTATTGCAAAGATTCACAACATCTTAAAGTGATCTTTGAATTATCGCACATATAACACTTCAATCTTTCATCTTATTTCAATTAAGTTGAAATGGAACTGCCACAACATCATATGTGTGCATCACATTTATTCCAATAATTTCATAATGAAATCAATGGCATTTATTCCAATAGCCCAAAGAGCCAAAGCTGAGCATGCGACATATCTTTAAATTCATGAGTAATTTTTTCCACTTTGGTTTTGCATGTAGTGAAAAAGTCATTGAAATATTTTCGTGGTGAAAGCTTCCTGCCTTAACCACACCCTTTCCTAGGCATCCATGTGAATTATTCATTAATTTGGAAATCACAAGATATCAATTCAGCTTAAAGGAATTCTTACCAAATTCCTTCCCTTTACATTTTTACCTTGGTTTATTGTGTATCTTACTTGGCTATCATTATCAACACGTTTAGTTGAAGTATTTCTTTTGAAGTCCAACTTGTTGAAAAGTGTAACTAGGTCGGTATTCATGTTGACTATGTAAATATGAAAAGAAGGAGTCAAAGATATAAAATGTAATGAAGTGTCATATATGCTCCAAGACCTTGCTGGCAGTCTAGCCCATAATCAACGATGAAATTCAAGCTGTAGTTACAACAGAGGTTGACACATTAAATAATGAAGAAATCTCAATTCATGTCGGCCTATTCACAGTGGACAAGTCGGCCTATCACTCAGCTAGATGGTCGGCCTAATAGCAAGCACAGTCATGTATATATATAACTATAGTTGCGGATCATTTGGAATGTAGTTTTCGGTGGAGATAGAAATAGAACAATGGACAGGCCTGAAGTAAATGTGGAAAATTAAGAGCTGATGCAGATTTCTCTGAAGTGAATGTAGATGACACAATTGAATACATATTACTCTGAAATTGCGGATAAGCCTAAGCCCAAACCACCATAGAGATACGAAGGGAATTGTAAACAATAGAGACTGCGGATATCATAACAGAGGCATCATACATACTAAGGGAATTACGAACAAGAAGAGACTGTGGATATTACAGCAAAGGAAACATACATATATATACACAAGATAGTATTCAGTACGAACATATAAAAGGAGAACAAAAGTGCGGTAAATATATAAAAGAAGAATATAAGTGCGAATCAGAGACAATGAACATAAGAATAAGTAGGAGTAAAAGTGAAGAAGGTAAATCCTTGATTTACCTTCACATAGTCCAAGAAAATCAAATAGAAGCATTCACAAGGCGAAGACCAAAGTTCTGGAAGATCTAATTCTGGGTCTTGGTACTTGTCATTGGAAGATCAATAAGTAGAATTCTTTGCAAGTTTTTTCCCTGGCTCTAGGACCCTAATATTTGTGTCTTATGTTTTGATAATTGACTTGATGAAAGATTAACTTAAACTAAAGAAGAGAAGACATAAGTACATTCACAAGTAACTATCAAGAAGAGAATTTGTAATAACTTATAGCCTTTCAAATTCTCAACACAGCTAGCCTTTAGCATACTCGTTGTTGCTGTAACATTCCCTTTCATCGACCTTGTTAAAGGTGTTCACACCACGACGATGGAGGAAATTCCACCTATCTCATAATGGAAATGACCCCTTTGGCATACCTTCAACACTTAGAATGTTTAGGGGGTGACTGACATGTTAGTGTCTTAATGTTCAGTGATCAAAACTACTCTTTTCAGATTTACTTGGTAGTGATCCTAGGTCAAAATTTCATGTTTCAAATCAGTTTTCAAATAAAATTTGTTCACTGAATATGTCTAGGTCTAAAATGTTGCTCCCTTCACTTCATTCATGGTCATCAACATTTCAGAGTTCATGTCGTCCATTAATCATCTAGCGTCTGAGGTCAGTCACCACACCTTCATCTAGGTCATGGTCTAGGTCTCTTTTGTTTCACCACCACGATATCCAATCATGTCATGAAATAAATGAAAATAAAGGTCATTGTAATTAGTCAAATAACCTACATTGGGAGTTATCAAAGATAGGTAATAAAACAAAGGCAACTTGTCCTTTTTCAAGAAGTATGCTACATGGTCGAAAGAGCTCCTCTCTCATGCTCACAACTCTCCACATCCATCCAAGGGTCAAATCAGATTGCACAAAGGTTCAGAGACCTCCTAATCAGTAATTGGATCCTTTTCACATCTCATTCAAGTGAATTTCTTCGGCAAAGGTTGGATTCCATTTTTTAGGGTTTTCAACTATGTTTTTGGATTTCTTCCATCTATGGTTTGTTTCAGCTGATATAACCCTAATTCCATCATATAAAACCTTCATACATTATTCACACACCATACCCTAACACTCCCTATCACTCACAACCTTCCTTTCCATCAATTTCATCAAAACCCTAAAATTCACTACATTCTTGCAGAACAACTAGTCAAACCCTGTGTTTTGACCTTTTGGGTGCCTTCCTCATATCCATTTCCATAAATTTCACTTGCAGAGTTAAAAAAACTCATCACCCTACCTCCTCAATTTTTTGGTGATTTTTCCTTAGCTTATTTCTACCTCATTTATGCTCCTAAAGCCATCTTACCACCATCCCCTGTTTTCCTAATTCTACACCTCCCCTACCCATTTCATCTAACCATGGTTTTCATCTTGTTGCAAAACACCATGGAGGGAGAAGAGAAAATCCCATAAGGGAGGTCATCATTCCAGGTTTGAGCCAACTCAAACCCATGGTATCATTTTTAGAGCTTCGTGATCATCTGTTAGAATTTATATTGCACACATGAACAATTTTTCTTCAAAATAAGTTTATGAAGAAATGAAGATGAATTTTCAAAAAGTGAAAGAGGTTTTTGTCAATAATAGGAAAAAGAACAAAAACCCCCTTAATTTTATGCACATGTGTTATTTTTTGAGAGAAATTCTCAAAATATAGTTGCTCTAGGTCATTTTCTGCACTTTTGGACAGATTGTCTTAAAATCAAATTTTTAGGGGTTTGGAGCAGGGGTTTGCAGTTCTTGATGACTCCCTTTTGTAGCATACATCCTAAGATTTCCAACCATACCACTTTAATCCAAAAAATACTCTGGGAAGGCCTCCAAACACCCTCTCAAAGTAGGCATGACGCTTTTGTTGAGAGTGCGCTACGATTATGCAAATTTTAGTGATCAACTTCAAACTTGGATTCCGAGAAAATGGGAAAGTATTTTGCAAAACTGGAGGATTTTTTTGTTCATAAAATTTAAAAGCACAAAATATTCTCTCAATATTTCAAACAACGTTATGGTTAGAGATATTGATCAATCTTTGAGCCCTATTTTTGCAAAAAAAATTTGGAAAATCTAAAAAAATGGTCATTATAGAAGTGTCCTGCAACGACGCGACGCTTTCTCTCAGCGCACTTAAATGAAGATTGGATTACATGGTTGGATTCCATTTCACCTGCACATTTCATATCAGGTCTTTATTTTTCATGAACCCCCTTGGTTGTGGAGAAAAAGCCAAAAAACTTCCTGTTTTTCATGCTTCTGCTAGTGTTTTTGACCAGGCACGACGCTTTTGGAGTGAGGTTGGGAAAATCAAGTTTTGGAGGTCTTCCTGTGGGCGTTTTCTCAAATTTCAAGGTGAATTGGAAAGTATACACATATGGCTACTTATCAAAAAATTTAGAATTTCAATTGGATGTTTTTAAGTGGGTCAAAATCACCCTTGAACAAGTGCGATACTTCTGCCAGACAGGCGTGGCATTTCTGCTAAGGGTGCTACGTTTCTGCATAGGATTCCCTTCAGACAGTTGTCAAGATAGGAAGCCTTCATAATTCAATGCTAGTTGTCCCATGAGGTGTCATTTTATGTATTTAAGTTTTTTTTTCCCTCTTATGATGAGGAAACATGTAATTTAATAGAGGAGACACACACTCCTACTCTTTAGCTAAATTTCAGGGATTAGTTTCTAACTTCCCTAGATTGTAGGAAGTCACTCATCTTATGTAATTATGATTCTTTTTGGATAGTATTTCGACCCTATGAGGTGTCATGAACTCTATTTTCTATAAGTGGTCCACCTCAAATCATTTTAGGGGTTGGATAGTTGTTATTTGCAGTGGATCTATTGTACAAACTCTTTTTTTTTCCAGTGAAATCAAAGGATGTTGCAGTTATACTATTGAGATTCCAGTGGTATGTTTTTGAGCATTTTTTTTTTCTCTGTTACTTCATCAAGTTAAATGTTATGTTACCTTTTCCATCACACACATGCTTCTTTATGTTAATATTATGAGTCTATAAACATAAATCATTGCTTTCTATGCTCTATTTTATAAGATTTTCATGGATGTTCCTACTCTTCTGATGAATGAAATAATTTAAATGCTAATTCTGACTCCTTAACTTTCAAAACCCTATACACAATGACAAATTAAGTATGTTAATTATTTTACCTACCTATCCTCATCCTTATTTCTGCAAATTAACCTTTGAAATTAGACCTAAACTCTAGACCTAGTTCCTTGACTATGATTCCTATCCAGCAAAAACTCAAAACAAAAAAAACCCTAATCTACTGAGCATCATAACTAGCCTAAGATAATTATACATTTAGTCATATCTTTGGCTGAAAAGTGACATTTAGAGAGCCCTCTTTGGTTGTGGTAGGGATAACTACCTGACCTAAAGGTTGGTTTGTGGTTACCTCCTTCAGTTCTATTCTTAGCCTTGGGAAACGGGGGAGTGATAACACAACGTATATGCACATGCACACACACACACACGCATATGTATTGAGAGGAGATTCCCACCCTCAATAATTATAATTACTCGACTCCATCCTGAGATCATTGTGTTTGATTATGTTTCATGGGCATTATATTTATGCCCATATGTATGTACATAAATGTAAACTCGAGAAGGATTGGCACCACATTATCTAAGTGTTGAGAGTTCCATATATATATATATATGGAACTCTCAACACTTAGATAATGTGGTGCCAATCCTTCTCGAGTTTACATTTATGTACATACATATGGGCATAAATATAATGCCCATGAAACATAATCAAACACAATGATCTCCCCTGGATTTGTATGATATATATATCTATATATGTATATATACCTATCGATGGCACCATCGACACTTAGACTATATATATATATATATATACACACACACACACACACACACACACATACATATGTGTGTGTGTGTATATATATGTGTGTGTGTGTGTATATATAATCGTTCATTAATGGAGTATTACCAACGACCATACATACACAATATAACAAGTAGCCTTGTAACCATTAAGACAAAACTTGCTTCGAAGCACTCACATTTACATGGAGTTCATTTACATAGCACAAGTAGGTAACTTATCTGAGGATTCGGTGACTAGCGACTGAGAATGAGATTTCAACTCTCCTTCCAACCATAAGCTTACTACATAAATATCCTTCCTTTCAACCAACCATTAATACAAAAATTGCTTCGAAGCACTCACATTCACATGGAGTTCATTTAGATAGCACAAGTAGATAACTTATATGAGGATTCGGTGACTAGCGACTGAGAATGAGAATTCAACTCTCCTCCCAACCATAAGTTTACTATACAACTATCCTTTCTTTCAACCAACCACCTCCGAGCCAAAATCAAAGTTTGAGGAGGTAGTTTTCTCAGGAGTTCTCAAATTTT
The DNA here is from genome assembly GCA_034641835.2 of Pinus albicaulis. Classification (NCBI taxonomy): domain Eukaryota; kingdom Viridiplantae; phylum Streptophyta; class Pinopsida; order Pinales; family Pinaceae; genus Pinus; species Pinus albicaulis. The sequence continues at coordinate 634,279,946 of CM076577.1, forward strand.
CACTCATATAATTAATAGATCCCATTTCTCATGTGTTCTCAACAACTTCCAATTATTACCCGATAATGGCTTAACAAAACGACAAAACAACACTGGATTTCACGCAAAGCACAAAGAGTCTCAGTTCGATATTGGAGATAGATATGTATAAACAAAAATGAGGTTTTTCAACCGCATTATTTACGTAGGAATAAGGGTGCACTTGCCAACAATTTCTCAGTGGTGCTCACACCTCAACCCCCATTACTACACCAGTTGTTAACAACCCATTAGCTCTAGAGTGCTTCACCCCCTCAGTAATTTCTCAGCCAACATAGTCTCTGGTGGTTTTTTAAGTCCCAAAATCAAGCCACAACCCAGGTGATTCTCAACTAGCAAGCCCCATGGGTTTCTCAGCTTGAATATCACCCGAGCATCCCTACTCAACTAAAATATATTTTGGCATCAACACACAAACATGTTTTTATGTCAATGAGAAATGCACAAGCACATTACAGGCCTCTACATGACATAAGGGTGTCCACACACACTATTGTGAGTCCACATAGACACATGAATTTGAAGGCTAGGGAAAACACCTGTCCCTTCTCATTTTTCTCAGTGCGTAATCTCATCCTTCCTCCCTCTTACTCATGAATTCCCCCAATCTATTCTCTTGCCTCCTATTTTTCCTGCTCAAATCCCCTTGCGTGTTGACTAACAACATGACCCAGAAGGTTGTCATGCTGTCTCATCCTATGATCAGGAGCCCATTTCTTCCATTAAATACCTACAACAGGGCCATCTCCTCCAAAAGGGATTTAGATAGTAACATGACCCCAAGGTTGTCATACAGACTCATCCTTTGATCAAATTCCCATTTCTTCCGTTAACTACCTGCAACAGGGCCATCTCCTTCAAAATGGATTTAGGTAGTAACTAAATGCAAGACATGGCTTAAAAGAAACTCCTCCTACAAACCTATGAATCCATGTCCCTTCCAAACCAATCATCATTTATAATTTAGCCTTATTTACATGAATTTATAATTCATAATATTATTTACAAGAGGATTTGACAAAAAAGGTTGTCACAGATCCTAACCCCTTGGAGGAACACCGTCCTTGGTGTTCTATACCAGAACACAATTACAAAAATGATTTAACCAAACATCAGAGACTACGGTGAGCTTTATATACACAACCATATACAATGTTTACAAAGTTATTTACATTTTCTTTAATCAACCAACAAAAATTGATATATTCCCCGCATTTCCATCTCTCATGTGGCTTCTTTAGGTCCAAAGTGCCTCCACTACACTTTGAATTACTCGATAACTTGATTTCAGAGTGTGGGCTACCTCTGATATAGAATGCACAAAGGTTCCGACTGTAACTCTCCCTCTGGTTATACCTGTAACACCAACCAATCAATCACATGATTAACATCCTATATATACTTCTTGAGTAAAGAAAATGAAAAGCATTGTGAACCTTTATTGTAGGAGGTAAGGCCAATCTATTTTCCAATGACCCTACTCTCTCTAAAATCTGAAATGTCCCAAAAAACCATGGTGCTAACTAGGCACAAGACCCAAGTTTTAGAGATATTTTCTTGGGTCTAACTTGTAGGTAGACATGCTCTCCTACTTTAAAATCTTTATGTATTCTATGTTAGTTTTCATAACTCTTCTCCTTGTCTCGAGTCACTTTCAAATTATGCATAATGGTTACCATTTATTGTTCCATATCCTTCAACATATCAGGCCCAATATGGACCCTATTCTTCGGATCACTCCAACTGATAGGAGCGGTGCATTTCCTTCCATAAATCCTCCTCAAATGGGCTCATCCTTAAGGATGATTGATACCCATTGTTATAAGCAAACTCCACAAGTGGAAAAAACTCCTCCCACTTCTTTGGTTGGTGCATGACATACATTCGAAACATGTCTTCCAATACTCTTTTTGTGCTTTGATTCTACCCATTGTACTAAAAGCTAATTTTGTCCCCAAACCAACAAACAACTCTTTCTAAAATTTCGAAGTAACTTTTGCATCTCTATATAAGAGAATTTTCTTGGGTACCCCATGTAGCCTCACTATTTTCTTTATGAACACTTAAGCCACATATTGCGACATGAGTGAATTTGATGGCCACAAAGTGAGCTACCTTGCTAAACTTGTCCACCACAACCATGCTTGCATCATGTTGCTTGGATTTCCTTGGAAAGCATGCAATAAAATCCATAGAAATCACTTCCCATTTCCATTCCAGAAAGGTATTGGCTATAATAGTCATGCTAGATGCTTGCATTCAACCTTGAATTATTGGAATTCTATGCATTTGGAAAAAAAATAATCCACATCTCTTTTCAAATCATGCCAAGAATATGACCTCTTTATGGTTGTTAACATATTTTGATACTATGGGTGGACAATAAAAGTTTTTTTATGAAATTCACTTAGCTTGAGCCTCTCTAAATTGTTTTCAAAAGGGATATATATGTGACCTTCAAATTGAAATAACCCATCCTATGTGAGGGATAAATTCTTATTTCTCTCACCTTCTGGCTCTAGCTGTAACACTTATTTTAATTGTTGGTATTTCCTAGGCCCATTGTTTGGATTCTTTAGTATTCTCTTGCAAATGTGTTTCACATGAGCTCACTGTTATTACATGAGGCCACCACAACTTTGTTCTCTTTGCCCTTAATATACTTTATTTCAAAATTGAATTCACTAATTAAGGCCAAGCGTCTAGCTTGCCATACATTTAACTTTGGGTGGTCAAATAAATATTTCATACCCCCATGATCTGTCATTAAGATGGACTTCCTTCCAAGGAGATAATGTCTCCACATATTCAATACATGAATTATCACTGGTAACTCTAAATCACGAGTTACATATTTTTGATCATGCTCATTCAAATTTATAGATTCATAACAAACTCAGTTGGCCCTCCTGCATCAAGAATTCACCAAGTCCTTATTTTCATGCATATGTGCATACCACAAAGTATTCATTTCAGAATTATATTCTGAGTAGGGATGCATGAGTTTGTAAATACTCCATCTGCTCAAAACTTGTGGCACATTCTGCCTTCCACTCAAATTTATGCCCTTTCTTTTGCAATGTTGTCATTGAGAAAATAATCTTGGAGAATTTTTTGATAAATCTTCTGTAGTAACCTGCTAACCGCACAAATGATCTTATTTCAGTTGCATTTATTTGTGTTGGCAAGTCTATAATTGTTTTAACTTTCTCTGGGTCAATTGCCACACCCTTCTTTGAGATAATCCCAAAATTTGAATTTGGGACTGAAAGAACTCATATTTATTGATCTTTTCATAGAGCTTGTGCTTCCGCAACAAATATAACACCACAACCAAATGTTCTTCATGTTCCTCTATGGTCTACGAATACACCCATATATCATCAAAAAATACCAATACAAACTTGTCCAGATAAGGATTGGGCATGTTTTTCATTAAGCATATAAAATTTGCAGGTGCATTTGTAACTCCAAAGGGCACAACAACAAATTCATAATGCCCATACTTGGTCATAAATGTAGTTTTATAGATATATTCCTCTTTGATGCACACTTGGTGATACCCAAACCTCAAATCAATATTTGAAAATATTTTTGCTCCCCATAATTGATCAAACAAAACATCAATCCGTGACAGGGGATATCAATTCTTTATGGTGGCTTTGTTCAACTGCTTGTAATATATGCTCAGTTTGAGTGTGCCATCATTCTTCTTCACAAACAAGACCAATGCTCCCCAAGGCAACATATTCGATCTTATGTATCCTTTGTCTAGCATTTATTTGAGTTGTAGCTTTAGCTCTACTAGCTTGTTGTGGAAAGAAAAAACCCCCCATTTTAAACTTAGTCATAATAATAATGGGGACCCTTCTTTTTAAATTTTTTATTTAACTAATAAAATCACTATAATAAATCCTTTATTTTAATAGTTTTTATTATTAAATGAAACAAATAAATAAATTATCTTTAAATAACTTAAGAACCTTTACAACTGATACTTTATTGATTTCAAGCTTTAGGCTTGCTTTAATACGTTGTTGGATTTTTTTAAAAAGATGTAGCTCATCCCTTTATCATTCAACACATGTCCTGATGCATAGACCCTGACCCTTTCCTTTGTGCATGTATTTGTTTCCGCTGGGCTCCCTTTAGCAGGATGGTGTGTCTAGGACCCATAAGATGGTGCCTACACTAAAGGTTGATTGGTCACAATTGCCACATCACATTGCAAGTCATCCCACCGATTATAGCCTACAAAATTTGCTTCGAGATCTTTCTAAAACTGCTAGGATTAAGTTAGCGAGACAACTCATCAAAAATGGGTCTAATTAGCTCCTTGTGATAGGATTTCTCTTTGCTTTATTATTCCGATTTAATTCTTTTTCTATAACGAGTGCTTCAACCGATATTTAATCCTCAAACTCACTCATAAGGCCCATCTTTCATATAAGTTGAATATTTTTGATATACGTCAGTTCATTTGCCACATAGGCTTGCTCCCAGTCATCCCTCTTGTTTGTGAAGATAGAACATAAGTGCTTAACTATACCTACCGAGGTTCTACCATGCAGGATGGCGTAAGAACCCATGTCACCTGCCAACTGTAAAATAAACATTGTATAATTGTGCCATTTGTCTTATTTGATCATCATCGATGTGAAATGTTAACTTTAAATCCATGCTTTTAGATTTAATTCACTTGCTTGATATAGTTAATGGTACACTAACTGCATTAAAAATACACTTACCACTCTCGAGATTGATATAACCTTGTTTTTACGCTTGTTTATGCCATGTTATGGTAACTCCGTTTACCCTTGCCATTTTATGTTATAGGTGAATTATAAGCATAATACCCATCAAAAGGATCCTATGGAAAAAGGAAAAAAGAAATATCTTGTACATGCATCATCCAGGCCTAAACGAGAAATTTCTAGATACATTTACCTTCTCTAATACAGTATATAAAATATATTTTGTTCTAAACCCTGGAATACCATTTATGGGTTTTTTGAAGAAGAAATGTTAGGGGAGCTAGAGGATGCACCAATTGTCGTGATTGTAGACCAGGGTGTCTTTAGGACTTCCACACCAACGATTAGTGACACCGCGAGTTCTCAACTCCATAATATTGTAGCACGATCAAGATCAATCCCATATACATATATGATAAACTAGATGGTGGAAGAGGTTGATACCCGTGAACGACTGTTTCTTACTCGCAAAGGAATCAAAATTGGGCCTTTCAAGTTTGAAAGCCTTCGCAGCATGTATCATTTTCCCTATCTTGAAATTGTATATAATGCACAATTTTTGGAGCAGTTTGTTAAGAAGGAATATGAGGGAAAAAAAGAAAAAATACCCTAAATGATCAAATAAGTTTAAATAAGAATATATGAGAAAATATTCAATTGCTTCCCTTGCATCTCATTTTTCTTATATTTCCTCTATGCTTTGTCCTTAATATGCTAAAAAAAATGTTTCACAATTCTTGAATGATTGGGTTCCGTTTATATTAGGAATCATGAACGGGCTCAAATTATATTAGAAAACATGTCTAAGAATATTCTTTATTTCCAGTCAAAAAAGAGTATCGATAGTGTGCCACCTTTTTATATGTCGACATATATTATGGATGCCATCTGTTTCTCTCGTAATTTTCCACACATGGGCTAGAAGTGGACACTTGCTGACCCCCTTCCCATCCACATATATCACAATATCCTTTGGGAGGAGAATTATTTCGACGAATTTTTTCACATTTTCCACCTGGTCATGATTCCTATTTATTGGACTATTTTCGGCTTAAAAAAACCAAGGATGTTTGCAAAAACCCTCGATGATTCATTGAGAATTGGAGGATGTTTCATTGAGGAAACATTCGCTTATGTCAGAATTTAGGGAAGCAATGGATTTCCTCATGATCTACCACTTCATGTTCCTAATGAACTTTTATCAAGAGATATTCCTTACCAAACTGTTGGAACTGGGATAATGTTGATATTTGTAGCTTCAGATGTACTCCAAACCCTTGGCTTGAGATTTGTGGAGGAGTTGGCACACAAGTGTGACTTGTGGGCTTAGAAACCAAGCTTGTGGGCTTTGTACCCAAGCATATGGGTGTGAATATGAAATGAGGTATTTCTACATGTGACGATTTGAGTTGATAGAGGACTCCGAGAGTAACTAGACACAACAAAAATCACTCAAATCTAAGTTGTAGAAGTGGAGATATGAATTTTTTGAGGTTATGAATGGGTTTGTGGCACAAAGGAAAAGTTGGTCTTGGATTGAGAAGGTTCCATTTAGGGCTAGACGTTGCCACATGAGGCTTGGATAAAAGGAGGTGAGTTAGAGCTCATTTGAACAAAATCCAAGGAGAATCAAATCATCCAAATACATCTATGAAATAGGTCGAGTTCTAGAGGAGGATAAGGCATGGGAAAAGGAGGACTCGTTTAGCTCTATTGTGTCTCATTGCAGGTCTGATCTATTGTAGGAGTAGGCCGCATGGTGCGAGGGTGTCTTTGAGTCTATTTCATGGTAAATTTGTGGATGAAACATCTCTTTTTTGCAGCCCACATCATTCTGGGTTGTTACAGGAGGTGTGGAGGATGTTTGGGCGGCCAAACTAAGGAGCCACAACTTGTACCTTGCTTTAGAGAGGGACACAAATATTTGTAAGGGTGTCGTGATGCCTTTGGAGGGATGGAAACCATCCCAATGGGAAACATCTAGTAGCAAATATAGAACAGAGGTGGGCCACAACTGTTAAGAATGGTTTTGGAGACATAATTAGGTGTTGGAGAAACATATTAGAAGCCCTAACTAGGACCAGAACCTACAAAAGTCGAACCGGCCCAAGACAAAGGTGTGTATTGGTGAAGTTATAATTGTTTTGATGCAGGTGGAAGGTGTCATAGAAGAGGTCAGTTTGTTGATGATTGTAGCAGCTAAGTGGTAGGGACGACATGGCATGTTAGAAGCCATAAAAAATGGGGAAATTCTACAGTGGTGATTGGGTGCCTAGATTTGCACAATAACTCTTTTATTGTAGTTCAAAGTGAAGATCTTTAGAGATATAGTTGGATGATGTTTGAGAAGATCTAAAGGACAAGATGTTTGGTGTTGTATTGGGAATTTGACGTATGTTGGAGGGCAGTGTGAGAGTGCCCGAGTGTGAATCCCTATGTTCAGTGTAGGGAAGGATACTTGGCTGCTAGGAGAGACATTTTGTTGGATCTCATAGGTATGATCAGCTAGAGGAGCAGTTTGTTGTAGCCTGTGTTCATCATTGGAGAAGTGACATTTGATGGTGATAGGTGGCGACCCTTTTTCTCTATGTTAGTATTCATTGGAGCAATGCAATAAGACTATAGTGGGAAGAAGTCCCTAAGTAGTTGAGGAGAAGCAGTGGGCAATTATGAGTTATTAAAAAATAAAGTTGTGAAAAACTTGACAAGAGTCTCAATGTGTTGATGCATTGATGGACGAATGATCAATGAGAGAGCAGATTTTTGAAACAAGATTTAGTAGCCAGATGGAATTGGAGCATTGATAGAGGCATATGTGGTAGATTGGACGCTGAAGGATCGGGAAGATGTGCACAGGGTACGACCAAGGCAACTATGAGGATATATACATTAGCTAGATGACCAGAGTATCTTATATTGGGTAGATTGATGGTCATCATTGTTATCACTCAAAAAAAATTCTTTGTTTGTAAAAGAAAAACCTCTGAGGTAACTCTTTCAAACCAAATTTAGGGCCAAAGGCTAGCACCTTAAACTCAGAGAGAGATCTCTCCTTTACAATTCAACTACCCAGTTTCACCTCAATAGTTGGCTATGTCTATAGTACAGTGCCTAGATCATGAGTTCAGTAGGGTTTTGGAAATGATGGTAAGGAAGAGAAAATGTATCCATGGGAATGGAGTCATATAAATTGAAAATCAATCGATTATCATTAGGATGTTGGTTGTAGTGAAAGATGCTAAGAGAAAGATAATTAACATATCATTAGACAACCTTGCTATTGAGAGCAGTAGGAGAAAATAACAAAAAATATATTTTAAAACAGAGCATCTAATAGATGAATTCCATTCAATTTAGATAGGAAAAGTGACACTTTAATAGTGAAAACAGAGCATGAAAATGAAGCATGAATTCCACCTTTAATACCTTCATTCAAGCATAAATAAGAAAAAACATTTAATGAAAATAAAAAATGTAAAGAATATTCACCAAGAAACATATTAAGACATATCAAAACATGAATTCTCAACTTTGAAACACTACGTTTTTATGATCACTATTCACCTGTGATTAACCAACATAAACCGAGCACATAGAAAAATTACAATTCTTTCTCAAATTCCAACCATAGAATAATTACAAAACCATAAGCATGTTTTTAGAAAAACCTTAATTACAATTGTCTCAAAAAATCCAAGTAAATCTCTAACTAAGACTAACTACATTACATTTCTCAAATATAAAACAAGACGATAATATTCTTTATTTGGGAACTATGTTGTTGTTGAATACCTCGCTGAATCTAAGGTTCAAAACCGATTATTGATATTGTACCCAGATTTTATGAAAACCTTGCTTCATCACCATTCTTGGTATAACAATTTATTCCTTGAAATTTGGTCCTGATCCACAAAAATGGGAATCTGATACGTAAATCCTTCCTCCAGGGTTGTATTCGCTCCAAACTACTCCTTGTTTCCTTCAAAAATAATCTTTCCTGAGCGCTGACAGATTAAATGTCAGTGTTGTCTCGAAACAAAGAAAAATTCATGCTAACAACCTAACTATCGTCGCTTATCCCAAATGAAATGACAATAGTTTTGACGGATTAACTATCTATGCTCCATAAAAATGATCCCAAATACCATTGACAAAACAAAAATGACATTGCAAATGTTTCACTTGAGTTTGCTAGCTACCTCCAACAAAATATCAACATCACTATGTCTCCTTTTCCTAGTCTTCTTGGCTTTAGCAACAAGCTCTTTGCTTTGACCTTTTGGCTTCCTAGAGTTTTTAGGCTTCTCTTTGTTCATGACCAAATACCTCTAAGGTGTATCATCTACCTCAATGTATTGTTGTGCCAGACTATGGTTTTGTTTGAGCTTGAATTTCATCATTTGTTAATTGGTCTAGTGTGAGGCCTTCTTTCTCCATAGATATTATCTAGTGTGGTATCCTTGACGGTCTATGTTTCCTATGTCTTAGGATGATCTTACTTTGTTTCAACTGACAACAGTTTAAAAACTTATGTATGTTTAGGAGATGGCATATGAGGAAGGGACAAACTTTTCTTTTCCATAATTATCCTACTTCTCCTTATGTAGACCATTTTCATTTCAGAAACTCAAGGAGGAGGTTCTGTCATTATTCCCCCTAACTTCTAGTCTGGACAGATGAAATCCCTCTCTTTAAGGTCTGGAGGGTTTTAACAATATTTATACTACTCTTCCTTTTTCTAATGGCCTTAGGTTTAGGTGAGACATACTCTACAAATCCCACCTGGGAAAGAAATTGTTCCTATGTTCTGTTAACCTTCCTCAAATAATTTTCAATTAATAATTTAATTAGGCTCTTATGATAAATGAAGTGGGTTGATGCATCAAGTTTGGTCCTCACTTTTGCTGACATAATTTTTAGACTCATAAGTAAAAAGAAAGGAACATTCATTCTGACTTGTTCAACAATGTGAACAAAATTCATTTACGATTTAATGCTCTGTGTCAATACATTCAAGTATATTTCACCTATGATCTCTAAAGCTATTATAGAATTCATCTTGCATGCCTTGCTATAGTGGACTATATTATACCCTTATACCTTAAGCTACAACAAAACTTAAACTTTAGGAAAGAGTTTTCTATCTTTCCTATGATATTCAACAATTATACAACCATCATCTTGCAGATTTTGTTTATTTTCATATGCTGAATCCATCACCAATTGGATTGTCTCTTGTGTTTAATCGACCCATTTTTCAACCCCCATCATTCCTAAAAATTAAATATTACTATTGAGCGTATTAGTGACCTGCAACTATAGTGACCTTGAGTAGCAGAGTCGAGGAGAGATTCCTATTGAGATTAGAAGGGCCAAATTTCGATTTTAAAGTCTGGTTTGAAGGTTACTTTGAGGTTTTACCACCACGGCCTAGTGAAATTCTGAGTGATAACAATCACAAAAAACATCAAGCCCTAGTTGTTGTATATCTTGTATTAGTGGATGTATGAGGGCCATTATCCCTGGTATAAGAGACCTAGACTATTTTATTATTTAGTTGGATTAATATAACTAAGTAGGGTTGAAAATTTGTAAAACGTTGTCTATATTTGTGAACGGATGATGTAAAGTTGTTTATATTCCACTGTAATATATTGTGATACTTGGTTTGGTAGAATCATTGATTTAATATTCTATCCTAGACACCAGTATCATGGAAAATCAACATGGTATTAGAGCTACTTTGAAGGGTCAGTGAATCAGAGTGTGCACAGTGAAGAAGATCATAGGGAGTTATGAGTGTCTAGATCATGGAGCAGAGGGTTCAACTGAAGACATGGAGATGTGGTATTGACTGGATTGGAAACAATATTGGTTGGGAGTTCTGGTGGATTGGTGGAGAGCCTGGTGAACAAAAAATTGTTGTAGTACAGGTTTTTGATCGTGGACTTCCCATGACTTGTCATGGATGGTTGGGACAACTCGAGGATTTATTTTGCATGCATAATATCAAAATGATCGAGTTTGCCTCATGTGATGGAATATGTATTGGAAGGCTAGAGTCTTCATCAAATCGTGATGTTTCATATTCGAGATTGGAGGGATTTGCATGAGTTTTATTTGATCTAGGAGGACTATTGAGATTGCAACAAGATGATGAGCTTAGTGGAAAGGAGTCGCCTTCACTAAGTGGGCCCGCAGGCTATTTTTGGCACAAAGTCTATTTTTAGACTATGTCTATTTTTAGACATATGGATCATGAAATAAGGTTTGCAGGACGCTATTTGTGGATGGTTGGTCAAGTCGGAAAAAATAGATGGACTTCTATTTTTAGACATATTGGGCGGAATCTATTTTTAGATTGCCAGTCTAAAAATAGATATGTTGAATATTATTAGATCTTAATAATATTTGGACTCTAAACATTATCTTATTCTCTTGGAGCACTTCAGTTAAGTGCACAGATGTGGCACAGGAGCTGACAGAAGAAATTACGCTATTCCTGAGGGTTATGTGGAGCTATTACATGGATACTTCAGTTAGAACTCATGTGACAGAGTTTGGTGGAGTTGATTGAGGAAGTTAGTGGAGTTGTATTCAGTTTAACTAATCTAAACATAGTTGAGATATTTGTATTCAATTTAACTAATTGATACAATTAGTGAGAGTGGTGTGAATTAATTATTAATTAACTCACTAATTATAAACTCATTAATCAACTAAAGAATGCATCAGTTAACTTCAGTGCATGGACAGTTTCAGTGGAGACCAGTGCAGAAATAGGTGAAAGAGCGGGTTAACTATCAGTTGTGACTATACTGTTGCTATTTGCAACACACATATAGGTGGAGTAGCCCATGAGGATTGCGTAGTTCAAGCCAGGTGGTTTATCTATTTAATGAAGCCATCCCATAGCATTAATTACGCAATAGAGGCTGGCTATCAAGTGGCAAAATATTGGAGCATGTGTTTTGCTAGATCTAGCTTGATAGTGTCTAGCAATTGAAGGTGTGCATGAGAGCTTGTGAGGAGCTTTTGTACTATGATTGTTACATGATCTCCATGACATATAATATACAGATAGTTGGGGTTTTCAGCTTTAAGCTTTCCAATTAAATACTGTGTTCATATGTGTGATTGTTTGTGGTTTTAATGTATGCATGCAATTGATTTTATTTCCGCATGTGATGATCAATGGTAGAAGAGATTCTGTATTATGCATGAAGCTAAAATAGTGTGTGATCAGGAGAATCTTAGTGAATAATATCTCATTTATTCAAATTTCTACATGGTATCAGAGCTATATTGATCATTGGAGCAATTGCAAAACATTGAAGCGGTTGAGTTTTGTGCTGGTGGAATTCGAATTTGCAATAGTGTTTTCTTGGTGTCGAAGTTGAGATGTCTTTCAACAGATTGCGATTGGAGTATGCCCTTGAGGGCAGCTCGAATTATATTGCATGGAAGGACAAGATGGAGGAAATGCTGGATGAAAATGGGTTGAAGGATTTCATAGATGCTGAAGTCCCAAAGCCTACTTCTACTGATGTTTCCGTACTTGACGCATGGCAAAATAAGACAACAAAGTGTCGAAGGATTCTGTTGGAGGGTGTGAAGGATCACATAGTGTCTAGCCTTCATGGTAAGGCTTCTCCATTCTTGATGTGGAAAGCCTTGACGGATTTATTCCAAAGCAAGAGTGACCAGAGGAAGTTGGCGCTCAAGGATAAACTCAGAAACATAAATATGGAGAAAGGCGACAATATGTCCAAGTACCTCACGAAGTTCATCCAATGCAGGGATGAGCTGGGAAGTGTGGGGGTGACTGTTGATGACGAGGAATTGGTGAGCTTGGCTCTCTTTGGGCTTCTGAAGAGTTGGCATTCCTATCAGGACTCTGTCAATGGTCGGGAGAAATTGCCAGGATGGGAGAGACTTTGGTCGGATCTTCTGCAAGAGGAGATAAGGCGGAGTACCAGGGATGAATCATCATCAAAGAACTTTGATGAAGAGAATTGTGCTTTGGCTCCCAAAGAAAAGAAGGGGAAGAGCAAGAAAGCTTCTCATTCCGGTGCGAAAGGCAAGAAGCAGGACATGTCCAAGGTGAAGTGCTTTCAATGTCACCAACACGGACATTACACCACTAATTGTCCACAGAAGAAGAAAAATAAGCAGGCTGCTGGATCTGCAGCTGGAGAGGCCTTAGCCTCGCAGTTTGAGCTGGATTTTTTGTTGATCGCATGCTTGGTCTCAAGTGTGATGGGTTCAGTGTGGTTTCTGGACAGTGGTGCGTCTTTTCACATGATAGGAGATCGAGATTTGTTTACTGATCTGGATGAGAAAGATCTTGGAGTGCACATCGAGATGGGCGATGATGGTAGATACAGTGCGACCGGTATCGGTACCATTTCCTTTGAGAGGGAGTCCGGTAAACCCTTCGTATTGAAGGAAGTGATGCATGTTCCAGGATTGAAGAAGAATCTTATCTCTGTGGCGATGTTAGAAGACAAGGGATATGATGTTGTCTTTAGCGAGGGAAAGGATTTCCTGTGCAGTAAGGCAACTGGTGAGACCCGAAGGATAGGAGTTCGAGTTAAGAACCTTTATCAATTGCAGGTAGATGGATGCGCAGCAATGGCAGGAAAGGTAGAAGGAGTGGTGAGCCGGGATGATGGTGAGTTGTGGCACCGGAGATTGGGCCACCTTCACCATGGAGCTTTGAAGATACTGCAGCAGATTTCTACTGGGCTTCCTAGGGGTACTCTTGCGCAGTCAAATCAATGCAAGGGGTGTACCTTGGGAAAATTTGTGAAAGCCACCTTTCACGAGAAGGATAGTCGCGCCACGATGATCCTTGAGAGAATTCACACAAATGTGTGTGGACCTTTCTTAGTAGCTTCGATAGCAAAGCACAGGTACTATGTGATATTTGTTGATGATTTTTCTTGTAAGTGCTGGATATTCTTCATGCAGAAGAAGAGCGAGACATACTCAAAGTTCTGTGAGTTCAAGGCACTGGTTGAGAAAGAATCAGGGAAGCAGTTGAAGGCTCCTAGGAGCGACAATGGTGGTGAATTCATCTCTGGCGAATTCAAGGACTTTTGTAGTGCAGAAGGAATTCGAAGAAAGCTCATAGCACCTCATAACCCACAACATAACGGGGTTGCTAAGCGGAAGAACAGAAGGATCGTGGGTGATGCACGGGCGATGTTGCATGATCAGGGCCTACCCATACACTTGTGGGCGGAGGCATGCAATACTGCAGTATATGTGCAGAACCGTTGTCCTCACAGGATACTTGGCATGAGTACACCCGAGGAGGTGTTTTCTGGTAAGAAGCCTGATATTTCCCATTTGAGGATTTTTGGTTCACCTGTTTACATTCATGTGACGAAGGATGCCAGGAAGAAGCTGGAGTCGACCGCAGAGGTCGGGATATTTGTGGGGTACACTAATACGCCCCACAACTATCGTGTGTATTTTCCATACAGTCGCAAGACTGTTATGTGATGGGATATCAAATTTCAGGAGGAGAAAGCCATGAAGTGTTCGCTTGAGAGGGAGCCACACTTGCATGCAGATGAGGAGCTATTAGTTCCTAAGGATGAGCCTCAGGATGTGGATCAGCCACAAGAGGAGGTTCATGGAGTGGAAGAGACCACTCATGCGGCGCCAACCATCAGAGGGCGGAAGCGCACTACAGAAGCTGAGCGACTGGCTCAAGATGCAGAGAAGGTTGTAGGAGCACCTACATCACAGCGCAGACAGAGACAGTCACCTGACCGGTATACTGGATACATGGATCTTATGAGCAAGTGTATCGTGACAGAGCCATCCTCTTTCGAGGAAGCTATGGAGGACCCCGCATGGGTAGATGCCATGGTGGAAGAGTATGATTCGATTGTCAGAAACAGTGCATGGGAGATTGTCCCGAGGCCAGAGGGGAAATCAGTGGTGGGTTCAAGATGGATCTACAAAGTGAAGCAGGCAGCTGACGGGAGTGTGGAGAAGTACAAGGCAAGATTTGTTTCTCGAGGCTTTTCACATATAGAGGGGATCGATTATGAGGAGACCTTTGCACCTGTCGCAAGGTATTATTCCATACGGATGATTCTTGCTCTCTCAGCGTAGGTGGGGTGGCACATTCATTAGATGGATGTGAAGACTGCGTTCCTCAACAGAGTCATTGAGGAGGAGGTGTACATAGAGCAGCCCAAAGGTTTTGAGATCTTCAGCAGCGAGTCACATGTGTGCAGGCTCAAGAGAGCACTGTATGGGTTGAAACAAGCACCTCGTGCTTGGTACACACGGATAGACAATTATTTCACCGGACTTGGATTCTCCAAGAGTGAGGTGGATCCTAACCTATACCAGATTTTGGTGGAGGTAAGATTCTTGATCATTACTTTATGTAGATGATTTGATTTTTTGAAGATGAAATGAACTATTGATACACTCATGCAAGGCTGATCTTGCAAAGGAGTTTGAGATGAAGGACTTGGGCCTCCTTCATTATTTCTTGGGATTGGAAATCTGGCAGCGCAGTGATGGACTGTTTGTTTCTCAGGGTAAGTATGCCCGAGAGATACTGGAGAAGTTCAAAATGCATGGCTGCAAGCTTATTGATACTCCTCTTCCTGGTGGTTGGAGGAAGGAGGATGCTACTTCAGCGGAGGTAGTGGATGCCACTGTTTATCGACAGTTGGTGGGGTCGCTTATGTATCTGGTCAATACACGACCCAACATATGCTACACTGTTAACCAGCTTTCACAAGCTATGGTTAAGCCTACCAAGCTCTTCTAGAAGGCAGGCAAGCATGTAGTGAGATATCTCAGAGGCACATATCTCAAAGGCACATCGGGATATGGATTATGGTACAGACAGTCGGATGAGGTGAAGTTGTGTGACTTCATGAATGCAGATTGGCCAGGGAGCCCGACGGATAGAAAGAGCACATCTGGAGGGATTTTCAGTATCGAGTCGATAACAGTTTCTTGGTACAGTAGGAAGCAGAGATCCGTGGCACTCAGTTCAGTAGAGGTCGAGTATATGGCAACGATTTTGGCTGCATGCGAGGCTATATGGATGAGGAAGATCCTGGTCGGTTTGTTCGGTTCACACTTAGAGCCTACTGTGATTTATTGTGATAATCAGAGTTGCATCAAACTCCTGGTTAATCCAGTATTTCATGACATATCTAAACACATTGACATCCGGTATCATCATATCAGAGTTTGTGTGCAACGGAAGATCATGTTACTTTCATACATTCCCACGGAGGATCAGGATGCTGATATCTTGACGAAGGCACTCACCAGGAGAAAATTCGAATACCACAGGGGCAAGATAGGGGTTGCAGATAATCCATATCTTGTTGAGAGGGATTGTTGAGATTGCAACAAGATGATGAGCTTAGTGGAAAGGAGTCGCCTTCACTAAGTGGGCCCGCATGCTATTTTTGGCGCAAAGTCTATTTTTAGACTATGTCTATTTTTAGACATATGGATCATGTTCTATGAGTTGCAGGATGCTATTTGAGGATGGTTGGTCAAGTCGGGAAAAATAGATGGACTTCTATTTTTAGACATATTGGGCGGAATCTATTTTTAGATTACCAGTCTAAAAATAGATATGTCGAATATTATTAGATCTTAATGATATTTGGACTCTAAACATTATCTTATTCTCTTGGAGCACTTCAGTTAAGTGCACAGATGTAGCACATGCAGTTGACAGAAGGAATTACGTTATTCCTGAGGGTTTAGTGGAGCTATTGCATGTTGACTTCAGTTAGAACTCATGTGACAGAGTTTGATGGAGTTGATTGAGGAAGTTAGTGGAGTTGTATTCAGTTTAACTAATCTAAACATAGTTGAGATATTTGTATCTAGTTTAACTAATTGATACAATTAGTGAGAGTGGTGTGAATTAATTATTAATTAATTCACTAATTATAAACTCATTAATCAACTAAAGAATACATTAGTTAACTTCAGTGCATGGACAATTTCAGTGGAGATCAGTGCAGAAATAGGTGAAAGAGCAAGTTAACTATCAGTTGTGACTATACTGTTGCTATTTGCAACACACATATAGGTGGAGTAGCCCATGAGGATTGCGCAGTTCAAGCCAGGTGGTTTATCTATTTAATGAAGCTATCCCATAACATTGATAACGCAATAGAGGTTGGCTATCAAGTGGCAAAAGATTGGAGCATGTGTTTTGCTAGATCTAGCTTGATAGTGTGTAGCAATTGAGGGTGTGCATGAGAGCTTGTGAGGAGCTTTTGTACTATGATTGTTACATGATCTCCATGACATATAATATACAGATATTTGGGGTTTTCATCTTTAAGCTTTCCCATTAAATACTGTGTTCATATGTGTGATTGTTTGTGGTTTTAATGTATGCATGCAATTGATTTTATTTCCGCATGTGATGATCAATGGTAGAAGAGATTCTGTATTATGCATGAAGCTAAAATAGTGTGTGATCAGGAGAATATCGGTGAATAATATCTTAGTTATTCAAATTTCTACAATGAATTCTTGCAGGACTGAGCCAATGGAGATCATGTAGGATCATAGGGAGTGTAGCCTCAGAGGGAGCAACCCTATGGAGGTTTGGGATCTTTAGGTTTAGATGTGATGAGGTAGAGGCACTACCAAGATTACAAGGCTCATTCTACAGAGTATGCTGCAGTGATGGATTCCAGATGGGCTAGTGTCACCAGAGATGATGATGAAAAATACTTCCTAGTGTTGGATGTACCTCCCTCCCTAAGAGGGAGTGTTAATATTTGTAGCTTGGGAGGTAATCTGAACCCTAGGCTTGAGGGTTGTGGAGATGTTGGAACACAAGTGTGACTTGTGGGCTTAAAACCCAAACATGTGGGATTTGAACCCAAGCACATGGTGATATAGGACTCCGAGAGTAACCAAACACAATGAAAATCACTTGAATCTGAGTTGTAGAAGTGGAGATATGAATTTTTGAAGTTTATGAATGGGCTTGTGGCATAAAGGACACATCAACATTGGCTTGAGAAGGTTCCCTTTAGGGCTATACGTTTCCACATGAGACGTATATAAAAGGAGGTGAGTTAGACCTCATTTGAATAA
This sequence comes from Pinus albicaulis, assembly GCA_034641835.2. Lineage (NCBI taxonomy): Eukaryota > Viridiplantae > Streptophyta > Pinopsida > Pinales > Pinaceae > Pinus > Pinus albicaulis. The sequence goes on from CM076577.1 coordinate 634,297,861, forward strand.
AATCCAAGGAGCATCAAAACATCCAATACATCTTTGAAATAGGCTGAGCGTTAGAGGAGGAGAAGGCATGGGAAAATGAGGACTATTTTAGCTCTATTTTGTCTCATTGCAGGTCTGATCTATTGCAGGAGGAGGCCACATGGTGTGATGGTGTATTTAGGTATGTTTTATGGAGAATTTGTGGCTGAAACACCTCTTTTATGCACACTGCATGATTCTAGGTTGTTACAGGAGGCGTGGAGCATGTTTGGGCAGCCAAACTAAGGATTCAAAAACCGTACCTTGCCTTGGAGAGGGGCATAACTGTTTAGAAGGGTGTCATGAGGCCTTTGGAGGGCTGGAAACCATACTAATGGGAAGCGTATAGAAAGAGAGATAGAACAGAGGTGGGCCGCAACTATTAAGAAGGGTTTTGGAGGTAGAATTGGGTGTTGGAGAAACATGTTAGAAGCCCTAACTAGGACTAGAACCTACAACAGTTGAACAGACCCAGGACAAAGGTATGTATTGGTAAAGTTAAAGTTGTTTTGATGCAAGTAGATGGTGTCCTAGAAGAGGACAACTTGTGGATGATTATAGCAGCTAAGAGGTAGGGATGACATGGAATGTTAGAAGCCCTAACCAATGGGTAGATGCTACAATGGTGATTGGGTGCCTAGATTTTCACAATAGGTCCTCTATTGTAGTGAAACAGGAAAATATTTAGAGTTATAATTGGATGATGTTTTAGCAGATCTGAAGGACAAGATGTTAAATTGGTGTTGTATTGGGAATTTTAGGTTTTTTGGAGGGCCGCGTGAGAGTGCCCAAGTGTGAAGCCCTAAGTGCAATGGAGGGAAGGACACTTGGATGCTAGGAGTGGTAGTTTTTTGGAGCTCATAGGTCAGATTAGCTAGAGGATTAGTTTTTTGCAGCTCGTGTTCATATTTGGAGAAGCAACATTTGATGGTGATAGGTGTAAGCCCTCCTACCCTATGTTAGTCTTCATTGGAGCAACACAGGAAGACTATGGTGGGAAGAAGTCCCTAAGTAGCCGAGGAGAAACAATGGGAAGTTGTGATTTGTTCACAAATGGAGTTGTGAACAAGATTCTCAATGTGTTTATGTGTTGATGGATAAACAATCAACGAGAGAGCATATTGTTGAGTCGATATTCAGTGGCCAGATGGACTTGGAACATTGATAGAGGCAAATGTTGTAGATGGGGAGCCGAAGGAAGGGGAAGATATGTACAGGGTACGACCAAGGCTGATGTGAGGAGCTCTACATCAACTTGACAGTCAAAGTATCTTGTATTGGGTAGATTAGTGGTCATCAAAACAAACACTAAGCCCTAGTTGTTGTATATCTTATATCTGTGGATGTATGAGGGCCATTATCCCTGCTATGGGAGCCATATATTGATGTATTATTCAGTTGTATTAATATAACAAAGTTGGATTGAAAATTTGTAAAAAGTTGTTTATATTTGTGTACGTGTGATTTACTGTTGTTTATATTCCACTGTAATATGTTGTGATACTTGGTTTGGTAGCGTTATTTATTTAAGATTCTATCCTCGAAAATAGTATCATGGAAAAACATGGTATCATAATTACTTTGAAGGGCTGGTGAATTAGAGTGTGCATAGTGAAGCAAATCAGAGGGATTTTTGGGTGTCTAGATCATGGAGCAGAGGGTTCAGTTGAAGACATGGAGATGTGGTCTTAACTGGCTTGGAAGCGATATTGATTGGGAGTTTTAGTGGATAGGTGGAGAGCATGGTAAACAACAGTTTGTTGTAGCACATGTTGTTGATTGTGGAATTCCAATGACTTGTCATGGATCGTTGTGACAACTCAGGGATTTATTTATCATGGATGAGATCAGGATGATCGAGTTTTCTTCTTGTGATGGATTATTGGTTGGCAGGATATAGTTTTCATTAGATCATGATGTTTCATATCTGATATTGGAGGGATTTGCACGAGTTGTATTTTATCTAAGAGTACGAGTGCTTGCAGGACTGAGCTAGTGGATATAGTGTAGGATTAGAGGGAGTCTAGCCTTAGAGGGAGAAACCCTATGGAGGTTTGGGATCTTCAGGTTCAATTGTGATGAGGTAGAGGCACTATCAAGATTACAAGGTTCATTCTATATTGTATGCTATAATGATGGACATTATATGGGCTTGTGTCGCCGAAGATGACGATGAAAGAGACTTCCTAGTGTTGGAAGTACCTCCCTCACTAAGAGGGAGTGTTGAGATTTTTAGCTTGGGAGGTACCCCAAACCTTAGGATTGAGGGTTTTGGAGGAGTTGGCACACAAGTGTGACTTCTGCGATTAGAACCCAAGCCCGTGGGATTTTCATCCGAGCATATGGGTGTGAATCCATGAGGAGTGTAACACCCTCTTCTCACATCTACCCAAGTAACCAATCAACTGGGGTAAACATGTGACGAGAGGCTACTAATATGAGATTCAACCTCCTACATAACCTTAAGGAAGTGGAAACGATGGAAACCTGACAAAAAAACCTTACACAACATCAACAACACCTCCAGGAGGTAACCCAACCTCCCAGACCCATGAACCTTGAGGGGGAACTAATTTTTGACCCTTTTGAGCCTTAACCGTGGGTATTTAAGGGAAAGGGAGTGGCTATAAGCCTATATCCACAAGCATTACAAGGCAAGGTCGCCACCAGGGCTCCAAAAAGTCAGTTTTGTGTCTGCAATGCCGAGATTCGTGCCACCTTTTTAGCCCAAGAGCCCAGGTCACTTCCCAGAACTTCATGAAACTTTAGGAGAGGATAAATAACATTAAAAAAAAGGTACGAAAGCAATCACATCTTCAGGAACTCATCTAGACCCCTACCAACCATGACATGCATTTCATTAAACATGTCACAAATATTGCATCTACAGGTATAAACAACAGATTCAAGCATGGGGATCTATTAATTATCTGAGAACCACTAAGGAGAATTGCTCCCATACATCATAAGCTACAATACAGTCTATTTGACCATAGATAAATTGTGTATTAATTGACATGTAAAAACATGGGTAGAGCCATACATCATCACTGGTCAAATATATGTGTATAACCATCATAATAACAACATAAATACAATGGATACAACAACAATAAAGTACATACACAAACCAGTACATTTGCATACCAAATATTCCAAGCATGAATGTGGGACTTTATCAAATACATCAATCAACACCAAACCATGGCTCCAGAGACCAAACCATATCAACCCCGAACCAGTGATTCCACCTCACATTCGAACATCATTAACCATCATGAATTGACCTCTATCCAAGTTGTTCCAGGGCTCCAGAGTGATTGTTCCAACTAGAGCTTCCAGGACTAGTAACTCAATCCACTTAGGGCTTCTAGATCATTTGTACAACCGCAACTTCCAGGACTAGTAACTCAACCCATCTAGGGCTTCAAGAGCATTTGTACAACCAAGGCTTACAGGACTAATAACTCAACCCACCTAGTGTTTCCAAAGCATTTGTACAACCAATGCTTACAGGACTAGTAACTCAACCCACAATTTTCCGCTAGGCTTCTAGAGCGTTTGTCCAACCAAGGCTTCCAAGAACTAATAACTCAACCCACAGCTAAAGGAATCATGAGAACCAACCAGAAAACAATCAATGGAAATAAACCCACAATACCATGGCTTTCCAGGAAATGGCAAGGACAGGAAAATCAACATGAATACACCATGCATGCCAAAAATAGTGAGGAAAACATACATGAAAATTGGTACCTACAGTCAAATCCCACTATAGCTATTGATCTCGATGTCCGATTTCACTTTCCTACTATTCTTTTTCATTCTTTCTCTGAATCACCAAGTATCCACACTCTCCAAGAGTGCTCCAAGAAAACTTTAAGTATCCAAGAGCTCCAAAAATGCATTGACAAAAGCTTAGCCAAAATATTACGAACTAATCCTTACAAGCCTTTTTATTAACGGGGCCTCTATTTTCTTCATTTTCCATTATTTTCCTTCATTTTCCTCCTCACATGCAACCTGTGACTTTTCACATTCGTTTTCTCCTAGTTTCCATTATTTCCATAAATAAAATGACAATTTCTACCTCATTCCTTTCCAAAGCCTTTGAATTTTCCTTTTCCAGTTTCCTTTAGCCATAATAACTGAAATGAACACCCGCTAGGATGTATTTACCACCATTCAACTTGGAACACGCGTCCCATTGACCGTGGTTATTATTTTTCTTTATTAAATTTTATTACATGGGATTTTCACCAGGGTTGTTACAAGGATATTTCTACATGGGATGATTTGAGTTGAGAGAGGACTTCGAGAGTAACCAGACGCAACAAAAATCACTCAATCCTGAGTTGTAGAAGTGGAGATATGAATTTTTGAAGGTTATGAATTGGCTTGTAGCACAAAGAACACGTTGACCTTGGCTTGAGAAGGTGCCCTTTAGCGCTAGAAGTTTCCACATGAGACTTATATAAAAGGAAGTGAGTTAGACCTCATTTGAACAAAATCTAAGGAGAATCAAAGCATCCCAATACATCTCTGAAATAGGTCGAGCTCTAGAGAAGGAAAAGCTGTGGGAAAAGGAGGACTAGTTTAGCTCTGTTTTGTCCCACTATAGGTCTAAGCTATTACAGGAGGCCACATGGTGTGAGGGTGTCTTTGGGTCTATTTTATGGTGAATTTGTGGGTGAAACACCTTTGTTTTGCAAGTCACATGATTCTGGGTAGTTATAGGAGGCGTATATAGATAATGAAGCACATATAAAAATATTATGCTCATGAACATAATCAATATGACAATTTGTTTTCCTAGGCCTTAACTTATGAGTCAATTTGTTTAAAATAAAAGAAATTATCCCTAGGAAATTTTTAACACTTTGTTATTTTTAGATATTCCAGAAGAATCTCATTACCCATGCATTTGCTTAAGATTTTTGAGGGAGACGGTTTTATAGAAAAAACCATCAATTCTACATCACATTCAATGCCTCAAATTTCCACACCATTACATGTTTCTTTGATGAAGCAATCCTCTTCAACAAATCCTATGCTCAATTACATGAACAAAGACTGGCAGTCATATTTTGATAAGTTAGCAACTCAAAATGAAATGGGTAAGGAAAAAGAAAATCTTGGAGACAACACTTTAAATTTTGTCACTCAACAAATTATCCCTGCCACTCCTGAATCTGCACAAAATGATCTTCTTGCTAAAAATCCTCTCATCACTCAGGTTAGTGTAGAAGTATTCCCTGCTCATCCTACAACAAAGATTCAATTGAATATTGAAGAAATTTCTACAATCAAAATATGTTATAATCTTCAACATAAGGAAGTAATTAAGAAAAACATGAAGAAAAGGAAGGCAAAAAATGAGCTATCTCCTCCCCACTCAGCTTCCTTGGAAGTAATCTAGAAAATCACTTATACATTCCACATGAAGATTTCCAGGAATTGGATCAGTATGCAGAGGCATAAGCATCAACCACTATTGATAAAACAAAACATATTAAATATTTTGTTCAAGAAAAAGATGACAAGATACAACAATTGGAACAACAGGTGTCCCAATCTCAAACAGAGCTACGAGCGCAAATGAAGCTAGTCAAGAGTCAACACTCTGAAGAACTCAATTAGTGCGATGATTAATTAAAAGAATTGTAGAAAAGTTTAGAATAAGAAAATGCTGAAACAATCAATCTTGCTAAGTTCAAGCATGAAGCTCTGGAACTTAATGCACAACTTGTCAACCAACAACAAATCCTTCGTGATAAACTAAGATTGACGCAGGTACAGTGCAAGCTGAGTTCTTCATTGGTTGATGAACTAGTTGACATGGAGAGTCAATATGATGAGGCTAAACGAAGTCTAAATGATCTCCTTGAGTGGAAAATGAATAAATAAAAAATAAAAATAAAAATTGATGAAATGCACAAGTCCATTATTCTGGGGAATCAGAATGATATTATCCGTTTAGTTCGAAAATTGGTTAATGATACTCGAGATATTTCATGCTCCATTGCACTCTATCACCCAACCCCTTTTGGAGGAAATTTTAATTTCAAATTATGAAGAAGATATATTGCCAAATGTCGAAGCACTACAGAGGAGTTGGATAAATTATAGAACAAAATTTGGTAAGAAGGTTGAACAACTATCTAAAGTAAATCTTGAGTTGAATTGGAAACTATTAATGAAGCCTCATATTCATTGGCGAGTCCTCAAGACTCTCACAAATTTGAAAAATCAGATGCTGCCACTTCTTCAAGCTTTTGTTTTCAACTTCCAACTAAATATGAAGCCTCATTCTCCTCAAGAGGTGGCACCCATTCTATATATCTATCAACAATGGAAGAAAGCTAATGGCTCGACATCAACTTAAAGTATTTTTATTGGATTTATGTTTGCAAAAAGTAACTATTTTACGATTTTATGCATAATTTTTTTTGGTTTGGTTGAGAGAATATCAGAGACTTAGTTCTCCCTTCATTTTGTAAAGAAAACTATATATAGATAAGTCAAACTCATGTAAAGGGTCCTGAATTTTTTTCTAAAATATATTTTGTTGCACTATTGTACTTAAGTCCTTTATTAATACATCTGAACCTTTTTTATTCCAACATGCAAAGACTAGGAGCAGAATTGGTAATTTTAGCTTCTCTGTTTTATGTTTATCTTTAAATGAACCAATATATTTAAATAGATATAATTTTCATTATGTCTTTCTTTTATCAATTGGAGCATAATCACTATTTTGTGTAACATCTATTTGTTTCCAGTACATTGTTTCCATATGTGTTTGTGTTGAACATTAATTTGATTAACTATTTAATCAAATTAATATTTTATTTGCACTTATAATCATTATATCTTGGAAATATTTATTTTCGTTCTTATAACGTTATCATTGTCTCACATATGCTTTATAATACCCAAGTAGAATATATTATAATTTAGATATTATTTTAGTCCTTTTTTTCATAATAATCAATGCACTTTCACCCATTTCTTTTCCATCTCAATTTAAGGTTTTTTATTCAGGGTAACTCGACCCATATAAACAAGTGGGAACCACCATTTTGAATGGAAAAGGGTCTAACTTGGGACTTTGACTAGGTGGTATCCTAAATGTTGATGAGGTCATTTTTGGCCATCAACATTTTTGGCGCTAGAAGGAGGGCCATTCGACTAATTCCTCTTTAAAATAGGGTAGGGTAATATAAGAGCAATGAATAATTTTTCCATCTGAAATAAAATTGTATAGCAACACTCTTGAAACCGTGATTCCCTAAAGCTTAGCTTTTGAAATTTCTATCATTATGCACTCTCATGGTAAGACTTGTCAGAAGAAATTCACTCTTAATGCCTCATATTTTATAAAGTGAATTCTATTATTGACCAATATGTCACTGAGGGGTATTGTTATAGTTACATTTAATACTTCCCTCCTATTCATTCTAACAAACTATCATCCCGAAAATATTTTCAAGTTCCTCTTTGAAGGTATTGATGAGAATCCTCCTATGGTGGACCACGCCTACAAAACTCTAATAAGCTTGTATAAGAACAGTGGCATGATCAATTTAAGGAATTTTTAGTCATTATCTAAGATGTTTTCTTTAAAATGAGTCTTCGGGGTAGAAGGACCAACCAATAAATATTAATAATTAAAAACTTTTCACGCCATCCCTGTTGAGATTTTGGGTATCATCAGATGTGATCTAGCTCTAAAAATTGGGGGGGGGGGGGGCTGTGTAAAAGTTATTCAAATAATTAAATTTTTTAATGGGGACTTAAGTCTAACTTAGGGAGATTGAAAAATTTAAGTGAATTAATTTACACATGTGGTGAGAATGTTCTAAGTGACATGGATCAAGCTTTCTATAATCTTAGCCGTTTATTAGTGATTATATCACGATCGTTGATTTCTCAACGAGAAAAGTATTAAAGGAAGGATTGGGGTTAGTTGGAGGTACACACCCACATTGCAGTAGCACTTGAGCTAAGTCAAAATTTCGGGGCGCAGTTTGCTGAGAGTTTTAATACCCAAGTAGAATATATTATAATTTAGATATTATTTTAGTCCTTTTTTTCATAATAATCAATGCACTTTCACCCATTTCTTTTCCATCTCAATTTAAGGTTTTTTATTCAGGGTAACTCGACCCATATAAACAAGTGGGAACCACCATTTTGAATGGAAAAGGGTCTAACTTGGGACTTTGACTAGGTGGTATCCTAAATGTTGATGAGGTCATTTTTGGCCATCAACATTTTTGGCGCTAGAAGGAGGGCCATTCGACTAATTCCTCTTTAAAATAGGGTAGGGTAATATAAGAGCAATGAATAATTTTTCCATCTGAAATAAAATTGTATAGCAGCACTCTTGAAACCGTGATTCCCTAAAGCTCAGCTTTTGAAATTTCTATCATTATGCACTCTCATGGTAAGACTTGTCAGAAGAAATTCACTCTTAATGCCTCATATTTTATAAAGTGAATTCTATTATTGACCAATATGTCACTAAGGGGTATTGTTATAGTTACATTTAATACTTCCCTCCTATTCATTCTAACAAACTATCATCCCGAAAATATTTTCAAGTTCCTCTTTGAAGGTATTGATGAGAATCCTCCTATGGTGGACCACGCCTACAAAACTCTAATAAGCTTGTATAAGAACAGTGGCATGATCAATTTAAGGAATTTTTAGTCATTATCTAAGATGTTTTCTTTAAAATGAGTCTTCGGGGTAGAAGGACCAACCAATAAATATTAGTAATTAAAAACTTTTCACGCCATCCCTGTTGAGATTTTGGGTATCATCAGATGTGATCTAGCTCTAAAAATTGGGGGGGGGGGGAGGGTGGGGCGCTAGAATACATGATATCTCCAAGACCCAAAAATCGTTTGGAGAAATTCCACCCTGTGTAAAATTTATTCAAATAATTAAATTTTTTAATGGGGACCTAAGTCTAACTTAGGGAGATTGAAAAATTTAATTGAATTAATTTACACATGTGGTGAGAATGTTCTAAGTGACATAGATCAAGCTTTCTATAATCTTAGCCGTTGATTAGTGATTATATCACGATCGTTGATTTATCAACGAGAAAAGTATTAAAGGAAGGATTGGGGTCAGTTGGAGGTACACACCCACATTGCAGTAGCACTTGAGCTAAGTCAAAATTTCGGGGCGCAGTTTGTTGAGAATTTTCAAGTGAGTTTGCAGTGTTGGTGAGGGGAAGATGGTCAAGGGATTACACTGATCCAAGGCCAAGAATACATACATAAGAGAGCTAGTTCCCTACCAGGCAGTGCAGAGGCCAGTAGGAGGGACACAACCGAACCAGGCTGATGTAGAGGCAACGCACGAGCTTACGCAGAGGCTTCAGGGTGACACAGAGGCAACGTAGAGCCCAGAACGGTGATGCAGGGGAAACCTGTGTTGTGCAGAGGCCACACTGGGCAAGAAAGGCTGACGCCGAGGCTGGAGGGACAACGCTAGGGTTCTAGTGGGCCAGAAAGGGCTTGTATTTAGTAATTCCTTAAGGGTTTGAATTAGCCATATTTTTTGTCTCCGAGTGATAAGGTAAAAATGCTGTGAAGTTCTCTGTAGGGGAAACCGCTACTGGTTTCCTTGATATATTCATATTTTTCTTAATATGAAACCCCTCAAAGAGCTGCCACACCAGTTTTCCCACATTGGGTTTTTTTGGGGACATTTGTTCGAAAAATCATGTGTGTCCTTTGTCATATGTACGCTATGTTTCAGTAAATGATCTGTATATGTGTAGGCTGTAGATTGTGTTTAATTTTATGTTTTTCTAAATATTTCAGTTAAATAACTTGTGAATAATAAAACAAGTAGGAGAAGTAAATCAATATTCTTCAGTAGGGTTTCTGTGTTCAGAAATTTTCGCATGGTATCAAAGCCATCACAGATCAAGTTGAAGCCATCAGCAAGAGGCTGAAGAATTTTTGCTGCAGGAGGGCAGCTGAAGCTCACAGATCTAGGAAGAGGAAGTGCAGTACCAAAGGGACAACGCAGACCCAACAGAAGGGTGACACAGACCCAGTATGCTCAAGCAGAGGCTGATGCAGGCCCAAGTGGGTGACGCAAAAATTGTCAGGCTCACGCTGAGCTGACGTAGGCCCTAAAGGGTGATGTAGTCCAAGTTGGAGTGACATTGTGCCGGTTACAGGGACTGGAAGTGTAGTTTATGATCTTAAAAGTTGCTGGTGGGGCATCGGTTCTGTCGATGCAAAAAAATGCCTAGAAAAGTTGAAAAGTAGGGGGAAACAGTCCCTTGAAAAATTTTCTTGCCAAGAAATATGAGATTCGATAAAGAAGAGTGATCGTAGAGGGATGATTCGACAGAATTGGCGGAGGATTTCCGGGAGGGAAATCATTTGTCAGAGGGAGCAGTTACTCTAGAGGGTTTTTATTGCCAAGAAACCCAGATCTGGTCTTTTGCTGAGTGTAGCAGCAACAAAAGGGAGAAAAACACTTTCTTCGACTTGTTTGAGAAGAGATGGCCCCATACAGACTAACATATTAGGATAAGTTAGATGGCGTGTCTAAATTTTTTGTCTAGAAAGCTAGAATCTTGGCAGTCTTGGAGGATTATGACATCAGAGATCATGCTGAGAATGTCCTAGCTATGTCGATCAATGTTGATGCTCTAAATAAGTTCAATTAAAATAAGGCGTGGGCTAAGCGCTTGATCATTGATGGAGTGAAAGATCACATGACTCCACATATTGCCTAGAATAATATGGAAAATGAGGTGTGGACAACACTAACCACGCTGTATCAAGGTAGCTTCGTCTAGAGGAAGATGCTTCTGGAGAATCAGATGCAGATGTTCCAGATGCACAAGGGAGAGGAGATCGATCGATTCCTCTTCAGTTTGTAGACTATTCGAGACCAGTTGATTTCTAGGGGGGCAACTTCGAATGATGGGCTCATGGTGAGAAATGCCCTAAATGCAGTCACAGATGATTGGGAGACATTTGTCCAAAGTATCTTGGGCAGAGCACAACTTCCAAACTGGGGGCACATGTGGGCAATCCTTTGACAGGAGGAGATCTAGAGAATAACCATTAGGGAATTCAGTAGCGGAGGAGTCAAGATAAAGAAAGAGGAGGAGGAAGATTCAGCCCTAACATCTAAGGGATAGCGAAAAAAAGGGAAGAAGAAGAAGGGCCTATCCAAGGTCTGGTGCTTCAGATGTGGTGAATTAGGACACTTCGCCAAAACTTGTCCTAAGAGGAAGGGCAAGGAAGATTCGGACTCCAAGGCAACAACAACGAAAGGGGATGATGGAAGCGATGATGATGTGGCCATGAGTGCTCATGTACCTCGAGAGAAGAGGTGGGGTGACATAGATTTGTAGAGTGAGTTATAGATGGTGGATGTCGGGATCCTTGAGGTGCCCAAACTCTTGGATCACATACGAGCTACGGGAGCCTTAAGACAGTAGCAGGATGACTGGAGTTAGTGGGTGCAGAAGATCATGGAGAAGCAGAGGCAGTGTTGGGATGTTGGAGAGTAGATTAGTGTAGTGCAGTGGCAGCAACAACGCAGAGGATGATGGAACTTCAGCAACGCAGAGGGGCAATGATTACACAGTGCAGAGCAGTAGATGCGCAGAGGCTCTAGAGGGACAATGCAGAGCAACAACATAGGGACAATGATTACGCAGTGTAGAGCAGTAGATGCGCAGAGGCTCTAGAGGGACATTGTAGAGCAACAACTGTAGAGGATGCTTCAATGATTAGATGTAGCTAGAATGACTTGTCTATCAGTTGATTGGGTGATTGTCCTTCAGTTTCTTACTTCTAAGAAACTAAGTTGCAGTGCAACAATTAGCAGTGGCAGTGCTATAGGCAGCATGATGCAACAATTTGAGAGGGAACTGAAGTACAGAGGTAGTAGTGACTGTGGCAGATTCATGGGTAGCAGTACAAAAAGCAGCAATGTAGTGGATGGAGGGAAGCATGCCGAGCATCGGCAATGCAGGGGACCAATGCCAAAGATGAGGGTGATGCTTCAGTGGTGAAGTGTTGCTAGAGAACATTCCTCGGTAAGAGGGAGTGTTGAGATTTTGGGTAGCATCGAATGTGCTCCAGCTCTAAAAATTTGTGGAGGGGTTAGAACACATGACATCTACAAGACCCATAAATTGTTTGGAGAAATTCCATTTGATGTAAAATTTTTTCAAATAATTAAAATTTTTAATGGGGACCCTAAGTCTAACTTAGGGAAATTGAAAAATTAAAGTGAATTAATTTATACAGGTGGTGAGAATGTTCTAAGTGACGTGGATCAATTTTTCTCTAATCTTAGCCATTGATTAGTGATTAGATCACAACCATTGATTTCTCAATGAGAAAATTATTAAAGGAAGGCTTGGGGTCAGTTGGAGGTACATGCACACATCGCAGTAGCGCTTGAGCTAACTCGAAATTCTAGGGCGCATTTTGCTGAGAATTTTCGAGTGAGATTGCAATGCTGGTGAGGGGAAGATCAGTAGGGGATTACACTGATCTAAGGCCAAGAATACATACATCAGAGAGGCAGTTTCGTACCAGGCAACGCAAAGGCTAGCAAGAGGGACACAACCTAGCCAGGCTGACGCAGAGGCAGTGCAGGGGCTGAGCCAGAGGCAGCACAGAGCCCAGAAGGGTGACACAGGGGCAACCTGTGTTTCACAGAGGTCACACTGGGCAGGAAACGATGACACAAAGTCTGGAGGGACATCGATGGGGTTCCAATGGGAAAGAAAGGGCTCGTATTCAGTAATTCCTTCAGGGTTTGAATCAACCATATTTTTTTGTCTCTGACCAATGAGGTACAAATGCCTTGAAATTATCTCTCGGGAAAACCACTATTGGTGCCCTTGATGTATTCAGATTCTGCTTAATAATAAAAACCCTCAAAGAGCTGTTGCACCATTTTTTCCTGCATTGGGTATTTTTGGGGACATTTGTTCGAAAAATCATGTGTGTCCTTTGTCATATGTGCGCTATTGTTTCAGTATATGATCTATATATGTGTAGGTTTCATATTGTGTTTACTTTGATGTTTTTCTGAATATCTCAGGTAATAACTTGTGAATAATAAAGAAAGTAGGAGAAATAAATCAATATTCAGCGGTAGGGTTTCTGTGTTCAGAAATTTTCACAATCTCGTGCTCTTAGGCAGCATAATCACCTCCCCACCTATTAAGTAGCCTATTTAAGGTTGATTATAATCAGAGTGTTTTCATAAGACAAATTAATTGATGGATAGGAGGTCTCACTACAAGCTGACCTACCATGATCATGGGTCCTAACAATAACTACATTACCGCTACTGGTCACCAAGAAAGGGTAATGGATTTCAGTTTAAAATATGTAAGACAAGAGGTCTCATCACGACCCGACTTGTTCTTTTTTGTTAGTTATTGTGAATGGAATTGTGGTTATTTGGTTACCAAGCCAAGACAGTGGCTTTCAATTAATTTCAAAAAAATTGTAAATTCTTTCAAATGACTTTGAATCTATATCTAATAAATGGGACACATGAATTTTGTAGGGTTAAAAGGCATCCATGTCGAGGCTATTAACGCCTGCTGGCAGTAGGGCTATGCATGTGGTATTAAAGTTAATTTTACACTATGATTTACTTGGTTGTTTTTGTCTTTTATCATATCTCTTTGAGAATGGCTTTAAGATCGTTCTGGTGTTATGCCTTGGAGTTTTATCTTTTTGGAATAATTTGTTTTTATGGATGTGGGACACTTAGTGTAGGTAATTCACTTTGCCCAGAAAATCGGAGCTTAAAATATATGTTAATAATGGTAAGATGGTCACTGTGGGAACGGTATTATTTTGTATACTTTTAACACCATGGATTTCAAATCATGTCACTCATATTTACAATGAGGATATTAAAGTGAAACTTCTGATCAAGGATGCCCCCGAGATGTTTGTGGAAATTTTAATAGTTGGCTATTTTATTCAAGTAATAACACCATCCTTGCAATTTAGTATTCCCATGGAAGCCCTTGTGTTAGAATTTCTTGAAATCATTCTAAATAAATAAAGAGTCCAACAAACACTCTTGTTTTAGAACAAGCTCTACCTATCGAAGGAAATGTTGATCACACAAAATTGCAGAAACATTATTACGAGTGCCCATAAGTTTTTTAATCTTGTTTTTTTTGCAAGGGAGCAACAATACAACAATTGATTTCCTTGCATGAGGACATGCAACATGGTCAGCATGGGGGGATGTTAGGCCTCTGTTTTTTCTCGCTTTATAACACTGTTTACTTGAAATCCCTCATGCTTTTGTTTAGTTTGAATGGTTATTGTCGTGGTTTTGTGCATTCTCGAAGACAATAGAGTAAGTATTTACTATTTGCCATGATTCCATTTTTTTAACAAGATTTAACATTAAAAGCATCTTTAATAATAGTTTGTGTTTCTGTAGGTTTAAAACTGAGTTGATTATATTTTTATGCATATGCCAACATGCCTTGATCCTGCATTCACCTCCATGTCCTATGCAGAAGGTTCATGTACCAATTGGGATTCCTGCACTAGTTTACTATGGGATTCCCGCATTCTGAAAATTTCCTGCACCACACATCGAGTTTCTGCACTAGGCATCAATTTTCTTCACCACACATCAATTCCTGCACCGCACTCACGTTCCTGCACTGGAGTCAATGAATACGTAGACTAGTTTAATTATTGAAATCTGATCAACATTACTCTGAAAAGTTCCTGCACCACACATCGAGTTTTTGCACTAGGCATCAAGTTCCTGCACCACACGTCAATTCCTGCACCGCACTCACGTTCGTGCACTGGAGTCAATGAATACATAGACTAGTTTAATTATTGAAATCCGATCGACATTACTTAGTTGACTGTTTGAATAGAAGTTCGAGGATATTTTTGGAAGTAATTGTTGGTCAACATCGCACTTAGTTCATCATCAGCCTCAGACTAAGAAAATAGGAACCATTTACCAAAACAGTCCCTCATGTACCAGATTCATCTCCTCTATTCGACATTCAGTTGCACCAGAACTAAATACAATTTTATCCATGGAAAATTGTTATGATTTGTAATTTGTTCCTTATGTATTTTGATTGGCTTGTTAATGCGACTCGATTTGTAATTTCAATATCTATATAAACTCAGAGATCACCTAGAGCTAGACAACGAAGGAGGGGAAGAGATAGTCCCAATGTATACTTACACGGGCATCGTTAATCTACGGATCACTCCCTCTGTTTGTTGGAGTCTGATCTTTGCATGCACCATGAAAATACTGAGATTTCAAATATTAATCAAGGAATTTCAAGCTATGTTATGTTAAATAATTTTGTGTGTTTTATGATTATAATCTCCGTGTGAACTAGATTGTTGACATAGGGTGTGAGCTGGCTGGGTTGGCCGCTAGATCAGCTCGACACCACTCTGAATTTTTCAGAATTAGGTTGGATTGTGTTTAATTTTTCATTTACTATGTGGCATGATGTGTTTAATGTTAGATCTGTAGGGTCTTTTAAAGTGATTCTCATTCTGCTCTTTTTTACTTTACATGCAGAAAAGTTGTCACTTGGTATAGAATGAATTTGTATGAAAAATGCTAGGTTAGTGATCTATCGTTCTTCCTTTGAATTATGTGTATTCATGTTGTGCAAGGCACGATTTGACTTGCTCGTTCTAATTTATACTTTGGCTTACGAGACTTTGTTTCTCTAGGTGATGACCATGCATCTTTTGATTCAGATATAACTTGAGTTTTTATAATATCACACTAATGACAGTGATGAAGGATGCGCAGGGTATCTGTTGTCAAGCTGCGGGGGTTGGTGCACTTTTTATCCATCGAAATTATTCTAAGTTTTGAATATTCGTATTGATCCCAAAATGTTTTGAGTGCTTGAGAATTCGATCTGCTTGCACTACTTATCGTTAATGGAAGACCTTTATGATTTTGAAGCTTGCAGTAAAGCATACATTTTTCGATAAATGGTAAACCATGAATTTACATATTTCTCTTTCGAATGTCCATTTTATGTGTTTTATTCTAGGTTTCATTTACTTCAAAGACATGACAATTTCTACAGTATGAGTGAGAGTGTTTCCTGTTTCGACCTTGTCCACACAATATGCTTACATAGTATTTAATAATTCATGATGATGCTTTTAATAAATCAGATCTTAATTTATTAAAGTTTTTTGTTACATAGAGGTGAACTAGACAGAATTAGCGTGAATTAAAGTTATGCATTACATAGAGAATGGGTTTGAATTGATCTTGAATTTCTTTCAGCATTTAGAGTCCGCCTTGTTAATTTTGTTTAGGAATTTGACGCAGCGGTAGCAATGGATGTGAATAAGCTCACACAGGACCTTTTCAACTCTTCACTCAGCCCTTGTTTATATCGGAACCAAAAGCCTTTGAATTTATTTAAAATGTTCCTTTATCTTTCCGATCCGATATACTCTTTAATCTGTTCAAAAGTAACATTAAACGCCTTTTATAAATAGAAATCTATGTGTATTGCGCGCCCCAGATCTCGCCGATCAAACGGCTCAAATCATTTCGCACATCGGCAGCCGACAATGTAACATTCAATTACTGCATTCTCCACAGCTCCGATGCGATATCAATCCATAGTTCTGATGCGATATTAATATACACAGCTCCAAATGCGATATCAATCTCTACACTCCGATGTGATACCAATCGGCGATTGCAAATCGCAGGGATTGTATGTCACAACCGTCGACAACTTCCACAGTGCTGTGCGATATTTCCGGACCCAATCCAATTTCAAACAAGTTTCATATCATTTCGCGTCCGTTTTCTATTATCATATGGTGCAATATGAAACTTCTCCGATCCAATGCGATAGGTTTATCTGGACCCGATGGGTCATAAATCAACCAATATATATTTGAACTCCGCTCTAAGGTTCCAATAGTGCTTTACTTCATAGATTCTCTGTGTTAATAACTTGTACGCTCGCGGACTCAACGATGCCAGGATTGCTTTAATCACGGAAATTTTTACAATTTAAAAAACACAGGCCACCACCATCACAAGAAATTACATTAAAAATTCATTGTTCAAGCTTCACAGGCTCATTATACAAAGAAGCACACAGTCATTAATTTTATTCATAGCAAACAGTAGAACAAAGTCTCGCTTTAGGCTAAATTATACATGGAAATGACCTCTGTCACAAACTGTTACAAAAACACAATTTTTTTCCACACTCTGAGCTCTCGCTCCACTCAAAGCCTCTCTAATCTCTCGCTCATCAACATTTTTCTCCGTTTTATTATTAACTCGAATAATTTCCCTAAAATATCTAACAACAATTTCCTATTTTTAGAGATCAAACAGAAATCTGCTATTTCATAGCTTCTCAGACACATCTATACGAACAAATATTATCTCTAATCTAAAATAAGACAATCTCTCACTTATTACAATAACAAACTATTTGAGAAGTCCAACCTCCTCAGTGAAACTGATTTTGACCAACAATCAATGAATTTTCACCCTGTTTAGCCACAACATGTGAACAAATCTTCACATTGCTGGCTAATTCCGATGCTCCTGCATCAGAATTGCTTGGTTTCTAGTCAAACAATAGTTAGGATTTACCTTATGTTTGAAAATAATTAGGATTTCCTTTCACAGTTGTTAATAGTGCAGATTTGCCTTTTATTTTTTGAATTTTTTATTGAAGCTTGTTTTCAATTGTCAGGATTGGTGTTTTCTCATGTTTCCTTTGAAGTGCAAGATTAAATTTAATTTGTTGAGATTGATGTGTAAGTTAGACTAGAGTTTTATTTGTAGGTTGTTGGGTGTCTATCTGGAATTTCCAATGCTGCGTCTCAAATTTCATGAACTCTCGGATTGAAAATTAAATTTTGGTCCATTAATATTCCCTATACTGCACCCAACAAGCCTAACCCTTCTTGGCCTTCCCAAGAGTTAGCATAGCTATCAATATTCGGTGAACAGGAGGGAGAAAATTTCGAATTGGGATCACTTCTGGTCTGATTTGGTACATGAGGAAATAAGGCAGAATACCAAAGATGGGACTTCACTCAAGGGCAAGGATGAAGAATGATTTTCATTGGCTGGAAAGGAAAATAAGGGAAAAGGGAAGAAATATCAATCCAAACCAGAATATAGTCAAGGGGGTAAGAAGAAATATTTGTCAAATATTAAATGCTTCCATTGTCATGAATTCAAGCACTATGCAATAAAGTGTCCACACAAAAAGGAAAGCAAGAAAATCGCATGAGGAGTAGTAGGGGAATATTTGGCTTCGCAGTTCGAGCTTGAATTTACCCTCATTGCGTGCATGGCCAGAACAATGATGGTGAGTGTGTGGTACTTGGACTCGGGTGCATCGTTCCACATGACAGGGTGTAGATACTTTTTCAGTGACCTAGAAGAAAAATATTTTCAGATGCACATCAAGATGGGGGACAAAGAAAGGTATAACGACCGAGGTTGGTACAATCACCTTTTAAAGAGAATTGGGCTCCCCACTTAGACTCAAGGATTTCATGTTCGTTTAGGACTTAAATAAAATCTCATCTATGTTGCAGTTTTGGAAGATTATGGTTATGATGTGATCTTCAACAAAGGAAAGGATTTCCTGATACACATAACCACGGGACAGGTGAAGTAAATTAGGGTTCGTGTGAAGAACCTATATAAGCTAAATGTGGAGGATTGTGATACATTAAGCACTAAGGTGGAGAAGGTGTAGAGTCGTGATGTCGGTGAAATTTGGCATAGAAGCCTTGGCCATTTGCATCATGGGGCCTTGAAGATCATGCAGCAAATAACCACAGGCCTCCCCAAAGGGGCGCTTGAGTAGCAAGATGTATGCAAAGGAGTTACCTTGGAGAAGTATACAAAATCCACATTCCATGATCATGACAACAAAGCACATGTAGTCCTAGAAAGGATCCACTCTGATGTTTGTGGAAGGATTTCTCGATAGCCTCCACTGCTAGACACAAATATTTTATCATTTTTATGATGATTTCTCATAGAAGTGTTGGATCTTCTTCACGACGAAGAACGATGAGAGATTCTCCAATTTCATAGAAGTCAAGGCACTAGTTGAGAAATAAACCGGCAAGAAGGTGAAGGCTCTCAGGGGTGATAATGGAGGTGAGTACGTGTCGAATGAATTTTAAAAAAAATTGTGCAAAAGAAGGCATTCGACGAGATTTGACAACACCCCAAAACCCACAACAGAATGGGGTGGTTGAGAGAAAGAACTGTAGCAATGTGGGAGAAACAAGGGTGATGTTGCATGACCAATGCCTACCTTTGCATTTGTGGGCTGAAGCATGCAACATAGCAGTCTATTTATAGAACTAGAGCCCTGATCAAATTCTAGGCATGATTACATCGGAGGAGGATTTCTCAAGGAGAAAGTCGGATGTGTCGTACTTTAGGATTTTTAGAGCCTCTATTTACTAACATGCCTACAAAGAATCAAAGAAGAATCTAGAGTCAAAAAAAAATTGGGGGTATTTGTGGGTTACATAGAAACTCACCACTACTACTGTTTGTACTTACCATCCCTCAAAATGACATTTGTACCAAGGGATGTAAAATTTGATGAGGAGAAAGCGATGTGGTGCCCTCTTGAGAGGGAGCTTCAGATCCCACCAGAAGAGGATATTTCAGCCCTAAAGGAGGAACCTCAAGAAGTTGTGGGGCAGCCACAAATTGAGAAGTAGAGAGTAGAGACCACCACTCAAGAAAAACCATCCAGAGAAGGTACAAAAAGGACCAAGGAAGTTAATATACTTGTGCAAGATGCAAGGGAGAATGTGGGTACTCCTTCAAATGTGTGCAGGCAGAGACGATCACCAGATTGGTACATTGGATACATGGCTCTAATGAATAAGCTTGTAGAGACTGAGCCATCCTCTTTCAAGGAAGCAGTAGAAAAACATGTATGGGTTGATGCAATGGTGGAGGAGTACAAATCCATTGTAAACAATTTTTGGTATGTGGTCCCGAGACCAGCAGATAAATTGGTTGTGGGTTTGCAATGGATCTTCAAAGTAAAGCAGGAAATATACGGAAGCATAGAGAATTACAAGGCCAAATTTGTGGCCAAGGGGTACTCTCAAGTTGAGGGAATTGACTATGAGGAGACCTTTGCTCCTATAGCAAGGTATTCATCCATTAGATCAATTATTGCTCTGGATGCATAGATGGGATGGAAGATCCACTAGATGGATGTAAAAACAACATTCCTCAGTGGAGTTATTGAGGAGGAGATGTACATTGAACAACCAAAAGGATTTGAGAATTTTGATAAGGAGTTTCATGTGTAAAGACTCAAGCGAGTGTTGTACGGTCTCAAACAAGCACCTCGTGCTTGGTACACCAGGATCAATATCTATCTCACCAGTTTGGGCTTTGCCAAAAGTGAAGCAGATGCAAACCTCTATAATAACTTGGTAGAAGGTAAATTGTTGATTATTGTCTTATATGTTGATGATTTGATTTTAATTAGTGATGAAAAATTGATCACATCTTGCAAGGAGGACCTTGCAAGAGAATTTGAAATGAAGGACATGGGTCTCTTGCACTACTTCCTCGGCTTGGAAGTATGGCAAGGCGATCATGAATTGTTTTTCTCTCAAGGAAAGTATGCAAATGAGATACTACAGAGATTCTGCATGGAGAGTTGCAAACCCATGGAGACACCTATAGCAACCAACTGGAGGAAGGAGGATTCCACTTCAGGTGAGGAAGTGGATGCTACTATTTACCAGGAGTTAGTGGGTTCACTCATGTATCTTGTGAACACATGACCATATATGTGCTATGCATTCAACCAGCTGAACCAAGCTATGGTTAGGCCAACCAAATTATTTTGTAGTGTAGCTAAGCATGTTTTACAATACCTTAGAGGCACTTCCCAGTTTAGAATATGGTATAGACGGACAGAGGGAGATTGAAGTTGTGTGGATTCACAAATGTAGATTTGGTGGGGAGTCCATTAGACCAGAATAGTACATCAGGTGGAATTTTCAGTGTTGGGTCTGCAGTTTTTTCCTAGTACAACAAGAAGCAAATATTTGTGGTGTTTAGCTCGATAGAAGTAAAAAAACATGGTTGCAAGTCAAGCAACATGTGAGGTAATCTGGATGAGAAAGATACTTGTTGGATTGGATTGTTTGGTCGGATGATGGATCCAACTGTGATCTACTGTGATAATCAGAGCTGCATCAAGCTCTCTGAGAATCTTGTTTCTCACGATCAATCCAAGCATATAAATATCAGGTATCACCCTTTGCGGGTTGTGTGCATAGGTGGATCATGTTGTTGCAGTACATTCCGACAAAGGAACAAGATGTTGACATTTTGACAAAGGCCTTTTCAAGAAGGAAGTTTAATTCCACAGGTGCAAGATAAGGGTGGTTGATAATTCCTTTATTGCTAAGAGGGAGTGTTGAAATTCTCAATTTGATTTTTCCTTGATTAAATTAAGAGAATTCGAATTTCCACATCAGTAGACAACTTGGATGATGTTAACTTGTGTGACATGGCTTGTGTCACCCAATTTACTCAGTAAATTTGTGTTGGATGAGTTAGAGTTCAGTTAAGCATTTTTTTACTGTTAATTTGTAGAAATCAAGGCCAGTTATCTAAGGTTGTTTTCAGTTAAACTAGTTCCAACTATTGGAGGAACTAGTGGAGGGTCAACTTGTGAAGTGGGGATTTAGTCTAACTC
Source organism: Pinus albicaulis (assembly GCA_034641835.2). NCBI lineage: Eukaryota > Viridiplantae > Streptophyta > Pinopsida > Pinales > Pinaceae > Pinus > Pinus albicaulis. Next base: position 634,319,690 of record CM076577.1, read on the forward strand.
AATGGTCATCCAGTTAATTGATCAATCTGCCCAAAATAGCTAGTGCATATTGAGAATTTGATTTCCCAGCTATGGTGTACATTCCAAGGCAATGTAACATTAGTTGTAGACTAGTCTTGAGTGTACATGTGTTGCATGCAGTCAGATGATTAACGTAAGGAATTGTGCAATCCATTTTGGAGGAATTCTTAAATAATAGGGGCCTAATTTCAAGGAACAATGCAAGGAAATAGGAGCTCAAGCAAAGGAAGAAATTGACTAAGTCTATGTGAGACCTTCTCATTGAGCAGAGAGTTATGTTATGCACTTGCACGTTGTACTCAATTGAGAAAAAAAATTGTAATACATCTCTATTTTTCTTATTGCATGTCTGATATTTTTGTTCTAAATTGTGAATTAGCGTCTTGTAATTTCGATTAAAACTCCATGAGCAGTTGCAAATCTATATCATAATTTCTACCAGTTATGAAGTTGGTGGCTTGGATATCGCATTTGGTTGGTATTTTCCTTGAAGATTATCTCTTTGTTGAAATTTTGGGCATAATCTTGTGTGGTTATTTGATTCATGGCCATAGTTTGTAGCGTGTGATGGCTTGACTTCACGTCCCTGTGATAAATCAATTGTTGCCTTGTTTAAAATGCCCCGCTTTCTTACTTCTTTGGATCAATGATATCAACATCGCACTTATGGCTACAACATCATGCAACACACATTCTGGGCTTATATTATAATGGCACATCCTCAATTTATTTTATTTTAGTTATTTTTTTTAAGAGAGAAAAAATGCTATATATATATTATATAAACAATACATCAATCATTTTACATATATGACAATATTGGCTCATGAAAACAAGATCTGTAGTCGCGAACCACGCGAGATACTGTATCAGTAGAAAATCAATATCATATGTTCCTAGGTCATTTAGAATAAACATCACATCATAGGATATCAACATATCTATACATATAAATAACAAATAGGAAACCAGTGTAAAATATGCCGAGATCCATGAAAAAAAGACATTTTGCTATCTGCCGTTGTAAAACAAAAATTGCCGAAACAAAAAGGTTATTAAGAGCAGTCCAAGAGGAAAGACTCAGCTTTCTTGCAGCAGTTAAACAAGTAAAAAGTATTTACACGCTTACCTAATATAATAAGCCACGCTCACCTGATATTCCAAACTCGCTTGAAGCAGATAATTATGTGTCATGGGACAAGGATCTCAAAGGTCCAGAAACATTGAGAAGCTCTGAAATGTGAAATGTGGAGACAACCGATAGGAACATTGAGGCCCTTCTTAGATAAAGCATCAACTCTAGTATTATTCTCCCTAAAAATATGGTGCCATGTCAGCTCATGAAACTTTGGAATTAGATGGTTCACCCGGTCAATCCATCCTTGTGAACCTTGTAAACATAGGCGAGTTGCACCAGATAAAACATCAATAATGAGCCTAGAATCACCATACACATGAGCAGATTGCAGATTCAGATTTAAAGCCATCCAAATCCCACACCAATGGGCCATTAATTCTGCGCTATTGTTAGATCCATTCCCACCATTCCAGCAAATATGATATCTATCCCCATCATTGAGCTTTACCCACACTCCATATCCACAGGACTGTCCTTGAAAAGCACCATAAAAAAAAATTCTCCGGAAGGGTAATGGGGTGAGGCCTGATACATACCAAAGAGTCTTTGATAGGAGGAATATGCCGAGTACAATCTGTCAGCCATTTCATGATAAAACCATGGAGCATAAAAAAATTGGTAGACATATTCTCAAAAATCATTCGGTTCTTGGCACCCCAAATCTCCCAGAATAAATAAAATGGCAGAGATTTATACATACCTTTATGCGCACCCCATACCTGAATGGTGTCAATAAAATTTACAGGTTTCCAATCTGGTCTCCCTAAGAAGTTGGAAAATAATGCCCAAATATTTACTATAAAGGAACAAGTAAAAAAAAAAGATGAGAAGTAGTCTCCTCCCCCAAGAGGCAGAAGGGACATCTCCCCGGACCTTGATACCCTCATTTTTAAGGCCCTCCCAGGTCAGAATTTTGTTGCACCACATCAACCAATCGAACATGAGATTTTTTGTGGGGATGCTCCAAGTCCATGCATGTCTAAAGGGGGAAGGAGAACAATCATATATTTGATTGGTGATGGAGAAATGGTATATGTCTTTTACTAGTAATTCCCCATCCTTTAAAACATTGTCCAATATGATTTGGTCTCCTTCACCATGACAGCACAGCCTAGCCAGCCGGAGCCCGGAGGGCCTTTAAAATGCAATCCCATTCCTCCACATCCCTATTTTGCAGGCCAATTTGTTCCTCAGACTTCCATATCAGAGAGCCCAAGTTCCAACATGCAAGAACCTAAGACAAATAGAAAACCCTCTTATGGGCTAAACGATGAAGTAATATCAAATTAGTGATTGGTAGAACATCCACTCCCTGAACCCAATCACTACCTAGTGTAATGTCTAGACCATTACCAAAACTCCATGTTAAACGTTCAAATACCAAAGGCATTATTTTGTGGAAACTTCGCCATATTTGAGAGGCCGAAACCAGTTGCTGAAGTTGCCACAATATAAATCTTTCACGGAATTCCCTTCAATGTACTTAATCTGGACAATGGAAGACCACGTTCCTCGCCCATTTAGAACACGGCAGAAGGATTTTTTCAACAAAGCTTTTTTGAAAGTTCAGATGTTTAGTAGACCCCATCCCCCATAGTTTTTTGGGATGGTAAAACTCTCCAGTCTACACAGATGGATCTTTTTCTTATCAAGCGTGCCAGACCATATGAATTGGGAAATGATGGAGTTTATTTTTCCGACAGTGTGCTCAGGAATGTAATAGAGGTGAGCCCAGTTTACCACGAACTAAGATAAAACCGCTTGAATCTTTTATATATCTTTCTCCGAGAGATAGCCATTTTTTTTTCCATTTTATAATTCGGTTCCTAAATTTATCAACCAACCACATCCAATCCATCACCCTGTATGCAGAGGATTTCAGTCTGAAGCCTAAATATGTAAAACCATCCCCCAAATTTCTTGTTTTCACCCCATAAATCCAACAATAAATTTGATTTCTTCATAATCCCCATTTTCATGTATAAGAAGAGATTTTTCTTTATTTGGACGAATACTCGTAGTCGCTCCAAAGCACATCCTCAATTTCTATGATAGGCTTGTTTTTGTGGTTTGATTCTCGCTATATATTATGACTATGACTTAGGTCATAAATTTGGGGCTCATTTTATATATAATAAGATTACAGTCACCCGCATAGATGAATCTCGGGTGTTCACACATTACAGTAGAACATAATCGCAATACTTGTATGAGTTCACTCTCGATCTCTGAGGTCACAATTTTTTTTTGTTATGACATTTTGTGTGGCTCACGGTTCGTTCATGAGTGATACACATCTTTTATGATTAAAAAGATTCACTATGTCTCATAGCTTCGTACAAGATCTCGAATCTTTTTTTTTTTTTTTTTTTTTTCAGGGGAAGAAAAAATGCTATTTTATTATAAAGCAGTACATATCTTTTTACATATTACTTCATATTGATATATGAAAGGTATTCAAAATGGAGAAATCAATAGATATATCTTTCGTAAAAACAACAGTTGTCATAGACATCATGATATACACACCTTACCTAATTTTTCAATGCATAACATCAACAACATACTATTACATAGCATCAACAACAGACTACTACATAGCATCAAAAGATGAAAAAACGTTAAACATCCATACAGAGGCACATCTCAATAAAACACATAAACATCCATGGATCTGAGATATCGTGCAGTCAGCGTAGAGGGTCACTATACAGGCTCGCTTGTTATATCCGAAGACCCACCTCCAATAAAAAGTCCTGCATATACTACAAGATCTTGAATCTTTCACTTATATACTACAAGGTTTCACATTGTAACTCACAGTAAATTCGCATATGACGTAGCTCATACACCGATAATTGAATAAGCTTGACAATTAATTAGCACGATTCTGAAGCTCGCATCAAGTGACGAATCTGACATTTGGTTGAGGCATCGTTATATGGTCTAAGGAATTTGGCATTGTTATATGGTCTCGCGTTATACTTTTGATATAAAAATACCTGTAAAATGGCATTTGACAGTAATTCTCGTGGTTTTAAATTCGTAAGACATGCTCTGTATTCTTGAAAAGTATAAATAGTTAACGACCTAGATGGTTGTGAGGATCGTTGTACCAAAGTAGTCCTTCATATATTTGGTGACTAGCAGAGATTTTATTAATCATGGAAGAATACTGGGATATAATTCAATTTTTGTACGCAGTGATCTTGTGTGGAAAATGTGAAATATAATAAGTTGTGGCTCTACAATATGATCTTTCAGAAGCACTAAAAAGGCATAGTGTGGCATGAATTCGTGGCAAGAAGTGAAGGACAAAATACTTGTTGAACGATTCATTGATGCAGCTCCCTGTAATCTTGGAAGACAGACATGTAAATGTAACATAAGGTACGTACATCGTGATATTTAAAAAGTAAAGGTAACATAAGGTACGCACATCTTGATATTTAAAAAGTATGTACATAGTTAGCCTTTTTGCAACATGTTTGAAGGTTCTTGTATTTATTTATTTATTTATTTTTAACTATAAAAAGTCAGTGTGTGAAAATCACATTTTTGTATATCTCTAGAATCTAAGATTTGTAGAATTTGCATAATCTAAGCAATTTTAAAGAATTTTGATATTTAGGGTTTCTAAACTCTAAAATTAATCAACCTTAGGAGTTATCACCCTAAATATTTGTTTCCTTTCATGAATTTCTAGTTCTTGATTTCTAGGTCTTGATAGAATTTAGGATTTTTTTGTAAAAATCAGAGCAAGGGTTGAAGTAAAAGTGAAAACTAGGGCTTGAAAGTCTGAACTATAGATGTAGATGTTTTTTCCAAAAAATAATACCCTAAAAGGGTTAGGTCATGGGGTATCTAGTATTTGAAACCAAAACCCTAGATGCACACTTTTTAGAAGTCATGATAACCCTAGATTGACAAAAATTGATATCATGCTCTATACATGTATATTTTGCTTAGTTGTATTTGTTGATGAGAATTGCAGGTACGTGATGATGGTTGTCAAAATGGTTAAAACAAGATGACAAATATGTAAGAACAAAACAAAAGTGGATCTCGTGCTTGATGATAACCTCATTATAATGATGAGCATGATGGAAAGAAGGAGTTGCAGAAACCCTGATGATATTGAAGTTTTCATCCAATAAGCATATTCTAGAGACATTTTGATGATTGAAAGATGAAACCAAACCTTGTTGCTTTTGAAGATAGAATGTGCAAAATAATGATGACTTCAGAGGGAGTTTTTTTTTTTTTTGAAAGTGTTGTGAATTTTGAGGGAGTAGTGTAACTCCCAAGTTTTTAAGGTGTGTCTTTAGGTTTTAAGGTCCCAAGTGTTATAGGATGGCTCCATGATGTTCAGGAAGGTCAAAATTCTCTAATGAAATGATGATGCAAAAGGAAGAGCATGTGTAGCTACTACTCCTAGGATATTCACTGGAAGAGTAAAGTAGCAGATGTTAGACACATCTCCCTGGTTGAGAGGGAGCTTGGATATATTCCATTTGTGTATGGAAGTGATGATGGATATGATTCTCTACTTCATGTGTCATGCACTAGGCCAAGACTAGCATTCGTATGTCCAATGAAGGACATGAGGAGAGAATGAGGACCGAAGGAATGGGTAAGCATATGAGACTGGTACTTCTTGAGGATAAACGTTCCTTAAAGTTTGACCTTGGTGATGACAATTCTTTACTAATTTGTATACCTTAAGGTAGAGGTGTCGACTAGATCATGATGATGAGTTTGTGTACCTTAGGCTTATTAACCCGTATGATGGTACTTAGGGTTGGTACCTTAGCAGGTAGCCTAGACGATACCTATATCCCTATTAGGGTTGGTGTCTTGGCAGGTAGACTAGATGACATTTGGATCCCTATTGAGTTGGCATCTTGGAAGGTAGCCTATATGACACCTGATCCCTGCTTATTTGGTGTCTTGGCAGGTAGCCTAGATGACACTAGGATCCTTGTTGAGTTGGTGTCTTGGCAGGCAACCTAGATGAAACCTAGATCCCTGTTGGATTAGTACCTTGGAAGGAAACCTGGATGGTACCTAGATCCATGTTGGGTTGGTACCTTGGAAGGTAGCCTAGATGGTACCAAGATCCCTTGATGAGTTGATACCTTGGCAGTTATCCTAGATGTTATTGAGATATCTAGAATTGTATATGTTGATTGTGATACTCTTCTTAGAAAATTTCAACTTGATTCCATCCTTGTATCGTTTATACAATTATGAATAACTCCCTAGTTAAGAGGGAGTGTTGAAGGATGTAACTAATTTCGGTCTTCATAATTGTATCTCTATGTATTTTATGTAAAAGGAAAAAAGGAGAAAAAGAAAGAGAAAAAGAAAAAATATTTTCAAGCATGGGTTTCATGCTCAAAAGAACTATTATTATTATTATTATTATTATTATTATTATTTTGTAAGCTTGGAGGGACTACATCTTCATCATGTCCAATATATCACCTTGACCGGGGCCGAGAATTGAACCGACGACTTCACATCAAAAAGTGCATTAATAAAGCAGTTGATATGAGCTCATTTGGATACATATTATTGAGTGACTTAGATTTGAAATTTCGCAGAATGTGGAAGGTTTAAGTCTGACATGGAAGAAGAGTTTTGAGCTGGAATATATGTATAAATTCTGCCTTGGTACATCTCTTGTTGTTGGTTCCCTAAAGATGATTTTGTTGGGCAAAATGGAAGATTTGACTTTGCGTCTAGAGGTGGTTTTTTTGTACTCATAGATCTTGGATATCTCACTTTGATCTAATTATATAAGAAGAGAATTTTCTGGGTTTTACCCTAGGAGAGGGGTTTCGCCCTAGATGAGAGCCTATATCTTGTGTTCGGGTTTCCCCCTAGATGAGAGCCTATATCTTGTGTCCACTGATATATTGTGATCTTCAAGATGTTTATTGGTAATTGTTTGATGATGAAACAAAAATAATAATAATAAAAGTAAAAATCAGTCACAAGCAATTATCACTTTTTAAGATAAATCACCTAATTCTACAGCCTCTCGATTTCTCAACACATAAAAGGCCCAATGTTGTAACTTGCAACTCTTATACCAGTTGTAATGAACCTCATTAAAAACACTTAAAAAAAATTAACTAAATAAAGCATGTATGACTAATATCTTTTGTACCTCTATATTTATACAATTGTAGTTTGTCATTATGCATTACTTTATTAAACTTTTACAATGATCAATTTGTAAAAAAAATTATTCTCTATTATCATCATTTGAGTACAAGATCTTCCTTCTAATAGTATGTCTTGTTTTCTATTTACATCTACACCTTCCTAATTAAATTTTCACACAAAGGTATATTGGTGTATTCACAATATACACAGTGCTTGACTTACTAAGGAGTTCTTTCCCTTTCTAATATATATACACGTAAAAATGTTATGATCATAACCTTTGGTATGTTAGGCTACCATGTTTGTATATTTTTTATGATGCCCTTTAAGCTATAGGAGTTAATACTAATTATTTTCTAACCTTCTTATTTATATTATAGAACAAAAATGTTTAGGTATATTAATTTCATATACCCTTAGTTCATATATAAGAGTTGAACTTATGTTCATGAGACCACTTATTCTTTTATCAACATGTTTATGACCATATTGTGCTAATGTTCCTTGATTAAACTCTTTATTTAAAAATATGTTTATACATAACCTTATGTATTAAGCCTATTGCCTTATGATATGGTTATGTGATGGTTCAACATTATACTACTTGCAATTATTTATAGACTTGTAACTAATGTTTACCACCACATATTATTATTTGTTACCTTTACTGGTGGCATGACACATATATGAGATTTAAAGGGGTTCTTGTTATACTATTACGAAACCTTTGCATTCGGTCTCCATGTGGCGCAATTATACTTCCACATGTTACCATATAATTATGGCACAAAGGTTTGACCAAACCCAACAATCAACAGTTGGAATTAGATCTTGATAGATCTATGGTGTCCATTGATTAGGGTTAACTCTTGTATTAATTACTACCCTAATTGTCGATTTTTTGACTCATTATGTTTTACGGAAATCAAACTTGCGGATAGATATGTTTCCCTAAGTGTGGTGGTCGAACTTAGAACAACGGATGAAAGATACTTGACCTTTTCCTTAAGATAAATAAATGAGAGAAGAACACCTACTTGTGATCTTTCGCTATTCCTTGTCTCCCTTTTGTCACTTCCGTCGCTCTCAATCGAACTGAAATCGCTTGATTGATACTTGTAATGGCTAACAAAAGACATAAAATGACATAAAGGCATATGATCTATTCATCTTAATCAAACTGAATCGATTATATTTGAAAATACACATATTAAATCATGAACACAAGTATTAAGAAAGCAAAAAATATCTTTATTATGAAGTAGAAGGAGAAGTTACAACTAGTTGGATTGATTCAATGTCAACTCGCTCCAGCCTCAATCCTATCCTCATCACATCAACAACATCACTCCAACAACATAACATTACATGAAAACGACACCTCAAAGAGCTATGATCTCACCAGCATAACTCTACTAATGCAAACTCTTTCTCTCTTGTGCACTATGATCAGTGATCAATTTATAAGTAGTGAAGGTAGTTTGACATTAATGGATAATTGAATGGCTTTTCCAAAAATGGATGAAGAGGTTTCCTTGTTCAATGGAATAGGAGGATAAGAGGTTCAATGGCTCCATGGTGTTCATATTCAAAGTTATCAGACGGTGTGATAGTTAGAACAACTTCTGTGGGAAGATTCCTAGAATCCTATGAAAAATTCACTCACAGTCGACCAATGCACTGTAAAGTGGGCCTAGATTCTCTACAAAGCACTTACTGCAGTCTAGGGGTGCGTTGATGGCCCAACGGAGCACTTCAACGGGTATTCAGTCAATGAAAATTTCATGGAGGAAAACCATCAATGGGATGACTTGTTTAAGGCATGTAGCAACTGATTTAGAGTAAGATAGACCCTAATTTGTACTGATCTGGGTTTTGGGAGTGATGCCCAAATTTACCTGTAATAGTTGCCCCCTAAAGCATGAAGTCAAAAATGATAATGTTGAATGATATTCTTTACGATGTGATGAGTAGGATTTGAAGTGGACGGTGACCTGCATCAATTACAATACATAGCATCATGATATATTTTTCATCTTGGACATGAATTGCTGAGGGAGGCATACCCATACTCAGCGCATAAACTATCATAACATCAGAAATTTGTCTACAGATATAGACCCATTATAGGATGACCATCTGTGTAAAGCCATCGTACGGATGATGTGGTACTACTCCTGAAATCGCGGCTCGGATGGATGAAACTAGATCCGGGGTCTTCTATCTCATTCACTCGATCGCTCAAATATGAGTTTAACCATGTGAATATGTGATCTAAAGTCAAACATGGGAAGACACCGTCTAATTACCAACCAATGATGTAAATCATTAACAGACACGATAGAAATCACAGATGATGATAATGGCTCTCAAGGTACTGCAGTACATTTTGCATGGTGTGAATAGATGATTTGATGTCGAACACCATACAAATTATTTCGTTCGAAGGCATGTGATGTCAATATGTCGCCAAAAATGAGAAACTTGCCATTGATGTATGCAAGATCCAAGGTACTGGAAGGTTTTTTCTAAGTCAACTTCCTGGATTATGAGCTGTTGTCGACAAGGAGCGACTTGTGGCAGAAGGGCCTTGATGTATCCCCCATCAACGACATGAAATGGGAGTAATGATTTTAGACACATAATGTAACTGATGAAGCAATGTTTAGGTATGAAAACCATGAAATGAAGGTTTATGAGTATTCCAAAGGACGAGGAATTACTGAGTGGCTTCTCTTGAACATATCAACGACATTGAATGAGTTGGCAGCATTGACCCAAAACCAAAGTGATGGATGGTGTGATAGACCATCAAGCAGATAACTCAACCCAAAAGCCATAGAGATGAAGTGAATAAGTGTCATGTTAAAGAGTGACTTGATACCATAAAGTGATTTATCCCTTTCCAATTTTCCCCAGTCATTGCTGACCAATACCTCTTTATTTTTTAACAAACTTGAGGAGGATAACATATGCTTGATGTATAATTCCACCCTTCGAGTGAATCCATTTCTATGTGATGTTTTAACGAGTCTAGCGAAGGTGAAACTCAATCTTGTCATGATGGACAAGTCCATCACTATTTAATATTTTAACGAGTCTAACGACAAGGAAAAATCTGTCCTTTTTCATGTTTAGAGAGTTTGAAAAAGGGACGAAAATAAAAATCCACAAGTTATTTTTTGTATAATTGTCCCTTAGATCCGAAAAAGCGTAAAATAATACTTGAGAGAACCTCCTAGCCATGTTTGACTAGGGTTTTCCTTTTTCGTAAGTAATCTATCTCAGTCCGGAAAAGGGTTAAAATTATACTGAGTAGATGTCGTTCCAATTCCTTTTACGAGCTCAAAAGGACAAGTGCTTGGCAATATTTTCATATTTTGGGAGTCTGAAAAGAGTTGAAAGAGAACTCCAGGGGGTTTCCTTTTTCGTGTTTAACAAAGCTCGAAAAAGAGATAAAAGTGTGCTCTGTGGTAAAAGTTCATTTTACAATCATGCACGTCGAATTCACTGTATCAGTTGTAAACCTTCTCAAAGAACCACCAAACGGATTAAAAATACATGTTTTAATAGTAAAAATGGGTAAAAACTATAGTCAATTCGTTATATGCATAAAATAATCAAAAAGACTATTTAATAAGAATTTACAAAGTCCTTTTTACCATTTCACATTTACCATTTAGTGTTTAATGCTTTGAGCTAGTTTTACCCTTGAACTTCAACATCTGATTGTGAGAGATTATGTGGACCATTTCTCATGCCATCTGGACTAGGTAGGAGATATAACCTTCCTCTTTCTATTGGTTGCATTCTTTTTCAGTTTCATGAAAATTTTTTAGGGTTTTGTGGCTCTTAGTGTAAATATACAACACCCTAGGACCAACGCACCCTTGGATGTCAAAAAGTGCGTTGCAGAGGGGCTAAAAAGAATCCCAGGTCCTCTGCAATGTTCTATCTAAGGAACAAGGGTGTGTTCGGTGCAATTCAGAAACTTGCATTGTGTTTTCTTCCCAAAATTTTTAAAGTTTTTTGCACGGAATGGATCCTAACTAAGCTTATAGTTTGATTTCAATATTTGATCGAATTAGAATGTCAATTACATGGCCAGAAAGAGAACATGAGGAACAAGGTATGGTTTCCCTAAATGATCCTAGCACTGTGATAGCCCTCAGAGACTATGGGTTGCTCAAGTACTTTAGATTGTCAAGGATGAGGCAACATATGGAACTATTGCAGTTCTTGATTCGCTCATGGGACCCGACACTACAGGAATTTCACATTTGGGACAAAGTGCTCCCAATATTGGTTGATGACATTTACTTTCTAACAGGTTTGTCGAGACATGGTGCCCCCATTTCCCTTGCGGGTTCCGTCCGTGGAGGTGAGACAATGAAGGACTAGATTCGACAGTTTTCTCGGTCAGGTACAACGCCTAGCAAATATGTAAAGATAAACATTAGAGATGTATGTGGTATGCCTTTGTGAATGCTCCTATTCATTATCGCAAAGCTAGCTAGCAGCGTGACACTTCATGTCGCGAACAGATCATACGCAGTATGCGTCAAGCCAACTGTGTTCAACTGGGATGAAGAATTACTCCTTCAGATGAAAGAACAATTGACCAAAGTAAAAAATGACAAGACGAATAATTTCAGCTATGCGTCAATCTTGATCACTTTTATTTTGGAGCGAGTTCCATTGATGCAACCACAAAATGTGACATTGGGTAAAGCTGGTCCTAGAGATCCACAGATGTAATGGTGGGTCGAGCTAATGGCTAGACATGTTGGTCTATCATCGATCTCGTTTTCCACTACATTCTTCACTTGGCTCTGATGACAGCATGTCGTCATAGACGAGCATCCATATGTGATCTAGGTGGCTTCAAAGACACACAAAGGACAAGGAGGGCTCAAAAATTAAAGTGTTTGGATTTATCTCGAACTAGGTTCAGGTTGAAGATTTTGTCTTTCTGATTCCAACAGTACAGACGACACTCAATTTCGAGTCCGTATGGGGGAGTTAGGAGCATTCAAATTTTTGGGTTGACTTGGTGACTGGGCAGCCTTAAGGAAGGCACAAATTTGACCTTTTCCGGCCACCGGATTCCGTCCAGCTCCGGCCAGATTTCGGGAGAATTTATGGGACACTTAATTTGTCTCCTTAAGCCCGTTTTCAGAATTTTTGAAAATGGCTATTATTGTTTAAATAACAAAAATTTAATTAGAAAAAAGGTCGACGGGCCATGACCCCTGCCGGCCTCCCCGCACCATATCAAAACGCATATTTTATTATGGGCCGATGGGCCATAACCCCCGCCGGACCCCACGGTTATAAAACCGTAACACCAAAAATTGTTGGGGTGGTCGGCGGTCAACCTCGCCACCCCTAACAAATCCTTTATATATACATGTTTTCAGACCACCATTTTTGAACGTCATTGCCAAAGGTTTTGGCGGGTGTTGAACCTGCCCGGCTTAATAGCCAGTCGATCCGCCGTCGGAACCATAAATCTAATACAAATTAAACTGTGCAATCCAAATGCGGAGGGTCAGTGGGGTTGGAACCCCCGACCTCCGCCCAAGTAACTCTGCCCATAACCATTACACCAACGAATTGCCTTTGATAAGTCTGCCCGTACAATATTATTTAAGCCCTCAGTCCGTAGATGCGCCCAGCAAGCAGCGGAGGATGAAGCACATATTTCGAGACTAAGTTTTAATTTCAGGGTGGAACCATGAGCGTGGAGTAGTAATTATGCATGCATAACCATGAGCCTTGAAATTTTCCCGGGGAGGTAAATTTTCTCCATGTGAGAATATAGTCAAGTTTAAAGTCATTTTTCACAGTTTTCCGCAGGGAACGCAATGGTGAGGTTGGATTCACCTTTTGAGTTGCATATTTACAGTCCACCCATGGAGCAACTACGTGGAGGAATCTATTGGGAATCTAAAATATTCCTTTTTTCCCAGATCTTCACTTTCTCAGAATTCAGCAAATGGATAGTCGTTTTTTCACTATTCGACATCACGAAGCTGATGGTATATTCAGATTTTCCATCTGAGATTTATATTTTTCAGTCACTTTTTGAAGTGAAGTTGCAGGTGTCATCTTTCAGCAAGTGAGTAGTCGATTTCGCACCTTTCGATGCCACGATATTGATGGTGATTTCAGATCCAGCTGCAGAGCAGATCATTCTTCAGTCATCTTCAGCGTGAGGTATATGATGTGTTTCTTTCATGTACTTCTTTGTTTCTGAGATGCTCAAGTGTTGTACAGATCCCTGTTGCTGTATGAGTCATGGGATATTGTCTTGTTTTATTATTGATGTACTTTCTGTCATGGAATTGTATTATGCTTGAGATCCCTTGATGCCATATTGGTAGGATACTCCTGTATGTTGTTTGAGATCCCTTGTTTTCCATGATTGGCGGGATACTCATAGTATTTATACGTGAGCTGTTGTCATAATGATAGGAGCCTTTTTGTGAATGAGAGTTCTGTAGTGGAACATCTCCTAGAGAGGTCTAGCCACTCCCGCGTGAGGGAATTTTCCTTGTATGTTAAAGAAACTCATCTTTGCACATCTTCTTCTTACATCACTTAATGCAGCAGCCTACACCATCTTGACATCAAGCCCCGAAGATGTAGTCCCTCCTGGACGAACTCCGTCATCAAACGACATGTTACTATGATTGCTGATCTTGACATATTATGTTCCTCTTCTTTAGAGAAAACAATTGTTCATTTATGTTTATTAATGCATTTACTTAAATGAAATTCTAATAATTAGCTGAAGTAAAAGGTCTTGGTTAAAGGTATCAAGAATTTACCCTAGATCAAGTGGTATCATAGTAGGTATTCTTGTTGATTGGATTGTAGGCATGAACTGTTGAACATTCGCTAAGTTGAGCCATGGATAATGTCAAAGACATGTACGAGACCATGCTCAGGATGTCCGAGAAAGCGGACATGTTGTACAAGGCGTATGAAAAACAAGCGGCAGAGAATGTCGAATTAAAGACCCTCCTACAGGAAGAGAAGGAGGAAAAACATCATTTGCAGCTTCAATTGCAAGCCACGACAGAGGTGTGGGAAGAATTGAAGCACAACAACGAAATTCTTCAAGTAGATCATGATGCATTGAAGGCATTCCTACAGGAAGAGAATGAGGAGAAGCAACAATTGCAGCTTCAGCTACAAGCCGTGGCAGAGGCCTTGGAGGAAGTGAAGCAAAGCGAACGCTTACAGAATCCTTCTTCCCCTGTTTCGCAATCAACAACTAAGGTAAACATTGTTGATTTCTCTTCAGTTTCTTCACATGATATCATTTCAGTTGGAAGTGTGGAGGTACCCATTTCAGGAACCGGCATGAGACTCCTAACCAAGATGGGGTACAAAGGAGGAGGACTTGACATTCGTGGCCAAGGCATAACCCAACCACTGGAGGTTGTGCAGAGACCTCGCTATACAAGTTTAGGGTACCCTAAAGAAGGATGTTCAAAGGACATCAAAGGAAAATAGATATTGATGAACTCTATAGGGAAGGGGAATGATGGGGACACTTCACCATCGTCCCATGGCAGTGCATGTTGCAGTGAAAGAGCTGAGGTGAGCTCCCATCACCATGATCGTACCAGAGACCACTAGAGAAGGTATACTAAGTCTCATTATTCCAGAGTGCATTTTGATTATAAGAATATTGATAACCATGGTTGTAAATCATGGCCTCACAAAGCGTGTAATTTTTGTGGTTTAAATAACCATGTGATTTATAAGTGTTGGAAAAGGATGGAAGTAGAAAGGAGGATGAGGCATGAAAAGCTTTCTCCACAACAGGGAAAGAAATCAGTTAAGCAGATTTGGAGGCGAAAGACCTTTTGCACTCATTGCGACCGAAGTGGCCACCAAAGAGACACATGCTGGAGACTCCATCCAGAGCAGTGCCTTAAAGACAAAGCGCATGTGCAAACACCAATCGAAAGAGCTGATCGACAAGCAAGTTTGCCACAAGGAAATGATCCACTCACTTTGATAAGTGAGAGATGGTTCTTCTAGATTGTTTCTTTCTAGAGATGTTAGCTTTTCATGACTGTGTTTGTAAATCATTTGTCGCATTTTTAATTGTAAAAGTGATGATGTGTTTTCCATCACTTGTTTAAGTGACAATGATATTTTTTTGGCCTTGTTTAGTCGTATTTTGAATTTCTTTCATGTAAAAGTGATGAGGTGTTTGCCATCACTTCGAAATGCAAGGATGATGTTGTTGGCCTTGTTTTATGAGTTGTGTGATGCATTTATTTCATGTAAAAGTGATGAGGTGTTTTGCCATCACTTCAAAATGCGACGATGATGTCTTGTCTTGTAATGATAGCTAGGGTGTGATTCCTCTTTGATGTAAACTTGACCACCGAGTACAAATTATAAACTCGTGGCAAGTATGGGAATATTTGGGTCATAGATTTGTCAATTTGAGCATGTAATTTGTAGGGGATTTTACTATAGGTTTGCAGAAGGTGCAGGTGTTGGTTCATCGCTTAAGGCTCCGAAGGACAAAGGTGAAGGAGATGGAAGGGTGACTGTTTTAGGATGCTTGTGGTGCAGACATAATACACACTAGTGTAGATTCTTTTGATGCTTTTGGAGGACCAAAATCTCCTTAGTGGGGAGGATTGATCCAGGTGGCTCCAGAGACACACACAGGACAAAGAGAGCTCAAAAATCAAAGTGTTTGGATTTCTCTCGAACTAGGTTCAGGTTGAATATCTCGCCTTTATGATTCCAATGACGCAGACGACACTCAATTTTGAGTCTGTATGGAGGAGTTAGGAGCAGTCAAAGTTCTGGGTTCACTGGTGACTAAGCAGCCTTAAGGAAGGGGAAAATTCGACCTTTTCTAGTCACCAGATTCCGTCCAACTTCGGCTAGATTCCGGGCGAATTTGTGGGACACTTAATTTGTCTCCTTCGGCCTATTTTTAGAATTTTTGAAAATGGCTATTATTGTTTAAATAACAAAAAATTAATTAAAAAAAAAGGCCGGCGGGACATGACCCCTACCGACCTCCCCGCACCATATCAAAACACATATTTTATTATGGGCCGTCGGGCCATAACACTTGCCGAACCCCACGATTATCAAACTGTAACACCAAAACTTGTTGGGGTGGTTGACGGTCAACCTCGCCACCCCTAACAAAACCTTTATATATATACATTTTCAAACTGCCATTTCTGAATGTTGTTGCCAAAGGTTGCGACGGGTATCGAACCCGCCCAGCTTAATAACCAGTCGGTTCGCCGACAGAACCTTAACTCCAATACAAATTAAAACGTGTAATCCAAATGTGGAGGGTCGATGGGGTTGGAACCCCCGACCTCCGCCTAAATAACTCCGCCCATAACCATTACACCAACGAACTGCCTTTGATAAGTCCGCCCACAAAATATTGCTTAAGCCCTCAGTCCGCAGATGCGTCCAGCAAGCAGCAGAGGATGAAGCACGAATTTCTAGACTAATTTTAAATTTCAGGGTGGAACCATGAGCGTGGATCAGTAATTATGTAGGCGAAACCATGAGCCTTGAAATTTTCCTGGGGAGGTAAATTTTCTCCATGTCGGAATATAGTCAAGTTTACAGTCATTTTTCACGGTTTTCCACAGGGAACGCAATGGCGAGGTCAGATTTGCCTTTTGAGTTGTATATTTCCAGTCTATCCATGGAGCAGCTACATGGAGGAATCTAGGGAGAATCTAAAAGATTCCTTTTTGCCCAAATCTTCACTTTCTCAGAATTCAGCAAATGGACAGTCATTTTTGCACTATTCGACGTCAAACAACTAATGGTATATTCAGATTTTCCATCTGAGATTTATATTTTTCGGTCACTTTTTGAAGTGAAGTTGTAGGTGTCATCTTTCAGTAAGTGAGCAGTTGATTTTGCACCTTTTTACGCCACGAGATTGATGGTGATTTCAGATCCAGCTGTAGAGAAGATCATTCTTCAGTCATCTTTAGCGCGAGGTATATGATGTTTTGCTTTCATGTACTTCTTTGTTTTTGAGATGCTTAAGTGCTGTACAGATCCCTGTTGATGTATGAGCGGTGGGATCTTGTCTTGTTTTATTATTGATGTACTTTCTGTGATGGAATTGTATTATTCTTGAGATCCCTTGATGCCATATTGGCAGGATACTCCTGTATGTTGTTTGAGATCCCTTGTTTTCCATGATTGGAGGGATACTCATAGTCTTTATACGTGAGCTGTTGTCATACTGATAGGAGCCTTGTTGTGAATGAGAGTTCCATAGTGGAACATCTCGTAGAGAGGTCTAGCCACTCCAGCGTGAGGGCATTTTCCTTGTATGTCAGAGAAACACATCCATGTACATCTTCTTCTTACAACACTTAATGCAGCGGCCTACACCATATTGACACCGAGGCCCGGATATGTATTCCCTCCTGGACGAACTCCGTCATCAAATGACGCGTTCTTATGATTGCTGACCTTGACATATTATGTTCCTCTTCTTTACAGCAAGAAATTGTTCATTTATGTTCATTAACGCCTTTACTTAAATGCAATTCTAATAATTAGCTAAAGTAAAAGGTCTTGGTTAAAGGTATCAAGAATTTACCCTGGATCAATATGCAAGGATGGATTTCCGTGGAGACCCAGATTTGATTTTACTAGTCGTCGCTCAATGGGGTGCTATAAGTAAAATTTTTTGACCATGTTTTTTGACTTTTGGGTTTTTTACATATATATATATATATTTTTTTTCCAAGACTAAACTAAAAATGTTTTATGTATGCAGATGTGGGTACTATTCGACCAGTGGGTCGTGCATAGCAGGCGGGTGAACCAACAGAGAGGATTGTTAGGAGATAAGCCCTTCGGGATTTGGATTTGGCCAAGACTCCAGTTGAGTTACAACATAATGTGGAGGGGTTGACTCTCGGGATACCGGATGTCTGGAGGAGTTACCCATGAGGCTGCAGCGCCGTACTATTGGTGTTCCTAGCCGTTGGATGAGGCTATTGCACATGATAGCCTAAAAAGTGACCTGCTATCATGAGCACCACTAGATCTACTTAGGATATGCTATGTTTGTATACATTTTGAGGTCATATGACCAACATGCCTTAGACACAATTTTTTGTCAAAAACTTGATTATATATCTATTTTACTTTTAGTGTTTTCCTATGGTTATGTGAAATCCTATTCAATTGTGTGATGTGAATTGAAAACATATCTTTAAATATGTTACAAATGTCTATTTAGCACGTAATTCGCTAAAGAATCAGTTAAAGTGTTAAATTTTCTTAAAATGTATTGATATTGGATGTAATCAAAATGTCTTTCCAAAAGATGAACTCTAAGTAACATACAATGAATAGCTAGATTTCAGACAGTATAAACACTAGTAAGTTGTAGTACGACAAGTTGTGAGTCTAGCCTGATGATGACGCGACGAATGCCAAGTAAAATGGAATTACAGAGGAGTTTGATCAATGCGCTACAATCAATGATATTGTTGGTGGATCAATTGATACAAATCCCTTAGAAACTCACTAACTCGCCACTTAGAGCGAAGATGACCCATGTTGTAGAGGATATATTTTGCATACTACAACTAGCACCATCAGCATAACCAACAAATCGTTCCTAAGATTAAGACATCTAAAAAAAAATACAAAGCGGATTAGTAACCACATGAAAAAATTCTGAAAGACACACTGCGACATACACACAATCAAAGCATATATATAATATCATACATTTTTTACTACACGGAATCAAGCATAGTAACGTTTAAGATATAGCCCATTCAAAGGCCGCGACAATGGAATCACA
Organism: Pinus albicaulis; assembly: GCA_034641835.2. Taxonomy (NCBI): domain Eukaryota; kingdom Viridiplantae; phylum Streptophyta; class Pinopsida; order Pinales; family Pinaceae; genus Pinus; species Pinus albicaulis. Next base: position 634,338,880 of record CM076577.1, read on the forward strand.
TCATAATCTACCAAATCATAGGTACCCTTAGCCAGAATATGCTTGACATTGTAGGTTCCATGCCATAATGGTTCAAATTTTCCTGTTTCTATTTTATCAGCTTCATGATCATAAAGCAAGACCAGGTCTCCTTCCGAGAAGGTGCGAAGCTTGACATTGCGGTCATATTGCGCCTTGATTCATCTCTTATGTGCTTCATTGGCCAATGTAGCTTCACGACGCGTTTCATCTAGATGGATGAGATCTAAAAGATGTGCCTCTTCATTAGAAGTGTCAGGTAGTAGGTTAATCGCGAGTTTCAATGATGGAATTTCACAATGAACCGGTAAGATAGCTTCGAGACTGTAAACCAACTGAAATGGAGTAAATCCAGTTGTGTTTCTCACAGAGGTTTAATAAGCCCATAAAGCCAAGTACAAGATTAAATTCCAGTTTCGTTTATGAACCCCAATCATGCGTTGAAGCATACGCTTAAGAATTTTTTTGATAGCTTCAACTTGTCCATTATCTTGCGGATAATAAAGGGTAGAACTATCATGCGACAAACCTAACTTGGCAGTCAACTCAGTCATCATGTGAATGCGAAAATGTTCTCAATGATATGTGATTATGGCTTGCGACACACCAAATTGTGCAACCACATGGTTAAAGAAAAATAATGTAGTTGTCTCGCCTGTGTTGTTAAATGTATGCATCGCCTCGGCCCACTTGGTAAAATAGTCGACGACGACAATAATATACCCATGCCCCTCGGCCGAGTGAGGGTTACATGTCATGAAGTCAAAGCCCCATTTGGAAAATGATCCAACAATGAAGACAGGATGCACTGGTGCTGGCGGCATGCAGGTTTTATGATCAAATATTTGGCAAGCATGACAACTTCTAACCACGAGAAAGCAGTTGCGAAATATGGTAGGCCAGAAGTAACGAGTGTAGATAATCTTCTGCGCAGTAGAAAAACCAGACATATTTCCACCACAGGCACCAGCGTGGTAATCATTTAAAACTTTCTTGGCCTCCTCATGAGTGAGGTACCTACGTAAAATCGTATTGACACCACGACGATAAAGTGTATCGTTGACGATCAGATAATATTTGGTTGGTATCGAATATGTCGTTGTTGTGAGTGAGAAGTATTGGGTTGGAAAGTTTGGGTCTGGAGATAGATCATAAAATCTCCATACCACAGTTAAGACGATGCAATCAAAAACAAAGATTCATCCGAAATCGATGGTTATGATGTAGACCCAGTGCTACTCGAGGGAAGGTCGCAGATAAGCTCAGAGAAAACCAAAGACTTCTTTGACTTGGATTTGATGAATTCCAAATCAAATTTCTGCAAAATGACGATCCATTTTGAATATTCCCCCCCCCAGCAATTGACGTGAAAAAATGTATGTCATAGAGTTGCAATCCGAAATGACAATGGTCTTTCGGAGTAGTATATAATGGCGAAATATTTGTACAACTTGAACGAATGCCAAAGCGAGCTTCTCAACATAACTGTACTTAAATTTCGTATCATTGAGATTGCGACTCAAATAATATATTAGATTTTCAATCTCGTCTTCTTCTTGGAATAAAGCCATGGCGATGTTTGTATCTACAACGACGAGATACAAGAAATAATCACTCTGATAATTTGGGGGATAGATTAATGATTTTCGGATCAGGGTATCTTTAAGAACACCAAGGGAAGATTTCTCAACCTCATCCCAATGGAAGGGAGTCCCTTTTTTCAAGAGTCAAGTAAATCCTTTAGTCATTTTGGAATAGTTGGGAATGAATCTCCTTAGAAATTTAGCAAAATTCCAAATCAAATTTCTGCAAAATGACGATCCATTTTGAATATTCCCCCCCCAGCAATTGACGTGACAAAATGTATGTCATAGAGTTGCAATCCGAAATGACAATGGTCTTTCGGAGCAGGATATAATGGCGAAATATTTGTACAACTTGAACGAATGCCAAAGCGAGCTTCTCAACATAACTATACTTAACTTTCGTATGATTGAGATTGCGACTCAAATAATATATTAGATTTTCAATCTCGTCTTCTTCTTGGAATAAAGCCATGGCGATGTTTGTATCTACAACGTCGAGATACAAGAAATAATCACTCTGATAATTTGGGGGATAGATTAATGATTTTCGGATCAGGGTATCTTTAAGAACACCAAGGGAAGCTTTCTCAACCTCATCCCAATGGAAGGGAGTCCCTTTTTTCAAGATTCAATTAAATCCTTTAGCCATTTTGGAATAGTTGGGAATGAATCTCCTTAGAAATTTAGCCTTCCCTTGAAGTCTCTGTAACTGAAGTAGATTGGAAGGTGCAGGAAAATCAAGAATGGTCTGGACCTTCAATGGATCAAGTTGAATTCCGTCTTTAGACACGAAGAAACCAAGAAAAAGACTAGAAACAACACCAAACACACATTTATGTGGATTGAGGCGTATTTTATAGTGACGACATCATAAAAAGATCACTCTCAAATGTAGTGGGTGGTCAGCCCGTTTTTTAAAATGTGCAGGTAAGTCATCCAGATACGATTGAACAATGTGTTTTATGTCATGGAAATCATAATTCATTTCCCTTTGGAATGTTGCCCCAACGTTCTTTAAACCAAAAGGGAGATTTTGATAAGCAAATGTGTCCCAGGGACAAATAAAATTTGTTTTATATTGGTCCCCTAGGTGAATATTGATCTGATTATAACCGGAAAATCCATTCATGAAGGAAAATATTTCACATCTGGCACATTCGTCAATAATTTGGTCGATAAAGGGAGTGTGATAGTTGTCTTTTGGACAAGCATGGTTAACATCCCTATAATCAACACACACTCTAATTGTCCCCTATTTCCTCATGACAGGAACAATGTTAGAAACCCAATTGGTAAGCGGAACAGGGTAAATGAAACCAACATGCAAAAGTTTTTCAACCTCTGCTTTATGGCAACATCTTTCTTAGGATGAACAGGATGGAGGCACTGTCGTACCGGTTTGACATCAGGGTACATTTTAATCTCGTGCTCAACAATGCTGGAATCGATGCCTCACATTTCCTCATATGACCAAGCGAATACATCTCAGAATTCAAGGAAAAGAGAGTGATAAGTGTCAAGTTTAGATGGAGAACAAGATGAGCCGACATGAATGTTTTCTACAACATCAGGTTTGGTCGAAATATCGATAGAAATTGTTTCTTCGATATTTGATGGGTTTTTCTCAGAATCGATGGCGTGGATAGGAATAGAATTCGTCAAGAAATCAATGATTGTAGGGTGATATAGTTTAGTTGGATTATCTTCATTGCAATATGGAAGATGGGATCGTTGATGAGAATCTTCCCATAGTTATTCTTCCAGCATCATGGATTCCATAATGCTCTCATCAGTTGAGAATACATGTGAAAAAGGATCAAAAGAAGTACCATAATCCAAAGAACGATTGACCCAAAAAGTCGGCGAAAAAGGATTTGGATTGGTTGCATAAGCCAAAAATATTGATTGTTATGTGAGCTCGATTAGACTTAGCGGCCTGATTTCGCCTAGCCTATATATTTCAGAATCATTCGGAATCTTCCTTAAGTCAGATGAAGTGGAAGATATCATATTGCAGGTCTTTGTTTTTACGATTTCCGTCGATGTAGCAGGCGACAGTAACGAAAATGTGCCCATTAGGGAATAATCCTTAAAGGTTCCTACACCAATGTTCTGAAGAGATGGCGGGGGTTCGTGAACAAACAAAAAACTTATAGTTGCCTTGGAACCAAAGGCGAAGAAGGAGAGTTGATCAATGACTGTGATTCCTCCCTTATGGGGGAAGACAACCATACGAAAGTAAGTAGATAAAACCGCAGCCATAGCGTAAACCTACGGTCTTCCAAGTAAAATACTGTAGTCAAGGGGTCCATCAACGACCTCAACTTCAATAGTAACTATTTTTCCCCATAGTTCGACTTGCAAGTTACTAAGAATTAGACAAGGCTTATATGTACGACTGTCAAAATCTTTCACGTTGTAGGTGATTGTGATAAAGTCATCGAGCTAAGTGACTTCCAACAACTCATAGACATGATACAAGTATATGTGCCTTCATCAATGATAGTCTGATGAATGAGACAATTCAAGACATGTAATTGAATAAAGAATGCTAATTGTGGCACATAGTCGGCATGGTTAAAGACTACAAGATTAGAATCCGTTAGATCGATTCAACCAATTGCCGAAAACAAAGCCTGCTTTTGGGAGGGACAATTCTACAGAACCTCAAGCATTGACATAGCAAAAGGTGACTGAGCCAGATCTTCGACTACGTTATAATTTTGAGTTTCACGAGCTCAAGGGTTGAAAGTCGATTTATGAACAACTCCCTTCGGCAGCTTTATTTTTAACTCAAGAATAATAGGTGACAGAGTCGAATCAGTCGAAGTCGAAGTCGAAGTAGTAGGTTGATCTATAGCTTGACCATTTGATGACGAAAGAGGATTACTGTAATCTTTACTTCGAGTAGACACCAAAATATCAGTTTTGGACTTAGTGGCAGATAGCATAAGCACTTGTGAACTAGAAGTAGGATTCGTAGCAACCATATGTGTTTCCAGGTTCAGAAAAGGATTTGTCAACGCTGCAGATGCGACAAAAGTCTTAAGACGCTTAAAGACTTATGAGCGGTGAGGAAAATCTCGCGTAAAATGCTCCTCATTACATATCAAACAAGGGTAACGAGGTTTCCGATAAGAACCAGATGAATCAGATGATTTTTCCCGCGGGGGTGAATTTTTTTTCTTCTTATCTTTCCTCTTCTTCTTACTTCAGGGTTGCTTGTCACTTTTTCCTTTTTCATATGACACAGCATGTATTTCGGAAGAAGACGCAGGATCTAATGTAACAAGGTTTTGATTTGAAACATCAAAGGTAGAACCAGATGGTCGACATGCTGACGGAGTGCTAGTAGAACCAATCACACCATCGCTGGCATGAATTTCCTTACCATATGGAGATGGAGAAACAGTAAAATTTGGTCGCGGTGCATTTATAATATTTTCATAGAGCGTGCTAGATTGAGTATAAATCAAATCTAGATACTGGGCACTAGCAATTACTTTCTCTTTAGTGGCAACACCACCTTTGGCCACGTCCTCGGTGATAGATGGCAACAAGGAATTTATAAACCACTCAACTAAAGTCTTATCCAGAACAAATGTTTTAGCCATTTGACGATGACGAAGACACTCATGTATATGATCTGATATATGAGTAGTTGTTGTCTGTTTAAAGCTGGTCAAAAGTTCCGTCCTAGTTTCATATCTGATGGGTAACTTGAAGTGGGTTAAAAAAGTAGTGGCTAAAGACGTAAAGTTATCGAAAGAAGCTCGTGGTAATTCAATATACCACTTTATAGCCAGACCAATGAGCCTTCGATGGAAAAGACGAAGTCTAACAGAATCATCATTCAAGGAATTTGATGAACACCATAAATGATAATTCATAACATGCGTAGATGAATCTTCTCCAAAATTTCCATTGGATTTCAGAATATCAGAGTGTAATTTATGAGGAATCACCAGCCACCAAGATAAATAATGAATGGGATCATTAGTGAGCCGGTTCAAATAAAGTAACTCTAATGTTGCAACAAACGACAATTGTCAATTTAGATCAGGTTGAGCATAACCAAGGTAAGATGGAATTGCCTGGGAAATAGCCTGTTGTGCATCAACATAACGATTCTGTTGTTGGTAACCTAGATAGGGGTAAGTTTGTTGACCAAACCCTTGATAGGCTTGTTGACCAAGACCTGGATAAGCTTGAAATTGTTGGAATGGTTGTTGTGGCTTCCATGGGATTTGATAAAACTGTTCTTGCCCGCCAGGATAATTCGGAGCAGGTTGTGAATAGACGGGACCAATAGAAGCCTATGAAAAGGGTAAACTAGCCTGTGCTTGTGAAATTATTGATACAAACAGTTGTTGTATACCAGCCTAGGAAGATGGAGTTTGTAGACCCGAAACTTGAGGGTTAAGTGTTGAAGGACCCACCTGAGCAAACTGAGCAACATCTAAGGAGGTAATAACAGGCGTAGTAGGTATGGATATAACAGGTTGAATTGGTTGATATTGATACACAACCGTTTGTGGTTGGATAGGCAAGGTAGGCTGCCATTGAAAAATAGGCATTCCAACATAATATTGACCTAAAAACGAAGGAGTACTGCCATATGGCGGGAACATCTATTGCCCCCCAACATATGGAGTATAAGGATGTTGCACATAGTGACTTTCATATGATGGGAGTCCAGCAGATGCTGGATAAGATGGATGGTAATCAGATGGACTAGCCTGGTATTGAGTTGATGATGTCAATAAAGGATCGGGTCGTTTAGTACTCGTAAGAGAGGAACAAGATAAAATTCCAGATGATGACATGGGTGAAGTCCATGGACTAGAGGAGACACTAGAGTAGGTTCCATTTAAATCTTGGTAACCCAATGGGACAGACGGACCACCATAAAGATGAGACTCATGTGTCTAGAAAACATCGAAGAGGAAGCAACAGTAGATGTTGTCGCAGCTGTAACAAGTGGTACAGTCTGGGATGCTATCTCAGCCATGGTTAAATAACCCAACAAAAAATCTAAAGAATCTATGGGAACTTGAGATTGAGTAGGATCAACAGGAGCAGAGTAGGTTAAACAAGGAAAAGATAAAGATGAAGTCCATACCCAAAATGAGTTGGAGTTGAAGGGGTTGTCTCTTCCTGAATTTCTTTCTCTATTGAAATCAAACCAGGTGGAAGTACTTCATTGTCAGGCCCGAGATAAATTTCAAGCAGTAAAATCTGCGGTAAAGAGGAAGACTCAGTAGTTACGGATGACTGAGGATAAGTTGGTTGATCGTCTTTCGACACAGGAACAACTTCTTGTTGTTCAACTTCGGGATCAAGATGTTCTGGTAAAAGAACAATAGGTTCCAGATCGACTTCTGGTTGAACAACTTCAGGTTTTGGATTTATTGTTTCATTGGATTGAATTTCATTGTCCTTAGGTAACTGTGAGGGTTTTGTCTCGATAGTAGCAGATAAACTGGGATCGGTAGAAACGACTCGAGACTCGGTACTCAAAGGATCAGATGACTCTGGTAAATTAGATGAATATGTAGCACCAAAGGTTCCAGAGGTACCGGACTCGGTAGGATGAGCTTGCCTTAGCCTACTAGGTGTAGCTTTTGGCGGTAAAGGTGGTTTATTCACTATCCTACGCGAACGATGGGGAAAGGGTTGATCTCCTTCCACAATTGCTAATTGATTTTAAAACAAAAAAATAAACAAAAAGAGGGTAATGCTAGGCAAAAGGTTTACCAAGCAACTGTGAACTGCAATATATCGCCCCAGTAAACTAATGACTTATGTACGTGTAGGCAATCTCCTCGAATGTTGTGTTCGGTGGATCATAGTGTACAAGGCGGGCAAAAGGATGGTAAGCAACCTAATGTTGTCCTCCCAAATATACTCGATGGTACGTGGAGGCCCAATTCATATTAGTGTTGTATAATGTGAAACCGCATAGTAAGAGAATCCCCTTATACTTTTCGTACTAGAACATCGCCCGATATACTCAAGGTACGTGGACAAGCTTTGATATACTTACGTACGTTGAATGAGGTATCACACTCGGAATGTATCGCAAACAACTAGCGATAGCTGCTATGTTTTATGACACCGGAACACACCTCTAGACTGGACCTATGAATGTTATTGTTAAGTGACAATGCTCCCTTAGATTAATTCAGATAAATTTTAGGTTGATCTTGCTTATAAGGTTGTCTTTCAGGTTCACTGCATGATGTATTTGACATTCCTAGAATGCAATAAAGATGATAAACATTCGTTTCGATTCAATTTCGACAATGAAAACTTAGCTACAAGGGATAAAGCAATAAGATTGTAAGTAATCAACAATGAGCACATCTAAATGCAAATTCCTTAACTATTCCTATGTAGCACTCACAATCCCTATATGCAAATGCATGTTTTTCTTTTCAATTTCTTTTAAGTGTAGATGAACAAAAAAGAAACTAATATGCACAAACAATCAATCAATACTTTCTAGAGAAACGAAGGTTTGAACGACAATTCCTCTTTCGAAAATAAAGAACTAATCAAACGTAAAATTTAAACTTTGGAGCTATTCGACAATGATAAAGAAAACAAAAAGAAACATTGAACAAGCAAATATCCAAAGTGAGGCAAGAGTAGTAGAGGAAATTTGGTCTCTAGAGGCAATCAGACACTTGAAAAATCAGCAAACAAGACACTAAAATGGATGGCAAAAGACAAAAATGTGATGATTTTTGGTTGGTCACAGGAGCAACGCACCCCTGAGTGGGAGACAGTGCATTGTAGAGCACTATCCCTAAGCCAACAGTGCTATGCAGAGCACTGTGTCAAGACCAACAATGCGTTGGTGCCAGAGGAAACTCAAAAATAGGCAATGAAACACACTTCTTTTACTAAAACACTTTCAAATGACTGAAAATAAAGCAAGTAAAGTCTAGTAGAGGCTAATAAACAAGGATAAAACCACCAGGGACGATCGGTCGATCCCCAGTATAGTCGCTAATTTGTTTTACGGAAATCAAACCTACAGATATATATGTTTCCCTAAGTGTGGTGGTCACACTTAGAACAACAGATGAAAGACATTTGACCTTTTCCTTAAGATAAATAAATGAGAGAAGAACACCTACTTGTGATCTTTCGCTATTCCTCGTTGCCATTTTGTCACTTTCGTTGCTCTCAATCAAACTGAACTCTCTTGATTGATACTTGCAATGGCAAACGAAAGACAGAAAATGACATAAATACATGTGATATATTCATCTTAATCAAACTTAATCGATTGCATTTGAAAATACACATATTAAATCATGAACACATGTATTAGGAAAGGAACAAATCTCTTTATTATGAAGTAGAAGGAGAAGTTACAACCAGTTGGATCGATTTGATGTCAATTTGCTCTAACTTCAATCCTATCCTCATCACATCAGGAGAATCACTCCAGCAACATAACAATACATGCAAACGATACCTCCAAGAGCTGTGGTATCACCAACATAACTCTATGAATTCAAATTCTTGCTCTCTTGTGCACTATGCTCAGTGCTCAATTTATAGAAAATTAAGGTGGTTTAGCATTAATTGGTCATTGAATGGATTTTCCAAAAATGGATGAAGAGGTTTCCTTGTTCAATGGAATAGGAGGATAAGTGGTTCAATGGCTCCATGGTGTTCATATTCGAAGTTATCAGATAGTGTGATAGCTAGAACAACTTCTAGAAGCCACTAGAAGGTGGGAAGATCCTTGAAATCCTATAAACAATTCGCTCCCAGTCGATCAACGCATTGTCAAGTGGGCCTAGATGCTCTGCAACGCTGCCTTGCATGGGAGTAGATGCTCTACAAAGCACTTTCTGCAGTCTAGGGGTGCGTTGATGGCTCAATGAAGCACTTTAACTAGACTTCAAACAATGAAACTTTCATGGAGGAAAACCAACAATGATATGACTTGTTTAAGGCAGGTAACAACTGATTTAGAGTATGATAGACCCTAATTTATATTGATCTGGGTTTTGGGAGTGATTCCCAAATTGACTTGTAACACCCATCATCAACCCATGTTCTAAATCTTTCCTCATCTAACTATACTATCTTGAATGCAAGGAACTTGCATAATATTTTGGATATTGAATCATCCTCGACCCTATTATTTGTCCATGGTGGTACAAGTTTGAGTGGTTCAACATCTATCGACCCTACCGCTTCTATCATATGGGTGAAGGAATTTTCTAATGGGTCCACCCTTGCAATTGTCTCTCAAAGCTATGATCTCTGAGTAGTAAAACTTAGGTCCTCTCCAAGAATTAATCTCTTGTGTTGTAAACAATTGATAGTTGATAATACCTCCCAATAGAAATTTTTATGTTCATATGAACCATTTACTAACCACTAAATAGGCCTTGTCTCCAAAAGGAAGATTTCAACACTCATTCTCGAAACAAACATAGTGGAAATTATTAGTCTAAAGGTTCTCCTTTTCCAACCCATAATCAACCCCCTAGATCTTCCTTTCAAACCCATGAAAATAAAATGCCAATAAAAAAGGATATTTGAGAATTCCCTATCCACATTCTCACCTACCTCTGTCATCTCCTAGATAATCAAAATGTGAAATTTTTGAATGAGAAACAATACATGTAGAGTTTTTTTTTGGAGCTCCCTTGCTTGCCTATACCCATGGCCAAAAAAAAAAAAAAAACATTGTTATATTAAAGGATAAAATGACTGTATTTCAACATTTTCTAGGGATGGGCTTACTTTAAATGCACTGCCGATAGTTTATTGTTTCCCATTTTATATCGCATGCAAAACCTTGTTTTATGCATAATTACGGCGAGAATTCAGTGCTAGGGTATTCTAATCCCCCGTTTCCTCAAGTCTAAAATTACGCTCCTTAGATTTCTACCACATCCCCTTCTAGGATTGATTTATGTGGTATGAAAGAATGATGAATTTTCCGTATTCAAAGAGAGCTTTGTTCTATAATGAAGGGGGTAGCACTTGCTTTTGGAGATTGGGAGTCTTTTTTAAAACCTTCTATAGGGGAATATTTTATTTTTTATGTGCTTCTTGAAGGCACTCATGTTGTATTTTTATTTTATTTTATTTAGGTACCCTTCCTTTTATTTAAGGTTTTTGTAAGGGATTGTTCGACTTTGCTAGGATTTGGCCCTTCAACCACAAGGGGTATGACAGTGCCATGCGATTCTAAAATGATCATAGGAATAAAGTGAGTCCATGAACTTATTTGAGACTTAAGTTTCTTTCAATGTTCTAACATCTTCATCTTTACTCCAAGCTTTGTTTACTTCCTTGTTGTCAAGGGTGACCTCAAGGATTTAGGCAACAAATCATTGAATATTTGACCTCTCTATTAAATTAAATTGGCTTCAAACCAAGTTATGAGTCAAAGATTGTCCAATTATATCCTTTTCGACTGAAAATTATATGCCCTTCCACCCTTCAACAAAAGTTTCATTTCTCCTTGGGTTCCCTTGGCGAACTCAAAATTCCCCTCCATTGGCCTCGATGGCTCCTATTTTCTTTCTTTCAGTTAAATTTGGAAAAATTATAAAGTAGTCCTCAATGACATCACCATAGAGGTGACATCTAACGCATTGGAAGGTGTCTCATATGTAATCTAATATATGCATATATTTCCATTTTCCAATCTTAATGTTTATAGATTCATGTAGCCCTTCCTTTAGATCTAGTTTCACCAAAATATTTTTCGCCACTATGTACTCTCACTACTTTTGAGTTTACATCAAAATCAATAAAAGTGCCCAACAATTTTTTTATCACCATGTACACTTTTTCTAATCATAACTCTAGAGGAAGGCTTGATATTTTGACCTATATGGATGTTTTGCATTATATTATCTTAAAGAATCAAAGTAATGAGACTATTTTTTAAAGATAATATTGTTGAAGTTGAACACCATCTATTTTTGGCTATCATGATTGAATCCTTTAATGATCTAAAAGTGAATTCTAACCAACCTCTTTCTAGATAACGATGAAGAGGGGTATATCCTAACACTAGTGTCCAACTATTTTCAACCCACTAACCCACATATTTCTCCAAGCTTAATTTACCATAGAACTTCCTTGCAAGGGTTTTGGTCTTCATCTCCATTACTTAAAATCCCTCCTAAAAGACTAGATTGGGGCACACTTCTCTGACCGTAATACATTTCTTTTCTTTTTAACTATAGGAGGCTTGAATCTCCTACTAATAATTTAGGTGTTTTTTTTTTTTTTAAATTTTTTTCCCGGTTTGAAAAGAAAGAAATTTCTCTAGCATTGGTTTATAAAAAGTCTAGATCACCATTATTCCTTGGATTTTTTGTTGGGTTTGCAAAGATTACCTTTGCGAAGTGAGAAAGGACTTAATTCAAGTTGCAACCTCATTTTCATTGGTCAATCCATTTACCTCGAGGATGTTATCCTCATAAATGTCAACTCCCATAACTAGAGAGTTAAGGTTGTGAGTACCTCCATCCATGGTTCAATTTGCAATTGAACATTTATAAATAATCACTCTTATCCATGTTGATGTGATTTGCAAAGGTTTTGCTTATATTTAAATGTTGATAACGAATTTATTTTTATTTTATTTTATTTTTAAACTATGAAATGGGAAAAGTGAAACCACAAACAATCAACCTTTATATTAATAAAAAACACCATTTCCTTATATAACAATAAGGATAATATATTTTAACTTATATATTACCATGAACCATACTTCAACTAATGAAATATTATTTTTTTACTTAAAAACGTTTATATCGTATTAGGAATTTAGCTTCTGTAATCCATAAAAGTGTATAAAATCTTTAGGTGAAAATCACATCAAAGCATATATGCTTTAATTTCGAACCAGCCAATATAATTCATCATCATCATAATAAATCTATAATCATTATATATAATTTTATTTTTTAAATAAAAATTCATAACATTATTATCCTACAATCTTGCATTAATACATAAAATTATATTATCCAACTTAGAAATATTGAATATCAACTCTCATAATTATTATCCTACAATCTTGCATTAATACATAAAATTATATTATCCAACTTAGAAATATTGAATATCAACTCTCATAATTTGGGAAGCCTCTTAAACACAAAACATCAATTCCACGAGTCTATAAGTTATTATCTAATTAGGGAAATTAGAGGGCGAAAGTTAGAGACAAACGTTATATGTGGAAATAGTTAATCCCCAATAACGTCGAGGGTGAACACAAATTCCACCACTGAAACCAATAACTTCCGTCCACTGCGACGAGCTTTAGTCTATCTATCCTCGTTTTATGAATTACCGTTTATCAGTGAAGTTTAATTTCTGGCAGAATTTGTCTGAGGCATCGATTCTGTTCTTCGTTTACTTGGTAAGCTCCGTGGCAAATTGATATCTCATTCAATTTTAATTGCAAGCGATGGGTAAAAAACAGCACAGCAAGGATCGCATGTTTATAACTAGCACTGAATGGGCAACTGAATGGGGAGGAGCCAAGTCCAAGGAACTCCGGACTCCCTTCAAGCGCCTCCCTTTCAACTGCTGCGCGTAAGTTTCTGTTCATCCATACCATTAGAATTCAGGACCAAACCCTAGAAACTTGTGCAGGTGCATGACTTTCTTTTTATTCTGGTGGCGCTATTAATATTTATTTAGACGAGAGATTGATGTATGTTACAATGCTTATTGCAGGCTGACATTTACTCCTTTCGATGACCCTGTGTGTACACCCGAGGGGCATGTCTTTGATGTAATGTAAGTATTTTTTATATATTTTTTGCTCTTTGGCAGGTCTCTTCACCCCCAATTGAACTTCTGAAAACTCCATGTACTTGATCTTGCATTATCACGACATGGTTTGCAACCTTAAAATGAAAATAAGGGGGCAAAATTGAAAAAAAGGTAGAAAGCGGAAAAAATAGAAAAAATATGTCCAAATCAAATGTAATTCAAATAATCCTTAGGAATGAGCCCAAAAATCTTGACACTGCAAACATAACATATCCAAATCTTGAAAATCGCATGTTATCTTTCGGATAATTATTTTATTGTCGGGGTCTGAAAGCCCCCTTACTTCCCCCTACGCTACTGTCCCTCGAGTAGTGATAGATGCAACATTATCCTTATGTGGACCTTCTAGTAACCCTCCAAGGGCATCGAACAAATCGGATGTTGTTGGGCCCTTGACAATGTGAGCAAAGTATTCATGCATGTTATGTACCTTTGGTTTTTCTAGGTCATCCTCAAGATCCAAAGACAAGATCCGAGGACAACTTCGAGTTTTGATGGGGCAGAGGGGTATTGGCCCTCCTACTAAGAGCTTGTGCTAGAGAGTTTGCCCTAAAAAACGTGAACCCAACCTTCTTTGACATCATATTGGGATGAAGGCTAGATTAATTGGAGGAGGTTGAGGAGCTTTAGGGCCTAGAGGATGGGGGTGTTAGGTTTTACATCCCAAATTCTATAGTAAGTTTTTTGGCATTTGAAACATGGGTTAGGCAAGTTAATGTAACACAACTTGCCTAAACATCTTTGTGTCAAGAGGCACACATTATATCGTAATGTGTGGGGGAGATGTGTCATGAGTGAGCAAGTCTAACACTTACATCATGTTTTCTCTTCAGAGATAAAAGGATAATAACATTTAATGTGTTAATGAAATATATACTAGCCTAGATCATTCTTAACCACGAATCTATCAATCCTTAACAAGGATCAAATCCCTTGAGGTGAAAACTTTTTCTTGATTTTGCACCATCAAAAAGGTTTGCACCTCGAGGAATTTGATCCCTCTCAACATTTGATAGATATAGAGTTAAAATGGATCTAGGTTGGTGTTACCCACATGGATGTAAACATGTTCCTTGATATCTTTGAACAAGCTAAACTTCAAACAAGCCCTTTATTTTGGTTGAGAATTGAAGAAGTGTCTATGATCGTGACATTTAACATTTCCATTGGATTGGAGATTTGTCTGAGGAATGATTAGAATTTGCATGGCAATCTAGGAAACTTAACCAAACAAGAGAACAAATATGGGAACTATCCTCAATAAAGAATTTGGGATAAGTTATTTAATGTGTATAAAGACCACCCAATCTAAATTCATAAGCCTAAATCTTTTGTTTCTCATAGCGAGAGTATCAATCCCTAGTTTAAGAGTCAAACATTTCTAGATAGTATTGAGTCCCCTTTGGATATTTTGTGTTTGGACTCACATTGTTCCAACTTCCAACACAAATAGGGTTTAATTGCCTTCCACGCTTTTGCAAGGCTTTGAACCACAAAAGTTCCTTTTACTTTGGTCAAAGTGATGATGAATGGTTAAAGGCCTAGATCTAACCGTTCTTTTTAACCCATTGGTTACCCTCATGAATGCAATTCATGTGAAGACTTTTCTAAGCCATGTTTGCTTTGAGTGTTCTAATGATCCACTTAGCACGAAGATCTCAATCCGAAGTATGAGTCATGTTGATGGCCATAACCCTTATGTCCTTCATCATGCAACGAAGGATCCCTCTTGGAGGCTTGCAAAGTTGAAGGGAGTTTCCCAAAACTCAAACATTTGGCTAGATCGAACTCATGACTAGCCTTGGTTTAGAGACTAATCTAGAGTGACATGCATCCTCTATGTGTAGCACTATGTTTTGGTCCATTGAATATTAGCCTTAACCATCTTTAATAAAACTTATCTTCTCGAGGTGAATATTATTTGATGAATATAGTTTACTATTAGTGTGAAAGGTTTGGCCAAAATCTTCTATGAGATATTCGAGAGGGTGACAGGACATCCAACTTGTGTTGAGATCAAGATTCTTAGTTTTGGGAACAAACTTTATAAAGCCTATGTTAAGATTGGACCCCATTGATTGTTTTTAGTAGCATCTTTGAAACAAGGTTGACCCAATAAAATCCCAAATGGCTTTGTCGAATTCACATGGAAATCTGTCTAGACTCAAGGATATGATCATTTATGAGAAGGAAGTGATCGAATCATCCAAGGTTAACAATTGATCGTATAACTTTGTCCACACATCAACTACCTTTTGTTGGACCATGTAAATACATGTTTGCATGGGCATCTTATGTTCCTCAACGAGACCTTGAGGTTGAAAGACTATTATGTAGTGAGAAATAGATTCATTTTCAATATATTCTTGTTGAGTAAGTTTGTGTTAAACTTTTGGTGCTACTCCAAAAGTGTTAACACTGTGCCTGGGGTTGCTTCATGTGATGTGGGATGCATGGTGTGTTGACTACCATGGGTTGTACCATGATGGACATACCACTTACACATTGGAGATAGCTTGGTCATGGATTACTATGCCTTGACTTGATGCTCATGTGTTGCACTTCCTTTCGAGGTTGGAGGCCTATGTGGCTTGGTGAATTTCTCGATGAGTGCACTCAGAGAGTTTGGTTGTTTGCTTGGGAGGACAACCCACTTGGAGGGGTAGCATTGGGCATCTTGGAGGAGTGCATTGAGCCCTAAGTAGTACGGGGACACTTGGTTGCTTGCATGGGTGCTTGTACTTGACTTGATATGTTTCACTTGTAGTTGGAGTGCTCATATGTGGATCTATCTATTGTTTAGTTAGGATGCTTATTGTGGACTAGGTCCACTTTGTTATTGTTGCTCTCCCTCACCTTCAATATAATTAAGGGGGAGAGAGAGTCCTTTTCATGTATTCATTCATTTTGACTCATGTAATCACATGCCTGTGTTAGAAATGAGAGAGCTAAAGCGAACTAGGCTCCGTGTACTCTTTCATTGTATCTGCTGTCTTTTCTCTTCAATGCGAATTTGTCCCTTTGTACCTTTTTTCATTGCATTTGCTTTCTTTTGTCTTTAGTGTGAACTAGTTTCTTTGTACTCTTTTACATTGGGTATGCTTCTGTTTAGAGATTTAAGGGAAGACAAGGCTAGGGTTTGCGTTAAGAAGACAAAGAAGACCAAGGTTTGGGAGAAACCGTAGAGGAGCAAGGGGAGCACTTATTTTTGTAGTTCTTGTGACATAAGATAAGGTAATTTTATTGATGTCCAACAAATGACCACAAAAGTGGGTCAGTGGGATTAAATATTACATCAAATGTGAGTACAATGTGTGAGTGCAAAAGCAACTCCTAGGTAATGCTAAAAGCAATATAAAGGGAGCTAAAGAAAAAATATAACATAGATAAGTATCTAGCTAAGATAATCACTAGGTCTAAATAGACACTAAGAGATACATATAGTAGTATCGTAGGTGTGGTGATTCAAAGTGAGAGTCCAATATTGGAAAACTGAGCATCTCGATGTTGATCAAGAGAAAGAGTGAGGGAGAGTTGAGGATGATGTCATGATCTCTAGGGATTGATGATCGAGGGTGAAGGGGGCGACTAGGGCATCAACTCACTATTGGAGCCCTTGGCCACCATAGTGGGATCCAAGTGTACAATCTTTTGGAGCAAGGAAGCCCTATCCTCCTACTCTCCAAGGTTGAAGGAAAGAAACTTTGTGTATGCCTTTGGCTATTCAGCTGAGGCTGGGAGGTGCCTTGCTTTGGATCCATTTAGAGTTGGCCCATTTGTCACTATCAAGATGTGTGGTTTGACACCTTTGAGTTGGCCTCAATGATATTGATTGAATTCCTAGGTGGGGAGGGGGGGTGTTGAGGGGAGACTCGAGGTATCACCACTCTTTGATTTGAAGTACTATAGAGCTTTGCTTGTCTCTTGTTGCCTTGATTTGATAGAGCAACATGAAAATATGAGGTGATCCTCTTAGTGGTCACATGGTGAGGCAAGCATGCAAAAACAAAGATCTGTGATTGAATATCTCCTTGATGAAGAGAGCTAGACATCTCTGATTGTGACATTGGAAGAAAGCGGGGAGGGATCTCCTTGAGTCCTGATAGATGCTATGGTAGCATCCTTTGATCTCATAGTATAAGGGGTACCCGAAAATGAGGTCCATCTTTGTCTTGGATTCCTGTAGGTGGCACATTTAGTAGCTCCTATATGATCAGTGAATATGATGATTGGTCTCCACCTAGCCAATCTAGAACTGGCTTAGAGGGATCTTGAATGAATTCATCTAGTGTTTGTGTGTATGGGGATGCATGATGATGCCATCCTACAACTCCAAGAAGTGCTCAAGGTAGAAATACATCTTCGGGTCTAGGCTCTTTGGAGGTGAGGTCCAAGTGACTAGGGTGAGAGAAGAAGACTAGGGTTTTGTGGTATTTGGAAACCCTAGTACTATTTGAAGTGTTTGATGTGTAGAAGATAGGGAGACTTATCTTCTACACTTGTGTGATGCAAGTGAAGGTGCCAAGGAGGACTTGGCGGTGTGTATATGCTAACTTGTTGTGGATCTTTGGTAGAGCAACCAGATTTGGTTGGTAGTGATTCCTAGCTAGGAGTTGGTGGCTAGGGTTTTCTCATGGTTTCCCTGCCTAGGGTTTAGAGAGAATGTCTTGTATCAGCTTGTACTAAATTGTTTTATGTACTTGTACTTCATCTTATACACATGTATGTAGTGTTCCTGCCGTCCAAAACTGTGTACTTGCAGATTTGAATTTTGACTTATGTTCTCATGATGAGCGAGTAGTTTCTAGTGTTGGCTATGCATGTTGACTTGACATAACATTGAGCAGCTTTTCTGAAGTGAGTTAACAAACATATATAAGCTAAAGGGGCAGATTAGGGCTGTTATAAATCTGCTGTAATAAGTATTTTCAGATCTGTTATATGCTTGGCAATTGTGCCCTAAGGGATGGAAACTTGTTCTATTGAAATAAGCTTTTTGGATGTTTATTTTTATAGGCTGCCTTGTGTGTTTGGTTGAAAAGAAGTGAAGGATATGCTACTGTAATTTATATTTCAGATTCAGCCCTAAGGCTGAAATGTCACAGGAAACATATTTAGAAAACCTTAAGGCTGAGGTGAAAATTTTGAATTTGTATTAATTACCTTACATTGAAATTCGAACAATCTGCTGATTTGAATTTGAATATTTGAAATCTTTCTGTGGCCTCTTTGAGGCTAGAGCCTTAAAGAAATCCTTTGTTGACATGCCCCCTTTTTAAGCCAATTAACCCGGTTCTAAAATTGAGTCCCTTGGGCACCAATAATCTATGTGACCTTTAGGTGGTGTCTAAACTTGGCCACCCTAGCCTAAAGTTCCTTGTTGAAGGGTTATTTTGAAGACACTGCCTTACCATTTACAGTGTATCTTTGACAACTTGGTTTCTCTTTCTTCTAACAGTTGTAATTTGCCTTCCAAAATCCCCATTTAAACAAGTGTTCCTAGAAATGATGCATTTCGCCAAGTAATTGAACCATCCTTGTTTCTAGGCTTTGGGACGAGGTTCAAAATCTTTTTGATGCAATTTAAACAATTTTGATTCTTAAAATGGTAAACATTCATGCTATTGTTCCTTGGCCACTCACATCTTCATTGCACCCCATAACATTAAAAGTGGATAGGCTGGTAGTTTGAAATAGTTGCCTTCACTTAACACTTGCATAGTTGGGACCGCGAACATTAAGAAAGAAGTGTTCTACTAGGAGATTTCATTGCCCCTATTGAGATTTGGTATGCTCGCTCTCTACCTACTTTTGCTATCCAGATCAAAGATGCTTAGCCTTTTTTATGAGGGAGTTGCTAGAGCACCAATCACAGATCTTGTGAGGGGTTCCCCATCAAAAGCCCATCAGGCAAATTTCCCTATACTACCCTACAGTCCTGTTCCCTGGTGGCAACAATTGACAAGATGAGGCCGAGTTCACTCTAGACTCTAGATCAATGAGATATTAGACTTCTTCTAAGCCCTCCCTAATAGGTTGACTGACCTCCATGACACTTTTGACGATCTCTAATTCTAAATCTCTGCACAGGTCTCAACATAGATCCCATGCAGCCAACAAACATCCTAGCTTTATGAGCCTTAGAGCTAGATTCACTAGATCCATTCATACCACTAGCATTCCATTTGGAGATTCTTCCCCTTAACCTTAGATGTTAGGAAAGACAAATCGCTTAGCTCTAGGTCTTCTCCTAGGATTGCCCAGTCAGGCCTCCCTGCCTCGTAGTATTCTCCAAAAAACATCATCAAGCCTCACATTGGTGCCATTACAGTGATAGACGAAGACAAGGATGCCCCTTCTCGCTCCTTCATCTTTACTCTTCTTTCCATTTTTGATGCTAATGTTGAGCTAGGGCTTGTGCCTCCTTGGGATTCTCCCTCGGTTTTGCCTTGCCTTTTCTCTATTTCATTTCTTTCTGGGCATGTTCATGCTTCATGTATTTTATTTGGTTATCTTTATGCTCTTGGAGTAGCCCTATGCACTCCTACATGTTCGTACAATGGATTGTACTTTTTATCACTTCTTGGACATTAGTAAAATTATATTGTCTTTTCTTATCTGCTCAGAATGTATAATGTTATCTAGGTTTTGAGGACCCACTCATTTCCCTTATGAGATTTACACCAAGGAAACGATAGCTATGCAAGTATTTATTAGGATCATGAAGTTTGAGCGGGATATATCATATAATGGAGAACCAAGTCTCTTTTTCATGGGTAGGTAGCCTTATTGGGAAAAACCTTTCCTTATTTTCATGAATATTGACCGTGTTAAAACAATAAAATCTCTATGTGCCAATGAGCTTCTTGGAGCTCGTGGACTATTCATTACTGAAAAATTTCTTGCGTACGTACTCCATTGCAAGCATAGATTTTGGTCAGACTAAGGATATGGCTGTCCAAGTTGAGTAAAACCCAGACTAAACGTTGATAGGGGCCAGCAAACCAATCTGAGACTAGCATGGCAAGATAAGGATGAACTAGAGTTGCAACACCCTCTCTGCCATCATCATGGTTGGAGACAAAAGAGGTTTCATTTGGTCAATACAATTCAAAGAATTCTTAAGAATGAGCCCAAAAATATTAACGTTTTGCAGACAACATATCCAAAGCTTGAAAACGACATTTAATCCATCTAAGGTTTTCTTGCAGCAGGGGTCTGAAAGTCCCCTTATATGCTTGACGCTACTGTCATTGACCTTTGTGTAGGATGGATACATCATCATACTTGTCTGAACTTTCTGGTAGCCCTGCAATGGTATTGAACACATTGGATATTTCTGGGCCCTCAAGGATGTGAGCAAAAATATTCATGCATGTTGTGCACCTTTGGTTTCCTTTGGGCATCCTCAAGATCTCAGTACTCGTAGTTTTGATGGGACCAAGGGGTATGGGCCCTCTTGCTAGAGCCATAAGGTGTGATTCCTTGAGAGGAATTGTAAAGTTTTGTAGATGTTCTATGCTAGTAGCAATTTCACTTTTATTTCAGCAATCATACAAGTAGTTAAGCAAAATGCAGATAGAACATATAAGAAGATCTTACAGAAGACAAATCAGAGACAGGAAAAATGTGTA